>CAWUFW010019031.1:0-200639 GCA_963921515.1 Calotriton arnoldi | reverse complement strand
CTTCATTCAGTTACGTGTTACTTTGACGTCACATATTACATCACTCATGACATGGTCAGTGACATCACTGATGACATCACTGATGACATCTCAAATGACATCACTGATGACATCATCCACGTGATAATCTGATGCACCTCCTCACACCCTAATATAACCTTTGATACACCCACTCTAAATTACAGACTGCCATTCGCAAAACCATAGACACTCCAACACCAATAACTACATACCCACTCACTGATTCTTAGGTCTACACACACACATCCACTCACTCACCCGTACAGTCACTCATACTTACGGTCACTCAGTACAGGACTATCATATGCACTCTTACTCCTATATAGGCACTCAAACAACGCCACTCATCCATAGAGATACTCACACACCTAGTCAGTCATGCAAATAATTAAACACACTGCCATTTACTCACCTATACAGTTATACACACACCAGCTCACTTACTCATACAAATAGTAGCACATTGTTACGCTCTTATACAATCACTGATACAAGCACACACTCATCCATACAGCCACTATCACAATCACTCACTCTTGCTTATAGCTATTTATATACTCCAACACACATATATACTGCCTTTCACATATGTAGTTACTCACACATGTACCACTGGGACATACATTCACTCACTAACACACTCTTACACACACTTACCCACCCATACAGTCTATCACAGATGCACTCTTGAAACCATCCACCCAGTGAATCACCCACTCACACATCTATGCACAGAGTTGCACACACCCCTCCCACACAAACACTCAGACACCCATACAGATACTCAGACAAGCATTCAATAACTCATATAGACACTCATGTAGCTATTCACAAACACATGCAGCCACTTACACAGCAACAGACAGACAGATACAGACATTCATCCAGTTTAGTCACTAACCCATGCATTCAGTAAGATACGTTAAATCACTCACTTATAGAGTCAGTCACGCACCTACTAAATCATCCATACAGACACTTACACACCCACTCATTCTTCAATACGTCTTTTCCTATATATATTAAAAATATTTAAACTTTACAGAAACACACAGTCACTGGATGATGTCATCAGTGATGTCATCAGTGATGTCATCAGTGATGTCATTTGAGATGTCATCAGTGATGTCATCAGTGATGTCACTGACCATGTCATGAGTGATGTAATATGTGACGTCATCAGCAGTGCATTGCGGGGCGCGAGTTATAGTTAGCTGAACTAACTATAACGGGGGAATTTCACGGGTTTTGTACGAGTGCAATGTCCAAGTAACTATAACTGTCCCTAAAACCTATGGTTTTTTCAGTGAATTTCAAAGGTTTTTTAAATGCTAATTTGTAACTATAACGTGTCTGAAACCTATGGTTTTTCAGTGAATATATATATATATATATATATATATACACACACACACACAATAAAACCATAAAAATATAAATAATTCAATAAGAAAAAATATATTAATTAATGTAGACAATAAATTAAATGTAAATAATGTAAAAGCCCAAACATTTACTAAAAATACTTTAAACATCAAAACGCATTCAAAAATAAAAACAAATAATATAAAATATTTTAAAAAAACAATGAATGGTATAACATTTATTTAACCAATATTATGAAAACTATTGGAGTCTAAGAATATTAAATATATTATTCCCACTGCAGTTCATGCAACAGTAGGGAAAGTGTTAGACGTCGGAGAGGGAACATTTACTATTCCTACTCCAGTCAACGCAATAGTAGGGAAAGTGTTACACTTCAGACAGGTTAAATTTACTATTCACACTCCAGTCTAAACAATAGTAGGGAAAGTGTGGGACTTCAGAGCGGTTCAATTTACTATTCCGACTCAAAACAGCACAACAGTAGGGAAAACATTGGATTTTGCAAGAGTCAAATTTACTATTCCCACTCCAAACAACAGTGCAACATTGTGCAAAGTGTTGGACTTCGGAGGGTTAAAATTTACTATTTCCACTCCAGTCTATATAACAATAGGGAAAGTGCAAGACTTTGGATGGGTTAAATTTAGTATGCCCACTCCAAACAGTGCAACATTAGGGAAAGTGTTGGACTTCTGAGGCATAAAATGTACTATTTCCACTCCAATCTGTGCAACAGTAGGGAAAGGATTGGACTTCAGGGGGGTAAATTTACTATTCCCACTTCAATCTAAGCAACAAAGGGAAAGTGTTGGACTTCGAAGGGGTTAAATTTACTATTCTCACTCCAAACAGCGCAATAGTATGGAAAGTGTTGGACTTTGGAGCTGTAAAATGTACTATTCCCACTCTATTCTGTGCAGCAGAAGGGAAAGCGTTGGATTTCGGAAAGATGAAATTTACTAGTCCCACTCCAAACAGTGCAACAGTAGGGAAAGGATTGGACTTCAGAGGGGGTTAAATTTACTATTCCCACTTGAATCTAAACAACAGAAGGGAAAGTGTTGGACTTCGAAGGGGTTACATTTACTATTCTCACTCCAAAAAGGGAACAGTAGGGAAAGTATTGAATTTTGGAGGGGTAAAATTTACTATTCCCATTCTAAACAGCTCAATAGTAGGTAAAATGTTGGACTTTGGAGGGGTAAAATGTACTATTCCCACTCTATTCTGTGCAACAGTAGGGAAAGCGTTGGATTTCGGAGAGATTAAATTTACTAGTCCTACTCCAAACAGTGCAACTGTAGGAAAAGTGTTGAACCACTAAGTGAGGAGGAGGAGGAGGAGGAGAACACTTTGTTTATTTAGACCACAGTCTTTAAACAGTACACAATACACAAAACACATTAGGGATCCAGGTGCTGGAGTCAGTATAAATTCTATACAAATAAATACTAAGGGGCTGATTCCGATCTCGGTCGGAGGCGCACCCAATACTATTCGGTCGGGAAAAAAGCCATGCGAAAGCCAGTTTCCCGACCGATCCGTACAGCACACCGAACGAGCAAGTACGATGCGCACAACAGCAAAAATTCCGGCCGAGCCGTACTCACCCAAACCAGGTCCTGTTCTCCGACCGAGGCGAATCCGGAAACGCCGAATCGAGTCGCACGGAAGGGAAAATGCAGCCCCGTCCGGCCGGACAAGTACGATGCGCTTTCCGTACGCGCCGAACCCGTCGCTACGCACGGCACGTCAAAGCATCCGGGAGAGGCGCACATAAGCTCCGAATCGCGCCACAACACGATCCACGGCTACGAGACGAACACAGCACCGACGAGGACGACGCGAAGCGAAGAGGACGAAGCGAAGCGACGAGGACGAAGCCAAGCGACGAGGACGACGCGAAGCAACGAGAAGGACGAACGACACGAACCAACCATGAATCCCTTCGTCCCGATCATACCAATATTCTACATCTACTACCGGAACAGGCACGGACGCGTACGGCGCAGAAGGTAAGTCAGACACCAACCACAAAACACATACAACACGTACACGACACATCACACACATACACTGGGAATCTGAATATACTTACACCAGCAACAGCAGCACCATAGGGGCGGGATGCCCATCACCAATGCCACATATGCACACAGGGGCCTGAATGCGCGCCACCACCCCAACCCAGGGGGGCTGGATGCCTACCACTACTACCACCCTTAGCCAGGGGGCAGGATGCCCACCACTACTACCACCCTCACCCAGGGGGGCAGGATGCCCACCACTACTACCACCCTTAGCCAGGGGGCAGGAAGCCTACCACTACTACCACCCTTAGCCAGGGGGCAGGATGCCTACCACTACTACCACCCTTAGCCAGGGGGCAGGATGCCTACCACTACTACCACCCTTAGCCAGGGGGCAGGATGCCTACCACTACTACCACCCTCACCCACGGGGGGCAGGATGCCTACCACTACTACCACCCTCACCCAGGGGGCAGGATGCCCACCACTACTACCACCCTTAGCCAGGGGGCAGGATGCCCACCACTACTACCACCCTCACCCAGGGGGGCAGGATGCCCACCACTACTACCACCCTTAGCCAGGGGGCAGGATGCCTACCACTACTACCACCCTTAGCCAGGGGGCAGGATGCCTACCACTACTACCACCCTTAGCCAGGGGGCAGGATGCCTACCACTACTACCACCCTCACCCACGGGGGGCAGGATGCCTACCACTACTACCACCCTCACCCAGGGGGGCAGGATGCCCACCACTACTACCACCCTTAGCCAGGGGGCAGGATGCCCACCACTACTACCACCCTCACCCAGGGGGGCAGGATGCCCACCACTACTACCACCCTTAGCCAGGGGGCAGGATGCCTACCACTACTACCACCCTTAGCCAGGGGGCAGGATGCCTACCACTACTACCACCCTTAGCCAGGGGGCAGGATGCCTACCACTACTACCACCCTCACCCACGGGGGGCAGGATGCCTACCACTACTACCACCCTCACCCAGGGGGGCAGGATGCCCACCACTACTACCACCCTTAGCCAGGGGGCAGGATGCCTACCACTACTACCACCCTCACCCAAGGGGGCAGGATGCCTACCACTACTACCACCCTCACCCAGGGGGGCAGGATGCCCACCACTACTACCACCCTTAGCCAGGGGGCAGGATGCCCACCACTACTACCACCCTCACCCAGGGGGCAGAATGCCCACCACTACTACCACCCTTAGCCAGGGGGCTGGATGCCTACCACTACTACCACCCTTAGCCAGGGGGCAGGATGCCTACCACTACTACCACCCTCACCCACGGGGGGCAGGATGCCTACCACTACTACCACCCTCACCCAGGGGGCAGGATGCCCACCACTACTACCACCCTTAGCCAGGGGGCAGGATGCCCACCACTACTACCACCCTCACCCAGGGGGGCAGGATGCCCACCACTACTACCACCCTTAGCCAGGGGGCAGGATGCCCACCACTACTACCACCCTTAGCCAGGGGGCTGGATGCCTACCACTACTACCACCCTTAGCCAGGGGGCAGGATGCCCACCACTACTACCACCCTCACCCAGGGGGGCAGGATGCCCACCACTACTACCACCCTTAGCCAGGGGGCAGGATGCCTACCACTACTACCACCCTTAGCCAGGGGGCAGGATGCCTACCACTACTACCACCCTTAGCCAGGGGGCAGGATGCCCTACCACTACTACCACCCTCACCCACGGGGGCAGGATGCCTACCACTACTACCACCCTCACCCAGGGGGGCAGGATGCCCACCACTACTACCACCCTTAGCCAGGGGGCAGGATGCCCACCACTACTACCACCCTCACCCAGGGGGGCAGGATGCCCACCACTACTACCACCCTTAGCCAGGGGGCAGGATGCCTACCACTACTACCACCCTTAGCCAGGGGGCAGGATGCCTACCACTACTACCACCCTTAGCCAGGGGGCAGGATGCCTACCACTACTACCACCCTCACCCACGGGGGCAGGATGCCTACCACTACTACCACCCTCACCCAGGGGGGCAGGATGCCCACCACTACTACCACCCTTAGCCAGGGGGCAGGATGCCTACCACTACTACCACCCTCACCCACGGGGGCAGGATGCCTACCACTACTACCACCCTCACCCAGGGGGGCAGGATGCCCACCACTACTACCACCCTTAGCCAGGGGGCAGGATGCCCACCACTACTACCACCCTCACCCAGGGGGGCAGGATGCCCACCACTACTACCACCCTTAGCCAGGGGGGCTGGATGCCTACCACTACTACCACCCTTAGCCAGGGGGCAGGATGCCTACCACTACTACCACCCTCACCCACGGGGGCAGGATGCCTACCACTACTACCACCCTCACCCAGGGGGGCAGGATGCCCACCACTACTACCACCCTTAGCCAGGGGGCAGGATGCCCACCACTACTACCACCCTCACCCAGGGGGGCAGGATGCCCACCACTACTACCACCCTTAGCCAGGGGGCAGGATGCCCACCACTACTACCACCCTTAGCCAGGGGGCAGGAAGCCTACCACTACTACCACCCTTAGCCAGGGGGCAGGATGCCTACCACTACTACCACCCTTAGCCAGGGGGCAGGATGCCTACCACTACTACCACCCTTAGCCAGGGGGCAGGATGCCTACCACTACTACCACCCTCACCCACGGGGGGCAGGATGCCTACCACTACTACCACCCTCACCCAGGGGGGCAGGATGCCCACCACTACTACCACCCTTAGCCAGGGGGCAGGATGCCCACCACTACTACCACCCTCACCCAGGGGGGCAGGATGCCCACCACTACTACCACCCTTAGCCAGGGGGCAGGATGCCTACCACTACTACCACCCTTAGCCAGGGGGCAGGATGCCTACCACTACTACCACCCTTAGCCAGGGGGCAGGATGCCTACCACTACTACCACCCTCACCCACGGGGGGCAGGATGCCTACCACTACTACCACCCTCACCCAGGGGGGCAGGATGCCCACCACTACTACCACCCTTAGCCAGGGGGCAGGATGCCCACCACTACTACCACCCTCACCCAGGGGGGCAGGATGCCCACCACTACTACCACCCTTAGCCAGGGGGCAGGATGCCTACCACTACTACCACCCTTAGCCAGGGGGCAGGATGCCTACCACTACTACCACCCTTAGCCAGGGGGCAGGATGCCTACCACTACTACCACCCTCACCCACGGGGGGCAGGATGCCTACCACTACTACCACCCTTAGCCAGGGGGCAGGATGCCTACCACTACTACCACCCTTAGCCAGGGGGGCAGGATGCCTACCACTACTACCACCCTTAGCCAGGGGGGCAGGATGCCTACCACTACTACCACCCTCACCCACGGGGGCAGGATGCCTACCACTACTACCACCCTCACCCAGGGGGGCAGGATGCCCACCACTACTACCACCCTTAGCCAGGGGGCAGGATGCCCACCACTACTACCACCCTCACCCAGGGGGGCAGGATGCCCACCACTACTACCACCCTTAGCCAGGGGGCAGGATGCCTACCACTACTACCACCCTCACCCACGGGGGGCAGGATGCCTACCACTACTACCACCCTCACCCAGGGGGCAGGATGCCCACCACTACTACCACCCTTAGCCAGGGGGCAGGATGCCCACCACTACTACCACCCTCACCCAGGGGGGCAGGATGCCCACCACTACTACCACCCTTAGCCAGGGGGCTGGATGCCTACCACTACTACCACCCTTAGCCAGGGGGCAGGATGCCTACCACTACTACCACCCTCACCCACGGGGGGCAGGATGCCTACCACTACTACCACCCTCACCCAGGGGGGCAGGATGCCCACCACTACTACCACCCTTAGCCAGGGGGCAGGATGCCCACCACTACTACCACCCCCACTCATAGGATGGACAATGCATGACACAACAAGCACACCACAACCTAGGGAATGCAAGATTAAGACATCCCCCCACCACCATGACAAGCGTGTGAGCAGGCTGTGTCAAATGCCTACAACACCGAACATGACTTTGAACATACAATGTGACCCCCTAGCACATGTGCCACACATATATGTGTGTGGCACCCACAATGCAAGCAGCCCATGACCATTGTGGCAATGGGGCCTAAACCCCCATCATCACAGTGACCAAAAGGCAAGTGTGGGGTCCATAGCTGAAGCACATTTTGACCATTGTGGCAATGGGGTCTAAACCCCCATCATCACAGTGACCAAAAGGCAAGTGTGGGGTCCATAGCTGAAGCACATTTTGACCATTGTGGCAATGGGGTCTAAACCCCCATCATCACAGTGACCAAAAGGCAAGTGTGGGGTCCATAGCTGAAGCACATTTTGACCATTGTGGCAATGGGGTCTAAACCCCCATCATCACAGTGACCAAAAGGTAAGTGTGGGGTCCAGAGCTGAAGCACATTTTGACCATTGTGGCAATGGGGTCTACACCCTCATCATCACAGTGACCAAAAGGTAATTGTTGACAAAGAAAGAGCTGCAACTGCCAAACTGCATGGATCATTCCTGGTCACAGAACCAAAAACTCATCTGTGGCAAAGTAGTGTATGTGTCCCATTGCAACATAAATTGGGGGAGCCAAATACTGCAGTGCAAATGAAACATTCCTTTGGCCATGTGCAGACAAACAACACCCATGGGGGCTGAGACCGTCAACAGTCATCAATGACACAATGACAGAAGTGACCATCAGAATGCAAAACCACATATTTGCACCAATGGGCACACAAATGCAGATACCCTGTGGAGACAGCAGATGTGAGGTGAACAGATACCATACCATGGCAGCAATGGGACACACAAACCATGATCACTGTGCTGACCGATGACCTAGGAGTCCCAGGGACAGCAGGGGAAACACACCAAACAACATACAGCCAATGGCACACCCAAGATATGCCAATGCAGTGGTGCAGATGCACAAACACAAACAGGCAGACCAACACTGTCATCATACACAGCAGGTGAGGGGTGGGGGTGCCAGTGTCCCCAGGCAACAACACAACACATGAGGAGAGCTGAATACCAATCATACAGATGTGCATACACTGCCACACTAAGCTAACTCATGGATCCAAATCCCCTATGTGGGCAAGCAGGCATTGACAGGTGAGAGGGAGCACAAAACACACATGTCACACAGGCACGTAGGAACAACAACTGACACAGCAAGTCACAGACACACCACAGCACCACCCCCAGGGCCCCCACAATGTGGTGACCCTGGGCTGAATAAAAATACCACTGTGATGACAAAGCTAAATGTCGTTCACACTGTGAACCACAGTCAGGTGTCCTGAGCAACTAACTACCATCACACCTACACAAGCACAAATCAATCAGCATGGCCAGTAAGCCAAGGCCAACATGGAGGCAGGGGACTAGCCGGGCAACAACTCTCATCTGCACACACTCAAGACCACACCCCTCGACCTCCAACAATGTGCAGCAGTGAAGTACACATGCACTGGTGACATTGCACATGCACCCATGACTATTCCAGGGTGGTGGGTGGGAACCAAGGTGTAGAAACACATCACACATGGACACTCAACAAGACTCCTGAATGTCTGACACACTGCACACTACGCTGTACATGGACATGACGGCAATACCACACCGACCAATGGGATCCCAGCCACAGTCACACACCAATGAAGAAGCCAAGGTCACCCACAAAGAACACACATAGACAACAACCAACATTGCAGCCCGGACCCTAAGGAGTGCCAGCAGTCACACACACAACGTGTCACAATCACTGAAAGATAACACAAACTGGAAATCACATGACAGGGGCAAACAACAAGTGCCAAAGGGAAACCTGACTGTGACCCATCTGCGTCAGCACACAAACTCTGCCCTGACAGCAAACACACCTATGGGTGACACCCTGATGACCAGTAATGTGCCATGCACCCACATCACAGAGAACACAGGGAGAAGACTTTGGGGGAACATAGCTCAAGTCAGCAAGCATCACAAACAGGTACAACACTAGGGATCACAGCATGCGCAGATGAATGAAAGTGAACACACAGACATGCACATACAACACACACCTTGGGCGCAGGCAATGTCACACGTGTACACACTGCCATGAGGGGACTCCACTCCTGTGTGAGGAAAGCTGTGCCATATGTTGCCTCAGTAGGGCCCCATCATGTCAGCTGAGCACTTGGTCACACAATCAACAATTAGCACCAAATGAGGGCTCCCATCACATCAGCCTGGTCATGGTGTGGAGAGGTGTGGTGCAGCGGCCAGGGCAGCTGACTTCGGAGCACAGGGGTCACGGTTCGATCCCTGGCTCCGGCGGCAGCTCAGCTCAGCATCCTGTGACTCTGGGCAATAGCTCACTTAATTTCCACAACGGCCCCCAGCGCCTTGAGACCCGTAAGGGTGAGTAGTTCGCGCTTTACAAATACGGATTTAGATGTGCCAACGGAATCATCAGCACAGATCCAACACACTTGTATAGCAATGTTGCACTGACTACACGGATGAGTCCCTCCCCATTGATGCCCAAACCTGCATGTCCACTGGAGATGGCAACACGGTCAGGGAAGTAGACAAATGCAACGATGGCAGGCACAACAGATGTGCAGGGGTGGAAGCCACAGATATGAAATTGCCAATGTAAGTAGGAAACCCATTGCCAAATACTGAACACATGACACCCTCAGATGCTGCTATTGATGACATGGATACACCACATGATAGGACACATTCCCCCTGGACCACATGGGTTCCTGCACAGTAACACTTCATAATCATGAGACCAGATATCACCATCACTGCAGCAAGGGCATGGTTAGCTGCACCAACAACATGTACATCTGAAGCATGAGCACTAGAGAAAAGAAAGTTGCTTTATTCAGCATATGTGTTGTTTGATAACGACGTCCAGAAGAAATTAGAGCAAAGGCCAATGGCCAGTCCATTGTCAAAGTTCAAACAGGGTGACACTGGCAGATGTCACCCTACGCATGCCTGCACAATACCAGGGACAATCCACTAGGAGGGGCAACCGGGGAGCAGGCCAGGCACCGCAGGGACAGGATCAGGGCTCACCAGGGGGAGTCAGGGAAGGGGTGGTGGGTGCTGGAGAGCCACTGACAACTGCAGTGGAGGTGTCTGACATGGTGTGTGCCGGCACAACTGGGGGCATGACACAGATGTCGTGGGTGCCGGCACAACTGCAGTGGACCCTGCAGATGGGGTGGACAGGTCCGCCACTGCAGTGCCCAAGTCAGACAGGGCGGTAGTGGACTCCACTGCAGTGCCTACCTCCAGGGGAGGAGAATGGGGAACAGGCAAGGTGGGTTGGACAGAGGGGAGGACACCCTCACCACATCAGTGGCACAGACAAGCGCAGCGGGGGTGTGGTGCTGGGAGAGCAAGTGGCAGGGGGAGAAGGCCGGAGCATCTTGGGGATGGTATATCTGTGGGTGGGGGAACCTGGGGCAGGGTGTGGTGGGGGCACCTGTGCAGTGGGGGCCTGAGGGATGGAGGACGGAGACCTTGTGCCTGAGCTGCAGGGCGGTGGCGGGGTCTTGCTCTTAGCACTCCGGGGGACTTGCGGGTGGGGGCCTCAGTCCGTCTGCGCCTGGGGGAGGGTGTCCAGGGGCGAGGGGCACTCTGCTCCGTGTGGGTGGGCTTCCTCTTCCCCCGGGATGCTGGAGCAGCTTCATCGGTGGGGAAGAGGCCGAGGTCACAGAGGAAGAGCTGCTGTGACTTTGGGGTTGCAGGTGAGGCAAGGGAGGGTGCTTTGGAGGGAGAGGGAACTGAGGACTGCGCAGTGCATGTGGATGCGTGTGTGTGTTCCAGGGCCCCATCCCCTGTGAGTCTGGCTTCAGTCCCCTGAATGTGCGTGCGTGTGCGTTTTGTCATTGGCGTGTGTGTCAGTGTGCTGGATGTGTGTGTGCTGGTGTGTGCCTGTGCCAGTGTGTGTGTGCCTGGGATGGGTAAGGTGCTGGGGAGTGTGGATGGAGCAGAGGCAGGAGGGGTGAGGGACCGTTTGAGGAGGGACACTGCTGCCGTCAGGGAGGAGTCCATGGACCTATTGCCCCTCTGTAGGTCAGACATGCCCGATGAGATGCCCTCCATGAACGACACCAGCTGAGTCAACAGCGCGGTGTGCGCATGGAGGACACTCAGCATGGCTGTCTGCCCTACATGGAGCTGGCGAAGGAGGTACACAGACTCCTCACTCAGGGCAGCAGGGGACACAGGGGCAGGGGGTGCGGTGCCTGGCCCAAAGGAGACACGCTCCCGGACATGGGAGCCTCCACGGACCTGGGGAATGGGAGCCGATGGGAGGGCGGTGGTGGTGCTGGTGGTGGCGGGGACAGCAACACTAGCTGGGGTGTGGTGGCTGCTGACACCCGCCTCCACAAGGGAGTCATCCTCCGAGTTGCTCTGGTCCTCAGCTGAGGTGGATGCTGCTGAGGACTCCTCGGTGTGGCTCCCCTCGCCCTCCGTGCCACTGGGTCCCTCCGACCACTCCTCGGCTGCTGACCCAGTCTGGCTCTCCGGCTCCTCCTGGTCCGTGGAGCTGTCCCCTTCCGTGGCCGTGGATGTATCTGCAAACAATGGGGAAACAGACAGACATCAGTCACCTGCACATAACGCACACACCACTGTGAGCACAGCACATCACAGAGCAAGCCCTGGCATCATTAGTTGTACATTGCTAAAAGTGCACTAATTGAACAGGAGAAGTCAATTGTCAGTCTGATGCCAAGCATGGCACTCACATCCCACATGGCCTTGCACCCATCTGTCTGGTGTCTGTTGGATTGCAACACCCCAGTGTTGACACATGCACCAAGTACACAGTAGTTGGACAGTTCAGAGGACACGGTGTGGACACATCACAGCTCTTGCCACTGAGTCAGTACAGGTTTCCGGATGTAAGGGATGCCCAGAGTCAAATAGGAAATGCATGTGATGCATACCAGCGACAGACACCATGATGCACCCATGTCCTGATAGCCAGCGCCACTATGGTGTGCATGTAGCACATGTCACTCCCCTGCAGGCTCACCAATCAGTAGACACATGCCATGGCGGAGGCATGACTGCAAAGTCATACATCACTGGCTCAGTGATGTATGACTTTGCAGCCAGACAACAACACTCTGCACTGTGTCACAATAGTAGGTCATGGGGAATGCAAGTCCTGGAGCTGCACAAGTGCACATGTACATCCCCCCACAACACATCCTCTTAACCCTCATCTGTCCAGGTCATACCTATTGGACATATGGGAGACCTGTGACACTACCCTCTGAACCTGAGCCCCTCACACTCTGCTGTGCATGGGGAACAGCTGCCTGAACTTCACATTTACATGCCCCAGTCTGCATGGGCAGCTGATCAGACACCTATGTGTCACACAAGTATCGTCTCCTATGGTCACATCTCCAGTGGCATGCTGAGCCCCTACCAAGAAACTCCACAGCAGTCCTGGCGACTAATCCACAGCACACTGACACAGAGGCAGACACCTGAGGGGTCAAATCACTGTGCACAATGTGTCCGCTGATACACGGGAGTGGGAGTACAGAGTGTATTGTATGGCCTGGAGTAGGCATGACTGTCCAGCCCCACATGAATGAGGGATGAGCCCTGGACTGTAGGCAGCTGGCTAAGTATGTGTGACACACGTCATATACATACTCCTGGGGCCCAAACATTGTTCCCACCCGCAGCATGGGTGTGTGCCAGGTACCCCAGCCACATGTGGTGGATCAGCTCAGCAATTGGACCACAGATCAAAGTAACACGCTGAATACATGTCAGAATACAGGCATTGTGTAAGCAATGGACCCACCCATGATGCCCACCACAGAGTCAGGGAAACAGATGCTGTCTCCCACCTTGAGTCAAGCAAACTGCAAGGACACAGTCCTAAGTGACAGAATTCCCTGCATGTAAGGGCCACACCTGGGTATCAGATGAGGAGTGGGCAGTGCACAATAGAGGGACATGGCTCCTGGACAACATGACTGCTGTACTGTGGCAGTTCAACCTGGCCCGAGGAGGGCACATAGCATGTTAGACAGAGTACACAGTGCAGTCTTTGACTCACCCCCTCCTTGCTGCTCTCTGGCCTTCAGCTGCCCATCCAGGTCTGGAAAGACCACCGCCAGGATCCTGAGCATGTGGGGGGTCAGGGTCCGTGTTCCGCCCCTCCTGCGAGGAGGCGACAGCTTCAGCTGGACCCGTGCAATCCTCCGGGTCCAGCCCCGAAGGTCCTGCCACCTCTTTTGGCAGTTGCGGATCCGGCGCTTGTAGACCCCCACGGACCGGACAGCCCGGACGATGTCCTTCCAGATCTCATGCTTCCGATGGGCAGAAGCCTGTCAGGATGACAAAGTGATAAGGCCATTACTACACATGCAACATATCCGTGCATGACACAGTTGCATATACATGTCGCAATCACAGGGGAACATGGTGTACCCAGGCAGTGCACGGCTGCCCATGGACAGTTTTCCAGAAGTCACTACATGGTATCATTGCATGGGGAGTAAAACCCTGTTCAGAAGCACTGTCACTGCACCATACCTGTCCAGTGCAAGTCACTACACACTATGGGGGTGACAACTACTCAGTGAGCCTGCTAGCCAGTGGTGTGCTGACTCTCAGCCTTGCTAGTCAGACAAAATGCACATTCAGAAAGGCAGTGCACAGAACACTCACCTGCTCCCCTGGTGTCCCATACAGCTTGCTGTACTGTGGAAGTAGGCTGTCCAGCAGGGCCTGGTTCTCTTCAAGGCTGAAGGCTGGGGCTCTCTCCACAGTACGTGCCATTGCAGGGTCCAGAGGGGCAGAGACAGCAGCAGTGCAGTGGCAGATGTCGTCCTGGAGCATATAGTGCAGGCAAGTGGGCTCTCAGGGGAACATGCAGCAATATATATGTGCTGGAGAGGCAGATACTGTCCCTTGTGTCCAAAGTGATAGGTCCAAGTCGTTTGCATCTTCTGAATCTGGCCAATCCATGGAATAGCAGCACCAAAACACGCCCACAGCATCCTTCAAAATTTCAACTTCATGACATACATGATTTTGCAACATTGTTGTGGGTGACCAACTGATTTTCCAGCAACCGACTCGTTCGAATATTCGAAAACGCGTCCGTTGCCAGGCAAGCCCATTGTCAATGGGTGCGCACCGATCGGTCCATTGAGGTACAACGCGCACAGGGGTACAACGCGTACCCGCACACATTGAAAGCAATGGGCCGGCCGGAGGCACCGATCGGTCCATTGCTGTTCAACGCGCACAGGGGTATAACGCGTACCCGCACACATTGAAAGCAATGGGCCGGCCGGAGGCACCGATCGGTCCATTGCTGTTCAACGCGCACAGGGGTACAACGAGTACCCGCACACATTGAATGCAATGGGCCGGCCGGAGGCACCGATCGGTCCATTGCAGTACAACGCGCACAGGGGTACAACGCGTACCCGCACACATTGAATGCAATGGGCCGGCCGGAGGCACCGATCGGTCCATTGCAGTACAACGCGCACAGGGGTACAACGCGTACCCGCACACATTGAAAGCAATGGGCCGGCCGGAGGCACCGATCGGTCCATTGCTGTTCAACGCGCACAGGGGTACAACGCGTACCCGCACACATTGAATGCAATGGGCCGGCCGGAGGCACCGATCGGTCCATTGCAGTACAACGCGCACAGGGGTACAACGCGTACCCGCACACATTGAAAGCAATGGGCCGGCCGGAGGCACCGATCGGTCCATTGCTGTTCAACGCATCACTGTACATGTGACTGGCATATGTCAGCATGCCTGTCTCAGATGGACATATGCCAGCCACAAATAGCTCCCAGGGAGTGAGGGGCACACCTACATCACGACAGCCTGTCCAAACCTTATCATAAGGCATGTAAGGCTGCATTTCCTATTGTGTGTATGTTGGTGTACATGTTGTCCTGTGGGTGTCACCTGTGGGCAGCCACCCCCAGGCTGTGCACATGTTAATGGGGACAGGATCCTGGGTGTTACGTGTACGTGACCACTGTGATGTGCAACTGTTCATATCTGTGCATGTGCCATGGTCACATTTCACAGTGGTGTTTGTGTATGTCATGTCACATACCCCGTGAGTCCCATGTGGGACGGTATGTTTGAGCCAGGGTGTCCCAGTGGCACAATAGTGATGGCCCTCCACAGTCTTTGTGCATGTAGTGTTTACAATGTCTCTGATTTCATGTGCACAATGGGAGACAGTCTCCACATCCACGTTGTGTGTGCATGGACTCTGATGTTGTGCGTGTGTGTCACAGACGTCCATGGCTCTCCTGCCATGGCAAGTGTGGCCACTACCTGTGGGGGTCATGTTTGTTTTGTTGTGGTGTACACATGATACTCCAGGTGATGCCAGTGTCCATGTGGCATTACAGGGTCCCTGGGAATGTGCCTGTCGTTGAGCTGTGGTGCCTGGGGCACATCTGTCCTCACATGTCACTGGGGGGTGACTGTGACACAGCATCATGATATCCAATGGGCCAACCTGGGACAAATTGATGCCACCTGTAGGACCGTGTTGACAGATGTTGGCCATGTATGTACCATACATGTCGTTCCGGTACTGCACACTTCATGTAGTTGTGCCTCATGATGATGTATGTTGGGATCTTGAGTGTGTTCAATGCCGCATATGTGGGGTGACTGACGATCTTGCTTACTTCTCCTCTGCACTGCAGGGCTCCTGCTGTCCATCGGCCATTCCCAGACCTGGCAACGATGGTGGAACGTGACAGCATCCGACGGTACCGCTTCACCAGGCAGCTGATTGAGGATTTGGCAGTGCAGTTGTCCCCACATTTGCAGCCTGGCCGGCCGTATCCTACAGCGCTGACCCCCAAGGTGAAGGTGATGGCAGCCCTACACTTCTTTGCCACCGGTACCTTCCAACATACTGTGGCGTCTGCTGGTGGGATGTCACAGACCATGTTCAGCCGTGTGCTCCGCGATTTCTTGGCGGCAATGTTGCTCTTCCTGAACCGGTACATCTATTTCCCTAGACTGCGACGACTCACTGACGTGAAGAGTGACTTTTATGCCCTGGGGAGGATGCCGCATGTCATTGGCTCCATTGATGGGACACATGTGGCTTTGGTACCACCACAGGCCCAGGAGCAGGCCTACAGGAACCGCAAGCACTACCACTCGGTCAATGCACTGGTGGTGTGTCTTGCAGACATGACCATCACACACGTGTGTGCCCGTTTCCCTGGTTCAGCACACGATGCCTTTGTGATGAGGAGTAGTCGCATCCCCAGGTTGATGGCACAGATGCAGAACCAGCGTGCCTGGCTTGTCGGTGTGTACTGACTTTGTGCCATTGTGTGTGATCTGATCTGTAGTATTCCGCCCACTTTTCCAAGTCAGCTGATGTGCACTTGTCTGTCCGTAGGTGACTCGGGATACCCCAACATGCCGTGGTTGCTGACACCCCTCAGGAACCCTGTGACACCTGCCCAGATGCGCTACAATGAGGCACATGGTCGGACCAGGAGAGTGATTGAGCGGACCTTTGGTCTCCTGAAGAGCCGCTTCCGCTGCCTGGACAAGACCGGAGGGTCCCTCCCATATGCCCCTGCGAAAGTGTGCAAGATTATCATCGTCTGCTGCATGCTCCACAACCTGGCAGTGCGGAAGGAGTTGCCTCTCATCCAGGATGACGATGACCAACATCCGCCACCTGTGGAGGATCCTGGCCTGGACCACGATGCCAGTGACGATGATGATGATGATGGTGATGGTGATGTCCGCACACAGCTCATCACCAACTTCTTTAGCTGAATGTGAGTATCCTGAGGTGTCATGTGAATGATGTGAGTTGGCATGATGTGTGGGTGGTGCTCTGGTGCTGTTGGAGTGTGTCCATGGGCTACTTGACAGGATGTGTGTTGCGATGTGTGGTGACAGGTGGGCTGTACTCCCCAACAGTGTTGACATGCTAACTTGGTTCTGGGTGGGTATCTTGTAACATGTATTGTGCATGAGTTTTGCTGTTCTGTCCTGTACTGCATTGCTTTTGACTGTGTGTCATTTCTGTCCTTCACAGGGTACTTTCAGATTCGTTTGGTCAACTGTGTCCACCGACGACGTGATTGCACATCCAGGCTGGTAGCTGTTGTGTCCCTACAGGTGATGTGCGCCACACCCATGGACTTCCTTCTGTCTACAGTTGTTGACTGTGTGCCCGATACCAGGTGGGGTTACCTTGCATCTGTAGTGGTTACGGCATGTTGCTACTGTGTAATAAACCTGTGCTTCACTTAGTGATGTGCGTTGTCTGTGGTCACACATTTGACTGCCATTTGCTTACTGCACCTGTGGGCTACTTGACTACAACTGGGAATGGGTGTGGTGTCTGTGCATTGCACCGTCTTCCCTGGCAACATCAGTGTAGGCAATGAGTCAGATGGCCTAGGTGTGTATGTGTTGTGTAGCCCTGGTGGTGTGTCTCCCTCATATGTGTCACGTTGCCTGTACTCACATGCCTGTGTTGTCCTTGCTGTTGCAGTTCGCATACACAGTGTAATTTTGCTGTTCATCATCCCCATAACAGCACCCACGTTGGAATCACGACAGAGGCAAGTATGGTGTATTATTGTGTTTATTGTGATACATCTGTGATAATAGTGCATAGGATGGATTGTGCTGTACATGAATCTTGCAATCCCAAGTTCCTAGATGAATAGAAAGTCCAGGTAGACAGGATCCCCAGTATCGGGGCCACAGTTGTCTGACACATTGTTCCAACTTGTACTCCCCATGCAATGTGTGGGAGTAGTGTTGCCATCAACAGGGTGAACAGTCTGTGCACAAAGGCGAAAATCCAGAACAGGTTCAGGCTTCCTGGGAGTTGCGCTTGGCCATCAGCCTCTCACTTTCCCCTCCTCGGACGACCCCTCTTCTTGGGGGGGGCCCTCAAGTGCAGGCTGCTGCGGTGCAGGGGACTCTCCGCCAGAGTCCTCCTCCCTCCCTGTGGCAGTTGCAGTTTGTTCGGTACCAGATGTTGTTGGCACACAGGGAGGTGTGGACTGGTTGCTGTTCATCTGGCGGAGGCATTGTAAAATGTCCCTGTGCACCGCCGTCATCTCATGTAGTACATCCCACTTGGACTCCACGCGGGACATGTGGGAGTCCACACGTGACATGTGTGACTCCACGTGGGACATGTGGGAGTCCAAGCGGGCATGATGGGCAGCCTGCTGCTGTTTGATGTCTCTGAGGAGCCCCACTACCTGGCTGAGCTCTCCGGTGCTGGACTGGTACGCATCAGCTATGCGTACCAGTTGTGGGTCTTCATGCACACCAGCAACGTCTGCAAGCAGCGACCTCTGTCTCCCACCCCTCCCACCACCCCTGCTGACATGTGCAGTGTGTGCAGTTGCACGCACAGATAACCCTGGTCCACCTTGGGGGTTGGTGGTGGTGGTGGTGTCCATGGCCCCAGGTTGGTCCAGGGTCACTGCGCTGGTGTTGTTCCTTATTCTGTCCATGTCGGCAGGGATGGTATTCGTGGTGACAGTCGTTGGAGGGGTGGGTGCAGGGGGTGCAGCTGGTGGACCTGCTGGTGCTGCAGCTGGTGGTCCTGCTGGTGCAGCATGTTGACTTGCACCGGATGTGCCAGGTTGTTCTTCATCGTCCGAGGAGGACAGAGGCTGTACGACGCCAGTGAGCTCGGCATCCTCTTGAGCCTGGGACTGGGACTCCTCAGCGTCTGCTGCTGTGTCCCTATCATCACCTGTTTTTGGGAGACACAAACAATGTATGTCATGTTTCTGCAGGCATCAGTGGTTGACACACCTGACAGTTGTGACTGTGCCTCGGGGTGCGGGCCTGTACATTGTATTGTCCTAAGTCGTCACAGTCAGGGGTTGATATTGGTGTGGCACATTGTCCTGCATTATTTGGGCATTTCTATGTATTCTCTGGGGTGTGAACATGGTCTGCATTGATTGTGTTTGGTTGACAGCCAGACCTCCTTCCCACCCACCCACCCACCCAGTCAGTTATCCCACCATGGAACGTGCTTGCATTGCAGGGAGTGTAAGTTGTCTCTCAGGATGTCAGTCAGTGGTGTCCTGCTGTTTGTTGGTGCACAGTTGGCAGCAGGGCCTTGTGCTCCCCACAGCAGTAGCCAGTGTCAGCCATCTTGTGAGTCCTTCTCCACTCCCTGTGATGTGAGCATGGTTCAGGGTGGTGTTGATGGGCCAGTTGTGAGGCTGAGCAATGTCTGTGACTACGACTCCCATCATGCTATTGCCTCCACCCCCTTCCCAGCATGCCCATGCTTCCTTCCTTTTGACTCTGCTTCCCTGTGGGGTGGGCTGGCTGTGCTGACAGGATGGCTGGGAGTGTTGTCCTGGCAGTTGTTTGGCTAAGAGTCCCAAGAGTGTCCCTGTGCTTCACACAACATAACCCAGGGTGGTGGTGCTTTGTGGGATCTTGTGTTAGGATGGAGGGCATTGCATTCTACCAGGTGGGTACTGTGGAGTTTGTGTGGGGGGGGTGTGAGGGGAGGTGCTTGTGACTATGGTCAGTGCTGCAAGTCCCCCTTCCCACCCAGCTAGCCGGATATCCCACCATGGAACGTGCTTGCATTGCAGGGAGTGTAAGTTGTCTCTCAGGATGTCAGTCAGTGGTGTCCTGCTGTTTGTTGGTGCACAGTTGCCAGCAGGGCCTTGTGCTCCCCACAGCAGTAGCCAGTGTCAGCCATCTTGTGAGTCCTTCTCCACTCCCTGTGATGTGAGCATGGTTCAGGGTGGTGTTGATGGGACAGTTGTGGGGGTGAGCTATGTCTGTGACTACGACTCCCATCATGCCATTGCCTCCACCCCACTTGCCAGCATTCCCATACTTACTTGCTTTTGTGTGGAGTTCAGTGGGTGTGGGTGTGAGGGCAATGGCAAGATGGCTGACAGTGGTGTCCTGCTGTTGGTTGCTGAGCAGTACCCAGCATGCCCTTGTGCTCCCCACGACACAGCAACAGTGTCAGACATCTTTGATGGGCCTTTCCACTCTCTGTGGGATGTGCATGCGTGAGTGTGAGCTTGCTGGGCCATGTGGTGGGGGATGTAGGGCTGTGAGTACGACTCCCATCATGCTATTGCCTCCTCCCCCTTCCCAACATGCCCATGCTTCCTTCCTTTTGACTCTGCTTCCCTGTGGGTTGGGCTGGCTGTGCTGACAGGATGGCTGGGAGTGTTGTCCTGGCAGTTGTTTGGCTAAGAGTCCCAAGAGTGTCCCTGTGCTTCACACAACATAACCCAGGGTGGTGGTGCTTTGTGGGATCTTGTGTTAGGATGGAGGGCATTGCATTCTACCAGGTGGGTACTGTGGAGTTTGTGTTGGGGAGGGTGTGAGGGGAGGTGCTGGTGACTATAGTCAGTGCTGCAAGTCCCCCTTCCCACCCAGCCAGCCAGATATCCCACCATGGAACGTGCTTGCATTGCAGGGAGTGTGAGTTGTCTCTCAGGATGTCAGTCAGTGGTGTCCTGCTGTTTGTTGGTGCACAGTTGGCAGCAGGGCCTTGTGCTCCCCACAGCAGTAGCCAGTGTCAGCCATCTTGTGAGTCCTTCTCCACTCCCTGTGATGTGAGCACGGTTCAGGGTGGTGTTGATGGGCCAGTTGTGAGGCTGAGCAATGTCTGTGAGTACGACTCCCATCATGCTATTGCCTCCACCCCCCTTCCCAGCATGCCCATGCTTCCTTCCTTTTGACTCTGCTTCCCTGTGGGTTGGGCTGGCTGTGCTGACAGGATGGCTGGGAGTGTTGTCCTGGCAGTTGTTTGGCTAAGAGTCCCAAGAGTGTCCCTGTGCTTCACACAACATAACCCAGGGTGGTGGTGCTTTGTGGGATCTTGTGTTAGGATGGAGGGCATTGCATTCTACCAGGTGGGTACTGTGGAGTTTGTGTTGGGGAGGGTGTGAGGGGAGGTGCTGGTGACTATGGTCAGTGCTGCGAGTCCTCCTTCCCACCCAGCCAGCCAGATATCCCACCATGGAACGTGCTTGCATTGCAGGGAGTGTAAGTTGTCTCTCAGGATGTCAGTCAGTGGTGTCCTGCTGTTTGTTGGTGCACAGTTGCCAGGAGGGCCTTGTGCTCCCCACAGCAGTAGCCAGTGTCAGCCATCTTGTGAGTCCTTCTCCACTCCCTGTGATGTGAGCATGGTTCAGGGTGGTGTTGATGGGACAGTTGTGGGGGTGAGCTATGTCTGTGACTACGACTCCCATCATGCCATTGCCTCCACCCCACTTGCCAGCATTCCCATACTTACTTGCTTTTGTGTGGAGTTCAGTGGGTGTGGGTGTGAGGGCAATGGCAAGATGGCTGACAGTGGTGTCCTGCTGTTGGTTGCTGAGCAGTACCCAGCATGCCCTTGTGCTCCCCACGACACAGCAACAGTGTCAGACATCTTTGATGGGCCTTTCCACTCTCTGTGGGATGTGCATGCGTGAGTGTGAGCTTGCTGGGCCATGTGGTGGGGGATGTAGGGCTGTGAGTACGACTCCCATCATGCTATTGCCTCCTCCCCCTTCCCAACATGCCCATGCTTCCTTCCTTTTGACTCTGCTTCCCTGTGGGTTGGGCTGGCTGTGCTGACAGGATGGCTGGGAGTGTTGTCCTGGCAGTTGTTTGGCTAAGAGTCCCAAGAGTGTCCCTGTGCTTCACACAACATAACCCAGGGTGGTGGTGCTTTGTGGGATCTTGTGTTAGGATGGAGGGCATTGCATTCTACCAGGTGGGTACTGTGGAGTTTGTGTTGGGGAGGGTGTGAGGGGAGGTGCTGGTGACTATGGTCAGTGCTGCAAGTCCCCCTTCCCACCCAGCCAGCCAGATATCCCACCATGGAACGTGCTTGCATTGCAGGGAGTGTGAGTTGTCTCTCAGGATGTCAGTCAGTGGTGTCCTGCTGTTTGTTGGTGCACAGTTGGCAGCAGGGCCTTGTGCTCCCCACAGCAGTAGCCAGTGTCAGCCATCTTGTGAGTCCTTCTCCACTCCCTGTGATGTGCGCATGGTTCATGGTGGTGTTGATGGGACAGTTTTGGGGCGGGCAATATGTGTGACTGCAACTCCCATGATGCTATTGGCTACACTGACTTGGCCAGCATACACAGGATTCCTTCCTTTGAGTGGTCTTCACTGTGTGTTGGTGTTGTTGTGGTGGCTACATGTGTGGATGTGTTTGTTAGTTCTATTTGTGCCACTGCCTAGCTGTAGTTGTGGTTGTGTTTGTACATGTGTTGGCACAGTTGGATGTGAATTTTTTGATGGCATGTGTTGTGTTTCTCTGACTGACATACACATTTTGGGATGATTCTGTTCTGGTTGCTGTGTGATTGCTATGAGTGCATGGTTTGACTCTCCCCTTGACAGTGATGTGTGTGTGTTTTGTGGCAGTATATTGTGTACATTTGTTGTGTACTCACCAGGCTCTGGGATGTCCTCTAGTCCATATATGCTCACTGGCGGTAGGATGGCCCGCACCTTCTCCTCCCAGGGCCTGAGGTATATTGGCTTGGCAGGAGGGCCACTGCCGGTGTGTTGGCTGTTGATGTAGTCTTGCTTCAGCAGTTTCCGTACCCTCCTGCGCACGTCATACCACCTGTTCTGGATGTCGGTCTTTGTGCGCCGACATGGTGATTGGGCGTTCACCCTGTTGATGATCCTCTCCCACATCTTGGTTTTCTGCGACATGGGGGTCTGTTGGACCAATGTGCCAAACAGCTGTGGCTCTACCCTGAGGATCTCGTCTACCAGGACTTCCAATTCACAATCTAGGAACTTGTGATTCTTCTTGGGGGGCATGGTGATGGGTGGTGATGGTGAGTGATGTGTGTGTTGGTGTGCAGGTGAGGGTGTGTGAGTGTGTGTTTTGCTGGGTGTATGTGAGGTAGGTATTTGTTGGTGTGCTGATGGTGTGTGGCTTGTGTGAGGGATGAGCTGTGGGTGTGTGGTTGCTTTCTCTTGGGTGCTGGCAGTGGAATGGCATTTGCAAAGGCTCATGGTAGTGATTTGTGTCCTTTATATAGGTGGAGTTGTGGGTGTGTCTTTGTTCTCTGTCCCCACCCCCCCCAGTATTTATTGGCTTGGTAATTGCTTGTTTGGCCTTTTTTTGGTTGATTTTTCCTTTGTGCTGTTTGTGTATGTTGGAAACGTTCTTGTGATCGAGTCGGACCCTGCATTGGTCTCGTACGGTGTTTTCCGTTTCGTTCACGCTGTGTTTGTGCAGTTTTGTATGCTGCGTACGCGTCGGTCGCGGTGTATTGTGTTGCTTCGGCTCGGTTTTGTATGCGTGTCGGTCGTACGGCTTGTCCTCCGTCCGACTCGGTCGTGTTTTTCGCGCCTTGCATCGTACTTTGCGGGTTGGAGTTGGCGGGTACGATTCGGTCGGATTTGTTCCGGGTGCGTGTCGGTCGGTTGGATTCGCGTGTTTTTCCGGCCGGATTGCTATTTTCCGAGCGGCTCGGTCGGTCGGCTTGGTTTCCTGACGTGTCGGTCGGATTTATCGCGGCTTGCATCGTACTTGGCGTGTCGGGCGCCACTGGTACGTGTCGGTCGGTAATTTTTCCGGCTCCGAGTCGGTCGGTGCTTTTTCCGGCCCGAATCGGAATCGACCCCTAATTGTAGAAAACATCTAAGTCCATAAAAACTCTCAGTTGATGGGAGGACACTAAAATACATTTAAAACATTTAAAAACAGTGCCCCTCCTGTAAATTCTCCCTTACAAAAATTTTAATAGCTTTCAAAAATGTTCCCATTGCAATTGCGATGCCTAACGTTGGCATTTCGGTAAGTAGACATACAGCTTGGGCACGAGAGCTTACCTCATTTTTTAAAAATATTGGGCGTAAAAACAATTTGCGTAAAGCTTAAACCAATGTGCAATCGAGCAATATATGCAAAATATCATTTCTTATTCCTAACCCACATTTACAAATGCCATCTGTTTGAATCAGAGCTGCCTTTATTTTTTCTTCCAATTTCCAAGGGTTAATACCAGCTTGTATCCTTAAAATTTCATATCTTAGCCCTTGGCTTGGCAGAATATCCAAATTCGGGAACCAGGCTTCGTTTGCCCATGAGCTTTTTAACCACTGAACTGATTTTTTCTCTTTCATATAATCTAGGTCCAGTGATCTTGAATATATCAGCCCTTGCTCTCTAAGCATTCTCTTTGTGAAATCTATTTCCAGGGATGGGTGCGAAAGTCTCACCTTTAGGCGCACTGCTATTTTCTGGAGGTTTCTTCTTACATCCTTTGCCCAACTAAGATTACTTAATTGAATCTCCTCTCTGCACCATTGTGAGACCTTCTGCACACCACCTGGATCCTGGCGTTTCCAAAATCTCACCAGGGACATTTGTGTCTGTACGGTCCATGCTATTGACCCTAGCTCCATTCTAATAGCTTGAATCATTGTGCAGCTTGGTAGTGACAATAGCATTTTTAAAATCTTGCCTTCTTCCCGATCCCACCCGCATTTACCACTCAGGTAAAGAACTTCTGCCCCGTACAGTACTTGCGGGGGGATCATTGCTTCAAACGCCTTTAACATAGGTCTATGTGACATATCGCCGTATTCCTTATTAAATTTTTTTAGGCCACAGACTGACGAGAAAGCTTTCGCTTTTTGGGCCTCCAGGTGGGTACCCCATTTTAGCGCACTATCAAACCAGAGGCCCAAATATCTATACTCTGTAACTGTCTCCAGTTTGTCTTGACCTAAAAACCAGTTAAAATTCTTACCTCTCTTCCCAAAGCATAAACCTTTGTCTTTTCCATATTAACTTTTAAAAACTTTCTATCACAACAATTCTTAAAAGCATTTAATTTCCTTTGGAGTCCTAGCTCTGTTTGATCAAGAATCACGAGATCATCCGCATATAAAAGGCAGGACACTTTATTTCCGCTCATTCTAGGGCTTGCACTTCTTTCTACTTCTAAAACTGCGGGGAGGTCTGCTAAGAAAATTACAAATAACATAGGGGCCAAAACGCACCCCTGTCTGAGGCCATTCCCTACCATCATCTTATGAGTCAGTGACCCTTGCGTATCTCTAATTACCTGGGCCCAATTCCCTTTGTGTTGCTCTTTTAATATCAATAATATGCCTTCCGGGATGCCATATTTTTCCAAGTCCTCCCAGAGGCACTTACGATCCACAGAGTCAAAAGCTGCCCGAAAATCGACAAAGCAACAAAACAACTTCCCATTTTGCTCTATCGATTTTCTGGCCAATGCCCATAAGGCAAAGCAATGGTCTATGGTGGAGTGTCCTTCTTTGAATCCCCCTTGTTCAACTGGTACAATAGATCTCTGTTCTGCCCAGTCTTTTAATTTCCCTAATATTATTTTAGCAAAGATCTTTTCTCCGATATCTAATAAGTTAATTAATCTATAATTCTTTGGGGCATAAATATCCCCTTTCTTATGAATCAGCCTTATTATCGCTCCCTTCCAGTTTAGAGGGATCGTCCCAGATTCTAAAATTACTAAAAACATACCTGAGAAAAATTCAGCCCACCAGGACGGGTTCAATTTTATTATCACAGCTGGTAGGTTATCCGGACCTGCTGCTCTTGATAGGTTCAGGGTCTTTATCGTTCTAAGCACACTTGCTACTGAACAGTCCGGTTTTAGATCTTCTACCAGACCACTCCAGACCCGTGATACCTCCTCTTCAATTACTCTCCCCGGACTATATAAATCCTGCAGGTAAGTGGTTAATTTTACTATTCCTACTGCAGTCTAAGCAAGAGTAGGGAAAGTGCTTTGCTACAAATACATTAAATATATGGGTAACCCCTTGATTAAAAATATGATAAAAAAATAAAAGCAATTAATTTATTTACATAATTATTATCGAATTAAAATAATTATTTATTAATATATAATTGATATTTTATTATTAATTAATTAACTTCCCACCCTATACCACAACAAACCTAGCATCCCACAACTAAAATAGAAGTAAAATAAATAAGTATTCCATAAATTACATAATTAAAAATCAATTAAATAATTAATTACCAATTCATTGTTACTTAACTAATACTTAACTTCCCATCCTATACCCCTACAAACCTAACAGCCTTCAAATAACATACAACAAAAATCAATCAGTATCATAAAATGTACACAATAAATATCAATCATGTAATTAAATACCATATATTAAATAATTCATTATTACCTAATTTATATCCCATCTTACCCCCTACAAACCCAACGACTCACTACAACACTATAAATTACTGTTAAACATGTAATAAAAATTTCTAAATTGCTTATAATTACAAGCTACATCTTAAAAAAATTAATAATATTTATATAAACAATAGTAACACATAAAATCAATATAGCAACTAAAACACATTAAAATTATTTTAAAAAACAATATATTACTGAAAACGATATTAAAAACATAACCTTTTAAAAATATTACCTCAAAAAATAATAATCTCACCGATATTTGTGCATCACAATAATTGTGTGTCATGATATTTAATTTCCGATATTACTTTCTACCGATATTCTTAACGCGGTTTTGTCCAAACATCTCTTTGGCACACACCAGGCTTCATCATCCCATTGTCACCATAATTATTGAAGCCTCTACCTCTAGCTAGACCTTGACCTCTTTTCCCACCTCTTGGAGGACAAGAACGTGAACACCATAAGATAACATGGGATGGGATGTTATCTCATTCCTCTGGGTTAATTACACTTGCCTTCCTTTCTGAAAACATTCAGTCTGTGTCACCATCAATGTTTCCTTTGACAATTTCATTTTAGACTCAAAAAAATCACTAAAATATCTTGCACAAGAGAAAATGGAGATATTCTTAGCTTTAGTGAAAGTCTTGATTTTATTTAAGACAAGGAGGTTAGTATTATGCTATCTTTTCTTGCATTGAATCGAATATCAGCCAAGATAAAAACTACAGTTCCTATCTTTCAAAGAGAAAACAACTACATTATGATATCATAAAGGTAATCCCCTTTCACCGGTGAACAGCCTATAAACCACTTTCCTGGGAGCAACAAATCCTCTCTTCTTGTGGGGGTAGATTAATATTTCCAAAATGTAAAAAAAACTGAAACAAAAACTATTCCAAAAGCCATCAACAGTGCAAAAAGGTACTTCTATAAATCCAGTAGCGAAACGTTTTTATCATGTAGAACATCAAGTCTGCCAATTTCAGCACATGGTTCATGTGCTGGTCGGACTGGATGAAAGGAAAAGAAAGATTATTGCGACCGTCGTGCAGAATTCAGTTATTCTTCTCAAGAAATTTGGTTCATGAATGTGACTGGTCCATGCGTCCCAGTGTCTGTTGCACCTACTGTCGTCTTTGCAGTCCCGACGACAGTAGGTGCAACAGACACTGGGACGCATGGACGAAATTTGTCTAATCTAGCCCACATCTGAGCAGTAACCCACGAGGAATTCCGCCTTGAACAAAAACGACACAATACAAGTTGTATTGTGACCAAAAAATAATCGCGAGGATGTACTGTAAGTACCTGCTATGTATATCCTGGCCGCGCATGCTATAGGACACGTGCACCACATTCACTGGTCCTGACGAAAGCCACGTTGACCCTCCGGGGCTACCACAAGTGGCTGAAACATGTAGACCACACCCAGGATAACCTAAATGAGGACACATGTGATCAATGTAATATCCCCTACATATATCCACCACCTGTTTTTAACATTGACCGGGAATCCTCGAATCCCTAAATAAATAAACTTTTGTGAGGCCCCCTGAGCCAGTTTTAACTATTGACCCCGTCACTTGCACAAGAATCACAAAAAACAACCAGCTCTGCAGTAATTCTGGCATCGCAGCATACCCTGGAAGCATTCCTCAACCAGGGTGGGTACCCAATGATGAAGCATGTCACCTACGAGGTAGGTGAGGGAGGGTTCTTTTAAAAAACCCTGCGGGTTCCTGTATCCCCATGAACAACACCAGAAGGGGCATAAAAGGATCGAAGAAAAAAACGCCAGGTGGCTGATCCATTCTATTTTTGTTTGGTAGAAACATTAGACCAACCATCAGATTAGAGAATGTCATACAGACCTGATTCAGCACAGAGAACTTTGGATGTGATGGCTCCTCTAGTGGAATGTGCCACAAAAACAGAAGTGTCAATACCTGCTAAATTTATAGTCCACTTAACGCAGCGAGCCAAGCTAGGAGGAGATACAGCTTTGTGAGGTGAACAAAAAGAAAGTAAAAGTTGGGATGAGGAAGACATTCTCAAATCTTTTGTTTTAGCAGTGTATTCTGGTAATCAATTTCCAACACATATTTTACGTTGAAGCGGAAACTTAGAAAAGAGATTAATCTTGTTTTAGTTTTTCTGCGAATTTGGACAAAACAGGAGTATATTGAACTGAAGAGACATCCAAAGCTTTGACATCCAAAAGATGTTTCAAAGAGATAGGACATAAAAAAACAGTCAATTTTGCAGAAAGAAATTTCAAAGATAAGAGAGAATTTTCTTACCAATCAAGAAATAAATTCAATATATTAACATCCCACATTAGGTTATATTTTGGCACTGGAGGTTAGGTAAATCGAACTCCCTTTAAAGGACAACATATCAAAGATATTCTCCAACTGGTTAATCATCCACCTTTATGGGTCCCGCTGAAATTGCTAGCCAGTACGAATTGATAGTTCAATAAGCTTTCCCTTAGGAGGCCAAGGAAGCTAGGAAGTTAATGACAAATGCTACATCTGCTGAATAGGAATTTGCACCACTGTCCATACACCAGCTATGCCAGACCATCCAGGCAGATCTGTAGGCTTTTGTAATACCTGGGTCCAGGAGTCTCAAATGTGTTTAGCAGCCTCTTCCGAAATTCCTGAGATTTTTCCAATTGACCTAAAACCATCAAGACCATCAAAGAGAGGAAATCATTCTGAATCAGGTCATTTGGTGGTATTGAGGATTTAGAAGGAGAGAAGGGAAAAGAGGTATCAGAACTGGACTGTCCACAGATAGTTCCAGAGCCAAAGGACGCCATCGTTGAGTTTTCTAATATGGGGTTACTAAAAGTAGGGTTGCTTTTTGGTGACGTATTTGGGCTAGTACTCAAGATATTATTATAAAAGGGGAAAGGCGTAATTGATCTGAAGCAACCAATCTTGAAGGAAGACTTCTGTTGAAATCGCTTGTGGATCTGGTCTCCAGTTGTGATAGGATTGGAGTTGTGAATTTAAATGAGAAGCAAAAAGATCTATTGCAAATGAAGCAAATTCAGAAGAAACTTGCATCCCAAAGATTTCTAGAGAACAAGTCTGCTATTGTGTTCAGTTTCCCTGGGAGGTATTCTGCATGAAACGAGAGCTAGAATTCCCAAAGAGTTTTGGTCAGTTCTGCTAGTGGCTTTGAATTTGTGCCTCCCAGAATATTTGTGTAGTGAATCGCCAAGATATTGTCCATTTGTAGAAGGATGGAGCTGCTTATTTTGTTTTTGGTGAAGGTCTGGATTGCAAAGGAACCTGCAAGCATCTCTCAACAGTTGATATGCGACAATGACTCCTCTTGTGACCATGTACCATCTGTCGAGAACTGACCCCATCTTGTTCTCCAACCAGTCTGACTTGAATTGGATTCTAAATCAAGATCTGTTGATGTAGAATAAAATTGCTTTTCCGTTCCATGGCTCTATGTGGTCTAAGCACCATTGGAGTGCTGAACAAGAGTCTGGGTCTAATTGAATGATGTCTGATTAGGGAAGCCCTCTCGAGATGGCAAACTTTTAATCTTTGGAAGGCTCGATAATATAAAGAGCCTGGTAAAATAGCTTGAATTGAATAAGCAAGTAGGCCCACAATTCTTGCCAGAATTCTGAGAGACAGTGTGGAAACCATCAGCACCTGAATGATTTATTTCCTTTTTTATCAGGGACACATTTTCTTTCAGAAGTTGAAGAATTGATTTGTCTGAGTCTGTCAGAAAACCCAAACATTCTGTTTGTCTGGAAGGTTCTAAAACTGATTTGTCTTTGTTAACAATAAACCCTAAATTTTATAGAAGAGTCATGAAAATTGTCGATTGGTTCAGTAATACTTCTTTGTCCTGTGCAAGGAGAATTTCTTTTTACAGATAAGCTACTAAACGTACACCTTGTGCTCCTATGTGGGTAATGGCAGGTTTCATTACCTTGGTAATAACCAAGGAACAGGAAAAAGACCGAATGGAAGGCATTTGAATTGGTAAAAGGAATCTCCCCCTGGAGTTGTAGAAATTTTCTGTGGGATTGGTGAATTGGAGTCATTAAATCATTAAGTAAGCATCCTGCAAATCTAGATGGACCATCCAATCCTTTTCTATAAGATTGTCACTGAGGTGAAAGATTGTTTGCATTGTTGGAAGATTTCAGGTTGCTGACTTTGTTGAAATTTTTCTTTTTGACCAAAAAATGGTGCTTACAATACTTGATGGGAAAAAGACAATTCTATTGTCTGCTTTTGAAGTAAAGACTACATTTCTTGTAATATTAGGAGTTTGTGATCCTTGGGAAAAGAAAGGGGATGAGGAATTGAGTGTTGAACCAATGTTGTATAGAGGTCTATGCAGTAAACTTGCACTGTCTGAAGTACCCAGGTTTTTACAGTTATCATATGCTGTGCTTGAAGAAATATGCTTGAACAACCCCCTACTGGAGATTGACCAGAAAGAAAAAATGTACTTGAGTTCCGGGCTCCTCTGTTCCTGAAGCCATAGTGTCTGAAGCTTCTGTTCCGCTGGGGATAGAAATGTGGCTTAAACTTTTGCTGCCACGTGAGGGGGCCTCTAGTGTAGTTAAATGCACCTCTTGGGGTTTCATGGGAGACACAGTGGCTCCTGCCTTTGCTGGCCCAGCCAAAAACCAGAGATACAAATATATTTTGTAAGGACGACTTTGCTTTATCCATTGAAGCAAAGGCCACCACGCATTTGATAAGGTCTTTAATAAATGCATCTCCAAACAGTAAGCCATTTGCTTCCTGTCCAGCTTCCTTAGCTGCCAAATTTCCCAACTTGGGGTACATTTTTAACAGTAAGCTTTTGTGTCTTTCTTGAGCCATGGATGAATTAGCATTACCTCAAAGACAGATTGCTTTTTGTGCCCAATTTTTTTAACTATAGGGTCAAGTTGTGTGCCTTCAATCCAAACTTTTCAGCCAAATCAAATATTCTAGTAATGGGGCCGGAAAAATTCAAAAGTCTATCTTAGCAATTTTTCCAAGCTCTATCCTTCACTTTTCTGGGATCCTTGCAGAATTTTGTGAAAAATAGGAGCATATTCTGATCAATAGCAGGAATTGCCATAATATTATTAAGTAACAAGGGTCTTAGACAATCTGAACGCAGTGGCAGCTCGCACAGGTAAGCCCGGTGCGGCGGTGAGGCGGGGATGGTGGGGTGGGGGGAGGTGGAAGTTGACATAAGATGGGATAATGAAAAGTAAATAAATAAAACCACTTACCTTGCGCTCACCGCATCGCCGAGTCGGCAATGCAGCGACGCAAGGTAAGTGGTTTTAACATTTATTTATTTACTTTTCATTATCCCACCTTCCATCCTCCCGCCCTGCCTCACCGACCCACTGCTCTGAGCTGTGTGCACCGCGACTGTCTGAACGAAGTATGCTTGTTAATTTATTCAAGTGCTCTCTCAAAGCTGGATCAAACATCGGTTGACCCAAAAAATCCAAAATTGGATTAGTAGTATTATTTGGAGTATTAGACAAGAAAGACTCTCCCAGTTCATTTGGAGAATGTTACAATATTTGTGAATTAAATGTAAGCAAATTGAGGGCAGCAAATAAAAATATTAGGCTATGTAAGAGGTTATTGTAAAATATGTATTATTAATTGCAAATTTAAATCTTTTTAGTGGCAAACAAATGAATTAATATATTATATATATATATATATATATATATATATATATATATATATATATATATATATATTATCTACTGGCAGTCGCCAGTAGATAGTTATAGTTAGGACCTATTTTCCATAGGAAATCCGCGACATTCTATTTGAAATAACTCTTGCGTCGGTTGACGAATCTTTGCGGAAATTTCAAACTTTATGGCCCGCTCCGGTCCGCTCCTACCCTGAAAGTCTCAGGGTGATTCGTCAAGCGGGGGCTGAGAAAAAAGGGGGGTCCCAAAACGTGTTTTCCCCATTCATTTTCCCATAGGAAACTTTAGACACGGCTACAGCCCGAACTGCTGAACGGAATTACACCAAATTTGGCAAAGAGGTAGTTCTTGGTTCAGAAAGAACCCTTTTTGTTAAATGGTGTAAATCCGTTCAGTAGTTGCGGAGAAATTAAAAAATAAGAGTCAAAAAATCAATTTCCCATAGGAAACTTTATGCAAGGCTACAGCCCGAACTGCTGAACGGAATTACACCAAATTTGGCAAAGAGGTAGTTCTTGGTTCAAAAAGAACCCTTTTTGTTAAATGGTGTAAATCCGTTCAGTAGTTGCTGAGAAAATCAAAAGTAAAAACACATATATATCTGGGCGGAGCCTAACCACACTGTCATCGTGAGATCTGATTGGCTGTCAGCACTTCATCCTGGAATTGCTGGCAGCCATCTTGAGACCAATATAAATGATAGTACCCCATTGAAATGCATTGTAGTGAATCGAAGATTTTGAGGGTTACCAAAAGGAGAACTATAAAGGGTGATAACAGACTTTAGTTACATTAGAATTCATTTGTTGATGGTACCATACTAATTTCAGGAATTGTGGTGTGTTCTAAGGTGATTTTACCCTGTGAAAAACCTTCTGCTGGGATATCATGAATCATGTTTGAGAGAAAACTATTTTCACATGCTTGTCCCATACAGTTTTGGAAGGTGCCCCAGAAGCTAAAATGAGAGCATATTTTCTGTAAATTCACATTATCTTTCTCAGTCATGTGAGAATGAAGTCTGACATTCTCAGTAAAACATGTACATCCAACAAGGGCAGAGACTGTCAGTTGATTCCTTTGTGTTCTACTGCAGCTTCCCAGAGTGTTCTAAAGAACAACTAGAGTGCTAACAGCCTTACTTATGACAAAAGTATGGCACACCTGAAGCCATCTTGATTGAAATAAACTGGTAACACTTAAAACATTTAATTTAAAAAGGAACAAAATGATGGGGTTCATCTTGTCATAGAAATTATGGTTAGTGCTCTGGAAAGAAAAATTAGGACATGTTTCAAGTGTGATCTCAAATATCTTCCTGTTATATTTCAACAGGAGCAGCCTGTCAGTTGATGCTTTTGTGTTCTACTGCAGCTTCCCAGAGTGTTCTAAAGAACAACTAGAGCGCTAACAGTCTTACTTATGACAAAAGTATGGCACACCTGAAGCCATCTTGATTGGAATAAACTGGTAACACTTAAAACATTTAATTTAAAAAGGAACAAAATGATGGGGTTCATTTTGTCATAGAAATTATGGTTAGTGCTGTAGGAAGAAAAATTAGGACATGTTTCAAGTGTGATCTCAAATATCTTCCTGTTATATTTCAACAGGAGCAGCCTGTCAGTTGATGCCTTTGTATTCTACTGCAGCTTCCCAGAGTGTTCTAAAGAACAACTAGAGCGCTAACAGTCTTACTTATGACAAAAGTATGGCACACCTGAAGCCATCTTGATTGGAATAAACTGGTAACACTTAAAATATTTAATTTAAAAAGGAACAAAATGAGGGGGTTCATTTTGCCATAGAAATTATGGTTAGTGCTGTAGAAAGAAAAATTAGGACATGTTTTAAGTGAGATCTCAAATATCTTCCTGTTATATTTCAACAGGAGCAGCCTGTCAGTTGATGCCTTTGTGTTCTACTGCAGCTTCCCAGAGTGTTCTAAAGAACAACTAGAGTGCTAACAGCCTTACTTATGACAAAAGTATGGCACACCTGAAGCCATCTTGATTGGAATAAACTGGTAACACTTAAAACATTTAATTTAAAAAGGAACAAAATGAGGGGGTTCATTTTGCCATAGAAATTATGGTTAGTGCTGCAAAAAGAAAATTTAGTGCATGTTTTAAGTGAGATCTCAAATCCTCTTCTATTTCATTAGAAAATTCTGACATGCAGACTGAAACAATCACTTTCAATACCAGCAGTAGACTTCCAGTTAACTCCTTGGTGAGCAGTAGCTTTACTACAGTGAACTAATGAACAACTAGAGTAATAACATTCTGAATTTATGGCAAATGTGTGACACATCTGAATGCCTTCTTGATGGAATCAAAGTAAAAAACTGAAAGCATTTCCTACTGAGGAGACTGCAGTAAATGAGGAAATTAGGAAACTTCATAACAAAGAAGTCTTCCAAGATGGCCACCAGTGAAAAAAGAGCCCAAATGTAGCACAAATATTACCCAGATGTAGCCCACATATAGCCCAATGACAAAAGTGTGCAAAACACTTTTTATTTTTAGGTTTTTGCAGTTTTATGTAGTGCAGACTGGTCAGGTATTGGAGCGTTGCATCTTAAAACATGACCCCCTACACTACAAAAACACCACTGCACCACCCTAAACCCTAAAACACTACCCCAGCACGACCCCCTACACTACACAAGCACCACTGCACTATCCTAAACCCTAAAACACTACCCCCAGCATGACCCCCTACACTACACAAACACCACTGCACTACCCTAAACCCTAAAACACTACCCCAACACCACTGCACTAACCTAAATCCTAAAACACTACCCCCAGCACGACCCCCTACACTACCCAAACACCACTGCACTACCCTAAAACATGACCCCCTACACTACACAAACACCACTGCACTACCCTAAACCCTAAAACACTACCCCCAGCACGACCCCCAACACTAAACAAGCACCACTGCACTACCCTAAACCCTAAAACACTGCCCCAGCACGACCCCCTACACTACACAAACACCACTGCACTACCTTAAACCCTAAAACACTACCCCCAGCACGACCCCCTACACTGCCCGAACTCCACTGCACTGCCCTAAACCCTGAAACACATACCCTAGCACGACCCCCTACACTGCCCGAACACCACTGCACTGCCCTAAACCCTGAAACACCACCCCCTTCATGACCCCCTACACTGCCCGAACACCACTGCACTGCCCTAAACCGTGAAACACCACCCCCAGCATGACCCCTACACTGCCCGAACACCACTGCACTGCCCTAAACCCTGAAACACTACCCCCAGCAAGACCTCCTACCCTGCCCGAACACCACTGCACTGCCCTAAACCCTGATACATCACCCCCAGCAAGACCCCCTACACTGCCCGAACACCACTGCCCTAAACCCTGAAACACCACCCCCAGCAAGACCCCCTACACTGCCCGAACACCACTGCACTGCCCTAAACCCTGAAATACCACCCCCAGCACGACCCCTACACTGCCCGAACACCACTGCACTGCCCTAAACCCTGAAACACCACCCCCTGCACGATCCCCTACACTGCCCGAACACTACTGCACTGCCCTGAACCCTGAAACACCACCCCCAGCACGACCCCCTACACTGCACGAACACCACTGCACTGCCCTAAACCCCGAAACACTACCCCCAGCAAGACCCCTTACACTGCCCGAACACCACTGCCCTAAACCCTGAAACACCACCCCCAGCAAGACCCCCTACACTGCCCGTACACCACTGCACTGCCCTAAACCCTGAAACACCACCCCCAGCATGACCCCCTACACTGCCCGAACACCACTGCACTGCCCTAAACCCTGAAAGACCACCCCCAGCACCACCCCCTACACTGCCCGAACACCACTGCACTGCCCTAAACCATGAAACACCAGCCCCAGCACGACACCCTACACTGCCCGAACACCACTGCACTGCCCTAAACCCTGAAACACCACCCCCAGCACGACCCCCTACACTGCCCGAACACCACTGCACTGCCCTAAACCCTGAAACACTACCCCCAGCAAGACCTCCTACACTGCCCGAACACCACTGCACTGCCCTAAACCCTGAAACATCACCCCCAGCAAGACCCCCTACACTGCCCGAACACCACTGCCCTAAACCCTGAAACACCACCCCCAGCAAGACCCCTACACTGCCCGAACACCACTGCACTGCCCTAAACCCTGAAACACCAGCCCCAGCACGACCCCTACACTGCCCGAACACCACTGCACTGCCCTAAACCCTGAAACACCACCCCCTGCACGACCCCCTACACTGCCCGAACACCACTGCACTGCCCTAAACCCTGAAATACCACCCCCAGCACGACCCCCTACACTGCCCGAACACCACTGCACTGCCCTAAACCCTGAAACACCACCCCCTGCACGATCCCCTACACTGCCCGAACACTACTGCACTGCCCTAAACCCTGAAACACCACCCCCAGCACGACCCCCTACACTGCACGAACACCACTGCACTGCCCTAAACCCCGAAACACTACCCCCAGCAAGACCCCTTACACTGCCCGAACACCACTGCCTTAAACCCTGAAACACCACCCCCAGCAAGACCCCCTACACTGCCCGTACACCACTGCACTGCCCTAAACCCTGAAACACCACCCCCAGCATGACCCCCCTACACTGCCCGAACACCACTGCACTGCCCTAAACCCTGAAACACCACCCCCAGCACCACCCCCTACACTGCCCGAACACCACTGCACTGCCCTTAACCATGAAACACCAGCCCCAGCACGACCCCCTACACTGCCCGAACACCACTGCACTGCCCTAAACCCTGAAACACCACCCCCAGCACGACCCCCTACACTGCCTGAACACCACTGCACTGCCCTAAACCCTGAAACACCAGCCCCAGCACAACCCCGTACACTGCCCGAACACCACTGCACTGCCCTAAACCCTGAAACACCAGCCCCAGCACAACCGCCTACACTGCCCGAAAACCACTGCACTGCCCTAAACCCTGAAACACCAGCCCCAGCAAGACCCCCTACACTGCCCGAACACCACTGCACTGCCCTAAACTCTGAAACACCACCCCCAGCAAGACCCCCTACACTGCCCGAACACCACTGCACAAAAGCCTGAAACACCACCCCCAGCAAGACCACCTACACTGGCCGAACACCACTGCACTGCCCTAAACCCTGAAACACCACCCCCTGCACGACCCCCTACACTGCCCAAACACCACTGCACTGCCCTAAACCCTGAAACACCACCCCCTGCACGACCCCCTACACTGCCCAAACACCACTGCACTGCCCTAAACCCTGAAACACCACCCCCTGCACGACCCCCTACACTGCCCGAACACCACTGCACTGCCCTAAACCCTGAAACACCACCCCTCAGCACGACACCCTACACTGCCCGAACACTACTGCACTGCCCTAAACCCTGAAACACCACCCCCAGCACGACCCCCTACACTGCCCGAACACCACTTCACTGCCCTAAACCCTGAAACACCACCCCTGCACGACCTCCTACACTGCCGGAACACCACTGCACTGCCCTAAACCCTGAAACACCACCCCCAGCACGACCCGCTACACTGCCCGAACACCACTGCACTGCCCTAAACCCTGAAACATCAACCCCAGCAAGACCCCCTACACTGCCTGAACACCACTGCCCTAAACCCTGAAACACCACCCCCTACACTGCACGAACACCACTGCACTGCCCTAAACCCTGAAACACCACCTCCAGCAAAACCCCCTACACTGCCTGAACACCATTGCTCTGCACTAAATCCTGAAACACTAGCCCCAGCATGACACCCTACACTGCCCAAACACCACTGCACAGCCCTAAACCCTGAAACACCACCCCCAGCACGACCCCCTACACTGCCCGAACACCACTGCACTGCCCTAAACCCTGAAACACCAGCCCCAGCAAGACCCCCTACACTGCCCGAACACCACTGCACTGCCCTAGACTCTGAAACACCAGCCCCAGCAAGAACCCCTACACTGCCCGAACACCACTGCACTGCCCTAAACCCTGAAACACCAGCCCCAGCATGACCCCCTACACTGCCCGAACACCACTGCACTGCCCTAAACCCTGAAACACCAGCCCCAGCACGACCACCTACACTGCCCGAACACCACTGCACTGCCCTAAACCCTGAAACACCAGCCACAGCACGACCCCCTACACTGCCCGAACACCACTGCACTGCCCTAAACCCTAAAACACCAGCCACAGCACGACCCCCTACACTGCCCGAACACCACTGTACTGCCCTAAACCCTGAAACACCAGCCCCAGCACGACCCCCTACACTTCCCGAACACCACTGCACTGCCCTAAACCCTGAAACACCACCCCCTGCATGACCCCCTACACTGCCCGAACACCACTGCACTGCCCTAAACCCTGAAACACCATCCCCTGCAGCACCCCCTACACTGCCCGAACAACACTGCACTGCCCTAAACCCTGAAACACCACCCCCTGCACCGCCCCCTACACTGCCCGAACACCACTGCACTGCCCTAAACCCTGAAACACCACCCCCAGCATGACCCCCTTTACTGCTCGAACACCACTGCACTGCCCCAAACCCTGAAACACCACCCCCAGCATGACCCCCTACACTGCCCGAACACCACTGCCCTAAACCCTGAAACACCACCCCCTGCATGACCCCCTACACTGCCCGAACACCACTGCACTGCCCTAAACCCTGAAACACCACCCCTACACTGCCCGAACACCACTGCACTGCCCTAAACCCTGAAACACCACCCCCAGCACGACCCCCTACACTGCCCGAACACCACTGCACTGCCCTAAACCCTAAAACACCACCCCCAGCATTACCCCCTACACTGCCCAAGCACCACTGTACTGCCCTAAACCCTAGAACACTACCCCCAGCACGACCCCCTACACTACCCGAACACCACTGCACTACCCTAAACCCTAAAATACTACCCCCAGCACAACCCCCTACACTACCCGAACACGACTGCACTGCCCTAAACCCTCAAACACTCCCCCAGCACGACCCCCTACACTACCCGAACACCACTGCACTGCCCTAAACCCTAAAACACTCCCCCAGCACGACCCCCTACACTACCCGAACACCACTGCACTGCCCTAAACCCTAAAACACTCCCCCAGCACGACCCCCTACACTACCCAAACACCACTGCACTGCCCTAAACCCTAAAACACTACCCCCGCATGACCCCCTACACTACCCAAACACCAATGCACTACCCTAATCCCTAAAACACTACCCCCGCATGACCCCCTACACTACCCTAAACCCTAAAACACTACCCCCGCATGACTCCCTACACTACCCAAAGACCACTGCACTACCCTAAACCCTAAAACACGACCTCCTACACTACACAAACACCACTGCACTACCCTAAACCCTAAAACACTACCCCCTACACTACACAAACACCACTGCACTACCCTAAACCCTAAAACACTACCCCCAGCAGTACCCCTACACTACCCAAACACCACTGCACTAACCTAAACCCTAAAACACTACCCCCAGCAGTACCCCCTACACTACCCAAACACCACTGCACTACCCTAAATCACTACCCCCAGCACGACCCCCTACACTACCCAAACACCACTGCACTACCCTAAACCCTAAAACACTACCCCCAGGACGACCCCCTACACTACCCAAACACCACTGCACTACCCTAAACCCTGAAACACTCCCCCCAGCACAACTCCCTACACTACCCAAACACCACTGCACTACCCTAAACCCTAAATCTACCCCAGCATGACCCCCTACACTACACAAACACCACTGCACTACCCTAAACCCTAAAACACTACCCCTAGCACGACCCTCTTCACTACCTAAACACAACTGCACAATTTGTTACAGGCGTTGCAACGCAGGCCTGTGGTGCTTTCTGGAAGTACCTAGTGGGCTAGTTGGGCCCCAGGGACCCTCAGGATTCAAGGTGACCTAATCCCCCAACTTAAAACGCACCACGGGGCGCGTTTGCACAGTGGTGAAGGGAGGGGCGGGGCCTCAGGTGACATGTGCGCAAACACGCCCTGTGGTGCGTTTTAAGTTGGGGAATTAATTCCCTTTGAATCCTGAGGGACCCTGGGGGCCAACTAGCCCACCAGGTACCTTCAGTAAGCACAACAGAGTTGCGTTGCAGAGAGGTGAAAAAGGTGCGTGGCCTCGGAACGCCTCTCTGCAACTCAGCTCTGTGGTCCTAACTATAGGTACCTGGGGGCTAGTTGGGCCCCAGGGACCCTCAGAATTCAAGGGGACTTAATCCCGCAACTTAAAACGCGCCACGGGGTGCGTTTGCACACATGTCACCTCAGGCCCCCCTCCCTTCACCACTGTGCAAACGCGCCCTGTAGCGCGTTTTAAGAGGTAGTTTTAATCCCCCTGCCCTATTATGTACTAGGGACTTGCAGAGGAGGTCATGCTAATCACAGGGGTACCCCAACGCATAGTGTTCCCTAGTGTATGTAGGTGTTTTCACTGTATTCTAAGTGTCTTTTAGCATAGCACTGGCTCTGGTTACTCAGAGTCAGTTACCACCAGTACCCGTCTGAAAAAGTTGTGGGCACAGGATGATTTTGCAACAAGGCCTCTTTCTGCTCCTCTGTTGGTTCTTTCTGCACATCTTTTGCTTCTTTCTGTGCGTTTTTTCTTCTTTCTTCACATGTCCTACCTCTGTAGGCATAGTTAGAAACTAGCATTTAAAAAAACCTTTGAAATTCACTTAAAAAATCATAGGTTTCAGGCACGTTATAGTTAGAAATTAGCATTTAAAAAACCTTTGAAATTCACTGAAAAAACCATAGGTTTCAGACACGTTATAGTTAGAAATTAGCATTTAAAAAACCTTTGAAATTCACTGAAAAAACCATAGGTTTTAGGGACAGTTATAGTTAGTTGGACATTTCACTCGTACAAAACCATAGAAATTCCCCCGTTATAGTTAGTTCAGCTAACTATAACTCGCGCCTCGCAATGCACTGCTGATGACGTCACATATTACATCACTCATGACATGGTCAGTGACATCACTCATGACATCACTGATGACATCTCAAAGGACATCACTGATGACATCATCCATGTGATAATTTCATGCATCTTCTCACACCCTAATATAACTTTTGATACACCCACTCTAAATTACAGACTGCCATTCTCAAAACCATAGACACTCCAACACCAAAAACTACATACCCACTCACTGATTCTTAGGTCTACACACACATCCACTCACTCACCCGTACAGTCACTCATACTTAGTCACTCAGTACAGGACTATCATATGCACTCATACACCTATATAAACACTCACACACCGCCACTCATCCATAGAGGTACTCACACACCTAGTCAGTCATGCAAAAAACTTAATCACACACCCATTTACTCACCTATACAGTTATACACACACCAGCTCACTTACTCATACAAATACTAGCACATTCTTACACTCTTATACAATCACTGATACAAGTACACACTCATCCATACAGCCACTCTCACAATCACACACTCTCACTTATAGCCATTTATATACTCCAACACACATATATACTGCCTTTCACATATGTAGTTACTCACACATGTACCACTGAGATATACATTCAATCACTAACACACCCATACACACACTCACCCACCCATACAGTCCATCACAGATGCACTCTTGAAACCATGCACCCAGTGAATCACCAACTCACACATCTATGCACAGAGTCACACACACCCCACCCACACAAACACTCAGGCACCCATACAGATACTCAGACAATCAATCAATAACCCATGTAGACACTCTTTAGCTATTCAGAAAGCCATGCAGCCGCTTACAAACCAACAGACAGACGGATACAGACATTCACACAGTTTAGTCACTAACCCATGCATTCAGTAAGATACATTTAATCACTCACTTGTAGAGTCAGTCACTCACGTACTAAATCATCCATTCAGACACTTATACACCCACTCATTCTTCAATACGCCTTTCCCTATATATATTAAACATATTTAAACTTTACAGAAACACACAGTCACTGGATGATGTCATCAGTGATGTCATTTGAGATGTCATCAGTGATGTCATCAGTGATGTCACTGACCATGTCATGAGTGATGTAATATGTGACGTCATCAGCAGTGCATTGCGGGGCGCGAGTTATAGTTAGCTGAACTAACTATAACGGGGGAATTTCTATGGTTTTGTACGAGTGAAATGTCCAACTAACTATAACTGTCCCTAAAACCTATGGTTTTTTTCAGTGAATTTCAAAGGTTTTTTAAATGCTAATTTCTAACTATAACGTGTCTGAAACCTATGGTTTTTTCAGTGAATATATATATATATATATTTATTTCATTGGTTACTTCCTGCAGCCTTGAGCTGAGGAGTAAAACATATTAGAAAGGAGAGGCAGGCTGGAGGTGTGTTTGAAGGCCTGGAGGTAGGACTGAATTTAATTAAAAATGGGTGACTAAAGGCAGGCCAGAGACAGGTTGTGTGTGAGGCTATTAGCTGGTGAAGGGTGTCCTAGATGCATCAGGAAGTGTGCTTAAGGAGAGAGATGATCCTCTAGTTAGCGCAGTAATGAGGCAGGTCATGCTGAGGAAAATAAATCTGCTGCAGCAACAAAGTGAGCAGAAGAATGATGGATTTAACCCAGATCTCATGACTGGGGGTGAATGTTTCATTTATTCAGCATTCCGTCCATCATTTGTTGCCGCCAGATTTTTTGCCCTAAGTGGGATGGGCATGCTCAGCAGTAAGATTTTATTACGACATTGATATTCCACGGTTGTCCCACCTTATCTTTTAACATGAGACTTGCGGTGAATCTGTGTGTGGTCCAGGTGCGTGCAGCAATGCGAATTGCAGCACATTAAAATTGTGGATTGTAGGGTTGCCTAGTGGTACACTATAACTAGGTCACCAGTAACCCACAACCACAATGTGTTACACAAAGGGAAGCAAGGCGTGTGTGGCTGTGACGCATTTCTTGTGTAGCATATGTACTGTATTTTGTCTTGGGTAATTTATTGAGAGTCAAATCTCTCATATATGTAAATATGCTGTGGTCACAAGTGTTAAATTTCCATTGTGGTATTACCGCAGTGTGTACACAAGCCCCCAGACCGGAATGGGTCAGTACTCAAACTACCGGCAAAGGAAGGTAGGCGAGTAGGGGAAATGGGGGATCTAATGTCCTGACGGAATCCGGAACACCCTACAGGGCTAAAACACATCGGCATGGGACCACTAACCCACCCCTACACTACCATCCTATATACATTTTAATCCTGACTAGGAAGTCCAGGAATAAAACATAAAGTGGATATTCCTGAGCACGTTTTATTCTAATCTCTGCACTATATTTCTTTCTTGATCCCTACAATTACTTGTTTGTATTGTCTTCCCATCTCCTTTTGCTCCATCCCAGGAGTTGGTCTGAGCAGGGATGTTGTTTGCAAGCCCAATGATGAAGCATGCTACAATTTGTGAGTGAGGGCAATTTTTAAGAACAAAGCGTGTGCCATACACGACCTGTGTTGTATGTTTCTCTATCCTCCTACATCTTTTATTGTGTTTGGACATTTGATCTGGAGGTTGGTGTAGGAATTATACCTCTTTCCCCTCCGTTGTGTGTGATTGTACCCTAATATTCCTATCATCATCTGAATAGTGCATCTCTGGATCATTTCTCAATTTCAGAAAGTCTTTTTTTAAAAGCCCATAAATTATGTCAGCTCCAGCAGCGGCTCCTTTTCACAGGCTTCAGGGTGCAGCCCTGCCTCTTCTGAAGATCCTGTGCATTTTTCAATTTAGCAGTGTTCGAGGGCGTGAGCCAGCAGCCAACGGGAATGGCCGCACGTTAGCGAGGCTCCGAAGCCCTCGCCCGTCATCCGTCATAAATCCTGCTCAGACACTTGACTCTGAACTCTGATTCCGGTGGACTATATGCCCTGGCTGTGGTTTGTGCCTGCTGCCTGCAAATCTAACATCTGCAGGTGCGAAAACTGTATAAAACTGTGATAAGTCTGCTGCAGTGAAGAAACAACAAAATGGCGGTGCGGCGACCGCGCTGAGTCAGCCGTAACATATCGGAGCTCGGAGCCGGCGGTGCTCTACATCTGCCTTCGCTGCCTGCCGCGGGGCATGTGGGCGCGTGGCGACCGGAGACAGCCCACGAAGAGAACTCCTTAACCTGAGGTGGGAGTGCGGAGCCGGGGTGCTTGCTCTCCGCTGACGATTGACGGCAACGTGCCGGCCCCTGATAGGACGGCGCAGAAGTGCAGCTTTCCTGGGGCCGTGCTGTCGGGCGGCGTCCTGGTACTGCAGCGGGGTTCGACGACGGCCTGATTTGTGCCCGTGCGGGAGGGAGGGGCCCCCACGACCCTGATGTGAAGCCCTGCAGTGAGAACAACAAAGAAAGTAACGGAGGACACCCGCGGTAGCGCCCGCGAGAAACCGGTGCACAGCGAGGGTGCCGCAATCAGAGAGAAGGAGAGACAGCTAGCCGGGTGGAGATTGAGACTGCAATGCAGGCCTACAGTGTGAGGGATGCGGTCTGAGCTCCTGTACCGGTTCCCAGGTCGGTGACTGTGTGAGACTCTATGTTGGCCTAATATTTTGGGAGGTCCCTCAATTGTAACTCCTGCGGCCTGCGTGGCGGCCCCCTGCCCAGAGACACCGGTGGGGGACAACGATACGTAGGCATACCAGTTTACAAAACACAGTGCCTTCATAGCAGGTGCGGAAAGAGGACCCCTTGGCACACACCGCTCCCGGGAGATTGGTTATTTCTCCTGCCACGACAGTCAGTGAGGTGAGAGAAGGTGCACCATCTTTCGTCGCTCAACACCGCCTACGCGTGCCCGGACCTGGAAACCTGACAGGCCGCTGGAGGCACGTACGCCCTGGGCTGGCGGCAGTGACTACCGGTCCCAGCCCCATCTACGACCCTTATCGCCTGCCAAGCACGGAAGGATCATGGCGGCGGGGAGGGGTACAAAGATCTCGATGCAGACCAAACTTGACAAGTTCACGTGGTCTAAATCCGGAGAAGATCAAGGGGTACCTCGATCGGAGGTCCGCAATGAAGTGGGATCCTCCCCGCCCCACAAGGCCTAACGCTTCAAGACATCATGACCACCATTAATGGAGTGCGTACCTCCCTGGAGACCCGAATAGACGTAGTGAATGTCTCACTCATAAAGAGGACCTCCGGAAGATGGACGCTAGAGTCAAAGAGGTTGAAGAGGTCACAACTGAACTTACAAAGGAAACCTCCCAACTTAAACAAGAAGTACAGCGGCTCCGGGATGCCCAGGCGAAGATGGAGGTGCAACTGGATGACTACGAAGGGCGGTCGTACCGCAACAATGTGTGCATCCTGGGGGTCCCGGAGCGGGCCGTGGGACCGGCCACTGATCTCTTTGTTGAGGGCCTAATTTCCAATCGCCTAAAACCAAACGGACTATCCAACTACTTCTCTATTGAACAGGCTCACCGCATCCCGGGGGGGAGGCCTAAGCCTGGAGCTCCCCCTCGACCAATAATAACAAGATTCTTTAACTTCCGCGATCGGGATGCTATCCTTCAGGCCATGCGCCCCTGCCCACCACTCACTATAGAGAAGAGTGCCATCACCATCTTTCCAGACTTCACCACTAAAGTCCAAAATCTGAGGCGCAGCTTTTTATCGATTAAAAAGGCACTGAGAGAACGGGACATCAAGTATGCAATGCTTTTCCCAGCGAAGCTACGTGTTGTGCAGAGGGGAAATCTTGGTTCTTCTCCTCCCCCGAGGACACATGGGATTGGCTTGAGGGGTGGCGACGGGTGGGGAAACCCACCACCGAGAAACAATCTGGTCTACAACACAATAAGATGAAGCCCGCCACTGGGTCCCGGACTGAATCCGCTTCTAAAGACAATGAGCAGCCCCCTGGAAGCTGAGGAACCCTCGGACTTTGACCCACCATTAAGTTGAACGCTACAGATAAGTGACTCTAGATGCGCCTGCGACGTGTCCATGTGCGAATGTCTGGGGTCATTAGTCGGGAGATCTCGTTAGGACACTGCTGAACCGTGAAATAGGTCGCAATGCGTTTACCTACTGACTTTCTGGGAGGGGGGGATGACACCTTTTCTAATGTGCTTGCCAGGTAGCCTACTCTGGGAGGAGGTCCACGCTTGCTATGACGCCTGTTTATTGAATGTTGTTCAGATTTAGGCGAGGGTGGCTGCTCACCAGGCACCTCTGTTATTGTGGGGGGGCAACAGGCACTCTGCCTTGTTGGGGAGTGGGTAGTTTTAGATCCACTGGCAGGGGGGCAGGGAGGGGGGTGATGGTTGGGGTAGGGGGGGTTGGTATGTTTTTTGTCTTCAAAGTCCATTGTTTGCATCACTGCACCCAGTCACAAACCCTGTCGACACTCAGGTTCACTATGGTTTCCAGCCGCTACTTAAACTCTGTCTGCCTACATATTGCCCCCTTTCTGACAGCCGGAGGGGGAGGCAAGCTTCTGTCCAAGCTGCCTGTGAGGTTCGCTCCAGGACTCACATGCACTTACCCTTTCATGTGCCATAGTTAATACCTCTAAAGAGACATCACTTTCCGCCCTGACGTGGAATGTCAACGGGTTAGGGGACAAACTGAAGAGAGGCCTGGTGCTGCAATACCTTAAACGCCACGCCCCTGATCTAGTCCTGGTACAGGAAACCCATTTAGTGGGCAATAATTGCAAAGCTCTGTCCCGTTGGGGCTACAAACTTCTTGTCCATGCAGGGTATACTTCCGGCTCCAGGGGTACAGGTATATTGGTGAAAAGGAATCTTGCACTCACGCCGACACATACATGGGTAGATCCTCAAGGCAGGTTTGCGGTGTTGGAGGCTAGCTGGGAAGGGAAACCCCTCAATGTTGTTTCAGACTACATTCCGCCAGCACTGGGGAGGGAGGCGTTGGCCGACCTGGGGAGACTCATGCTAGATCTCCCGACGGGTCCGCTTATTCTGGGGGGAGATTTTAATATGACTCCAAATGACCTAGTAGATAGATACCCTGCACGCCCCCAGCACCGTTCTAGCACGCACATGTCAGACTTTTTCGCAGCCATGGGCGTCATTGATTTATGGCGCTATTTCCATCCAGACCTGACACATTACACCTATCACTCCGGTGCTCATGGCAGTCTCACCCGGATTGATTTTTTCCTGTCCCAATTGGTCCATATTGATAACTTTAGGGAACCACGCTATCTACCCCGAGGCATCTCGGACCACTCCTCGATATGGGTGGAGTTCACCCATTACAATCGGCGACAGCGCAACATCATAGTTATTAATCCCTGGCTGCTCCGGATACCGGATATCAAAGAGAGCCTAATCTCCCACTCTGAGAACTATTTTAAAGAAAATGTAGGATCGGTGGCCTCAGCGCAGACACTATGGGAGGCCTTTAAAACAGTGGTGAAGGGTCCGGCGTTGGCTCTCAAGGTGGGGTATATTAAGAAACAAAATTCACAGCTAGAACAGCTTGAGGGTGAATTGCTGCAACTTGAGGTGGCACATTCACGTTCCCCCAGTGAGCTCACGGAACATAGTCTAACCACAAAGCAACTTGAATATAAAGCCCTAGCCTGGGAACGGGCTGGTGCACGACTACTGGCCACATGCCACAGGCTTTATGAACTTGGGAATCGAGCGGGCAAGCTGCTTGCGTGGTTGGAAAAAAGGGAACAGTCGGAGTGGTGAATCCCATGTCTTACAATTGATGATACACAGATGTTAACAGACCCCCAGGCAATCGCAGATGCCTTTGCGGATCACCTGGAACGGATATACACACCCTCGGCCGTGGCCACGGCGGATGACTCTCGCCACTTACTGGCGGATATGTGTCTGCCTGTTAGGCCGTGGTGGAAAGGGATGAGTTGGAGGTCGATCTCACCGACGAGGAGATCGGCTCCGCAATTATCAGCATACAATCAGGGAAGGCTATGGGGCCCAACGGGGTCCCAATTGAATTTCTCAAGTCTACCACCTCGCTTGTCGTGCCCTACCTGCGGGACATGTATAATGAGAGCTACGAAAAAGGGATCCTGCCGCCAGATCAACGACTGGCATCTATTGTGGTAATCCGTAAGCCGGGGAAACCCACTGATAGTTGCTAATCCTATAGACCGATTTCTCTGCTTAATGCCGGGGCCAAAGTTCTTGCGAAGCTCTTAGCTGCCCCTGTCCTCACGTCACTGGTCCATGCTGACCAGTCTGGCTTTATGCCAAACCGCAACACTGCCCTAAATATCCGTCGCCTCCACAATGTCCTGGGCCGTAAGCACGTCATAGCGGACGACGCTGTTGTATTGTCTTTGGACGCTAAGATGGCGTTTGACTCCTTCGAGTGGCCCTACCTCTTCGAGGTGCTGCGCCGTTTCGGGTTCGGCCCGAAATTCATGGGGTGGGTTAGGCTACTCTACACAGACCTTATGGGCCAGGTAAGGGTCAATAACCGTCTCTCAAGAACGTTCTCCCTGAGACGGGGCACGAGACAGGGCTGCCCCCTGTCCCCATTGATTTTCTCACTGATCCTGGAGCCACTGGCATCGTGGGTCAGGGGAGATCCGCTGTTACGAGGGCTGAAATGGGTGGAGGGGAGTGAAGACAGGATATCCCTCTATGCTGATGATATCCTATTGTATCTGGCGTCTCCAACGAGATCAGTGCATAGACTTTTAAATATCTTCACTAACTTTGGTAAATATTCAGGTTACTCCATTAATTGGTCCAAATCCGTGAATTTCGCCCTCCATAGCCCGATTCCTGCATTTCCACCTGATTGTGACATTGAGAAGGCCGCCGAGGGCTTTCGATACTTAGGGATCTATATCACCCCTGATCCTATACTGTTCCATACTAAAAACTTGGCTGTGCCTCTGGACAGGTTGCACAGTGATGTCAAGCATTGGCGAACACTACCCCTTTCCTTATTGGGTTGAGCCGCGCTTTACAAGATGTTGGCTCTCCCCCGTTTCCTGTATATACTCCAGAACTGCCCATACAGGATCCCTGACTCCTATTTTAACAATATTGAGAGTGAGGTTCGGATCCTGCTGTGGGACGGAAAGGCGCCCCGCATTGCCATGACTAAACTGACCAAGGGATGGTATGACGGGGGTATAGCGCTCCCCGAAATACAACTGTACTAGTGGGCTTCGCAGCTGGTGGTAGTGAACCAGTGGTTGTATCGCCCCCGACAGACCCCGCCTTTTTTCTAGATAGCTACCAAATGGGTCGAGAGGGCTACCTACTCGAAAACTAGGAAGGGACGTTATCTGGGCCCTATGGCCCTCACAATAGATGTCTGGCCAATCAAAGACTTGGCTGGCTTGATGTGTTGACTAGGGCTACCCCATTGTGGTCAGCCCAAAAGCTGGGTTCCCTCTGCAACCAGCCCGGCCTCGACAGATGGGATGCCATTGGTATCTCGACGATAGGTCACCTGTGGAAAAAGGGTAAAGTGCTGCCATTTTCAGAACTGAGAAAGGAGTATCAACTCGCACAAGGAGAGGTCTTTTGTTATCTCCAGATTCGTCATGCTCTCACAACAGCTCTCCAGGGTGCCGACGAACTGCTGGAATCCTCTCCCCTCGAGGATCGTCTCCTCTCTGAGCCCCTGCCAAAAAAAGTTGTGTCGCTTACATACCGGAAGCTCTGAAATAATCTACCGGACCCGTTTCAATCCCTCAGAGAGATACATGGCAAATGGATCTGGGGCGGGTTGAGGATAATGACTGGCAAACAGCGCTGATGTCCCCAAGGGAAGCGGCTATCCCTCTCAGGCTCCGCCTTGTTCAACTAAAAGTCCTCCATAGAACATACCTCACAGGTATCACCCTTCCAAAGATCGGGAGCCGACAGGACTCCATGTGTCTCCGTCGTTGCAACGGGGCAGCAACCTTCTACCACATCATATGGGAATGTTCACCTATACAGGCCTTATGGGAGAGGGCTACACAGCACATGCAACGCGCATTACAAAAAGACATCACACTGACTCCACAGTTGGGGCTCCTCAATGTGTGGGAGGCGACGGATCTTACTGAGGTGGAACAACAGTGGATTGCCCTGGGATACACATTGGTGAAACGGAACATAGCTATAAAGTGGGGAGCAGCAGACACTCCTTCTTCCAGAAACTGGGCAAGGGGCCTAGATAAGTGCATGGTCCCAGAAAAAGAGGTTTTCAAATCTAGAGGTTGCCCCAAGAAGTGGGATAAAAAGTGGGGTAAGTGGAATGTTTATAGGGGGGGACATATGTGTCTCGCCGACCACGGAAATGGAAATGACAGAACGCCGATGGGACAGGAGGGATGGGGATGGCTGAGTAAAGCTGAGACTTTGATTGATAAAGTTTGTAGAAGACATATATCAGTATGTGACTGGTCTTGCCTTATTTTCAATAAAAACAAATGTCAATTTTTTTTTTAGCAGTGTTCATAAAACATGATTTGAGTGTTTTCATGAACACTGACAGTGCACATTTCAGCCCGCTCTGCCTCGTCTCCAGGCTCCTGATGACAGAAAGAGGAGCAGAGGGCAGAGGGGGATGAGGCATGATCCAACTGCAGACTGTTGTTTCAAAATAAACCACTGTGCAGCTGGATGTCTGGATTGCGCATGACCAAGCTCAATTTACATGTTGAACGTCTACTTTCATTATATCTCGCTACAGTCTCCAGTGACTCCACAACCACAGCTGAAACACCATCTTGTAGTTTCTGTGTTCCATCCACATTATAGGGCAGAGGTCTTACACTTAACAACTCATTTATGACTTACTGTTCATCATCTGGATCATCCTGCTTCGCAAGTCCGATTTTGTTTCAACCGGACTGTGGGGTCCAAATCAACTACATAAGGGAAAGCTCCCAGTCACTAGCCCTTCCCTCCGCCCTTCTCCCTGTTTATGCAGCTGCAATCTAGAATCCATCCAATCCTGAAAAGCTTTGCTAACATACCTTTAATATATCTCTGCTTTGCTTATTGATTTGCTTGTGTACTCCATTCATTTAATGCTTCAAACTGTGTTGGACTTGAGTGAGATTACATACAATGTTCCAAAAAGGATTATTTTTTCCAAATCAAATGTACCATTCTCCGGAAACTGTAACTTTCACTCTCTGTGGCCTTATTCCACTGTTACAACCACAAACGTGTTAGAAACTTAAGAAGCATTTCATGAGCTGGGCTTCCCAGCGGGGAGATTTCTGTGTCTCATCAAGTAACTTCTTACAATTAGCAGACTGTTGTACCCTTTGTTAAAATCACAAATGCAAGCAAAATTCAAAATACGAATGAACACACAAAAACCGGAAATTAATACAAATACAGATGTTGCACAATACAATATACTCTTAAGAAAAACAATTGACAATTGTGTATGTGACAACCAGGAAACAGGAAGGAAAATAAAATGCTTCAAAAGTACACCATCTAATTAAAGTACAACACAATCATTCCAAGAGCTAGGTCTCGACCAGTGACAACCTACTCCGGACCCAAAATTATTTGCACCTATTGTGCAAATAAACTATTATTATGCCGCAAATTTGTGTAATCTCACAGCTTGACTATTAAGGAAATTATATGTTTTAACTTTGGGGATCAGGCATGCCACACATTAACCATCCACAAACACTATACCTGATTCCATAAATCATGAGTCTACCAAAATATCAGCACGTAAAATAGATCCAGTCAACACACAATAAGCAACAATGACATTATTAAAAACAACTTCAAATTAATAGTAGAAGACACACTAGCCACAAAAAAAGTACAACCTCTAACTGTGCTAGACAGAAACTTCTACCTCCATCATCAAAAGACTCACATACTCGCCAATCCTAAACTGGATCACCTCTCGTCAGTTCCCAAGCACAGTATCTCAAAACAGCACCTCAAGACACATGCTCCAGGACAGTGTGCCTCAAGGCAGTTACAATGGGGCTTTGACTCACATACTCCAAGTCTGTAACTGAAAGTATGCTGTCGTTATCACGTTGCTGCCTGTTGATGGCGTGCAGGAAGGTAGCGCTTTCTGATCAGAAGCGTATCTGAATGATTGAAAATTGTGCTTCCCTCAAGGGGGAGCATCTCTTGCTTGCACTGATTGGTTCCAAATGGAGGACGATATTCACGTTATTTATAATTTATAATGATCAACTTTATTCAATTTGGAAATTTTCTAATTCTTTTTATTCCATCTTTTTTTTTCTCATTTGTGCAATAAATGTATCTGAGCAGGTCAAGGGCCTCGCGATCTCTCTGTGCCAATTAGGTGTTTTCCCAGCAGGCCCCCTGTTTTCTCAGCCCATTTTAAACAGGGGAGGAAACCTCCAGAATATCCATCTCTAGATTCCTGTATATTGGTTTATTGCTGCATTGCATAATCATCGGACTTTTGTGGCCCCTTCTACACCCCCTAGATGTCAACATTAAATTCCTGATCCCATATTCCCCTGAAATCCAATCTCTTATTCCGTGATCTGCACCGATCCAGTTTCCAGACCTTTGAACCAAAGCCAACCACTCTTCTTTCGTAGGGGGAGCGCGAGTTATCCATTTAATACAAATACAATATTAATGCAAATAACAGTTTTTTTTGCTTATTGCTTAAATTCACCCTTATTCCACCTTCATTTACCACTCCGAATAACACTAAACTTGTGTGTACCTCCAATTCATCCCCCAATACGTCCGAGAGAACCTTACCCACATCTTCCCAGAATAGCTGTAATTGGGTACATTGCTAGAACATATGTATGTCGTCAGCCTTTTCCTCTCCGTACTTCGGGCAGCACTTCACTGTTTGCTTGCTGATTTTTGTTAATCTTTTCGGCGTCCAATACGCCCTGTGCACTGTAAATAAATGATTTTTCCTGAGAGGGGCTGAGCTGATAGTGTACCACAAAGTAGTCATTGATACTTGCCAGAAATTTTGGGCATCCAGCGATGGTAGCTTCTTTACCCATATTTCTGAAGGCAAGGTGAAATCCTCATCCTCAGCAGATCCAATTAGCATCCAATACCAGCAAGCGATTTCCTTCTTTTGTATTGATCTTCGTAGTACTCTTGCTTCTCCATCCTTCCCAGTGATTTTCCCCAACTCGCTAACTGACTCTATGCTGGTCTGTTTACTGAGCTATTCTTTGGTTCTGGCTAACAATTTCCTTGGAGGTTTAACTTATGTTAATCCTCCTGCATATTTGCATTACGATTATTGATTGATTTAGTTGGTTGACAATCTAACAACATTTTGCCTTCTGTAATGATTTTACATTTTAATAAAAAAATAATTTTTGTCTTGAGGGTTTTCTTTAAAATTCCTTGGCTAAGTCACTTGGAGACTCAGACAGCCTCAATCCTGACATCTCAATCCTTTTGATTAATAAAAAGTGTTAACAAAGCTAATAAAGCTACTTTTTAAAGTTAAAATTCTATTTATTTGGGCTTGTGGGTTATTGGATGTTGGCACTGATGGGACAATATGAGAAACTGAACTAGCTTCATGGTGGTGTCTTCAAGGCACAGGTTCAAACACACCCTACAGCTAGGAGCACTTTGTAAAAATCACCCATAAAAATACAAGAATGCTACAACTATCTTGAATTGCTGATTTGTAAAGAGAGATGATAGGTTGGAAGATGAGGGTCCTCCCAACAATATAGCTGGTTTTAATACTTTCCAGACAAGACATGTCAACCTCTGAACAGCAGTATGCTCTGCCTTTATCCCCAGAACAACTGGACTGTGACTCACACACATCATGAAGTTAATTCTTTGATTATCAGATGATTGAACAGAAGCCATGCTCAGTCTTAGCATGTGGTAACATTTGTATGTACAAATTTACTAATTTCAGGCAGATTTCATCTCATTCAAACTTGGTCAAGTAACCGCTTTATTTGCATGCACCAAACACTTCCAGGGCATTATACATTGCCCCGGAAGCTACACATTGTTTACAAATATTTAGGTTGCAATTGTTTAACAACACATTATGCTTGGCTTTCCATAATTCTAAAGTCATTGACTGCAGGGTAACACCCTCAGGTCTCCACTTGCTTCTGGCAGATCCAGTATAAATGATTGATGCATCGTGAGGATAGTATGAAGTTGCTGTTCACCACTCCACACCGGTCTCCATCAGCAGGGCCTGTGACAAGGAATCTGTAGAAACAGGGACATACATGTGAGACAGCAGCTGCCAGTAATAATAAGACAGACGTGTATAACAAAACATTCTGCTGACCTACTTAGAATGTTAATTGAAGCTGCCTTGAGTCACGTTAGGTGCGAGGAGCGTTGCTACCTCGTTTCTTCTTTTTGCTAAAAATATTGTTTTTACGTTGTAAATTGAATCCGGTTGAGCGAATTATTGTTGGGGGAATTGGTGTGGGAACCTATTTTAACCACTGCTGCTAACTGCTGCTTATTTGCACATTGTCATCTGAAATTTTATCTGCCTAAGTTGTTTTAAATTGTTGTCTTAATTGTGAATTTAATGAGGAATCTGCCTGGGAATTCTGATTGCACTTAGCTGCTCTCATCTGATCGCTTTCGTTGCACTTTGCATTCAAGCCGCCATTAACCAGGTCAGCGTTCTAGTCGCTGGACCTGCCCGGGCTTCTTAAGAGCCCGATGACGCGACCGCGCAGCGTTAATTGAAGCTGCCTTGAGTCACGTTAGGTGCGAGGAGCGTTGCTACCTCGTTTCTTCTTTTTGCTAAAAATATTGTTTTTACGTTGTAAATTGAATCCGGTTGAGCGAATTATTGTTGGGGGAATTGGTGTGGGAACCTATTTTAACCACTGCTGCTAACTGCTGCTTATTTGCACATTGTCATCTGAAATTTTATCTGCCTAAGTTGTTTTAAATTGTTGTCTTAATTGTGAATTTGATGAGGAATCTGCCTGGGAATTCTGATTGCACTTAGCTGCTCTCATCTGATCGCTTTTGTTGCACTTTGCATTCAAGCCGCCATTAACCAGGTCAGCGTTTTAGTCGCTGGACCTGCCCGGGCTTCTTAAGAGCCCGATGACGCGACCGCGCAGCGTTAATTGAAGCTGCCTTGAGTCACGTTAGGTGCGAGGAGCGTTGCTACCTCGTTTCTTCTTTTTGCTAAAAATATTGTTTTTACGTTGTAAATTGAATCCGGTTGAGCGAATTATTGTTGGGGGAATTGGTGTGGGAACCTATTTTAACCACTGCTGCTAACTGCTGCTTATTTGCACATTGTCATCTGAAATTTTATCTGCCTAAGTTGTTTTAAATTGTTGTCTTAATTGTGAATTTGATGAGGAATCTGCCTGGGAATTCTGATTGCACTTAGCTGCTCTCATCTGATCGCTTTCGTTGCACTTTGCATTCAAGCCGCCATTAACCAGGTCAGCGTTCTAGTCGCTGGACCTGCCCGGGCTTCTTAAGAGCCCGATGACGCGACTCGCGCAGCGTTAATTGAAGCTGCCTTGAGTCACGTTAGGTGCGAGGAGCGTTGCTACCTCGTTTCTTCTTTTTGCTAAAAATATTGTTTTTACGTTGTAAATTGAATCCGGTTGAGCGAATTATTGTTGGGGGAATTGGTGTAGGAACCTATTTTAACCACTGGTGCTAACTGCTGCTTATTTGCACATTGTCATCTGAAATTTTATCTGCCTAAGTTGTTTTAAATTGTTGTCTTAATTGTGAATTTGATGAGGAATCTGCCTGGGAATTCTGATTGCACTTAGCTGCTCTCATCTGATCGCTTTCGTTGCACTTTGCATTCAAGCCGCCATTAACCAGGTCAGCGTTCTAGTCGCTGGACCTGCCCGGGCTTCTTAAGAGCCCGATGACGCGACCGCGCAGCGGACGCGCGCAGCGGGCGCGCCGCTGGCGCGGCGAAGGCGCGCCTAAGGCAAGCCCGTCTGCGCCCGTCCGCGTCCTGACGGGGCCAGGGGCCAGAACCCATGCCCCTTACCCTCTAGATAAGTACTGTTATAGCACGGAGATGCTCAAACAATTAAATTCACCCCCAGGACTAAACTGTCTTCACTCCATCGCCCCCGGTAGTCCAGACACCAATTGTGTGCACTGTTCCTTTAGACTTTGGTTCCCCCCCACCATCGTTCATGCTGCAGCATTGCCTAACAAAGTTTTTAAACTGCTTTTATTAAATTGCAGATCTTTGCCTAAACATTCAGCAGAAGTGTTTATTTTACTTATGGATGAAGGCCCTGATGTCTTATTCCTCACTGAGACCTGGCTGAATGTGAGCTCAGAGCCGGATATTGTCCAGGCCCTCCCGCCTGACTACACAATACAGAGGCTAGATAGGGCTACTGGCAAAGGTGGTGGCATTGCTATCATATTGAAAAGTCACCTTATTTTTCGATCCTTTGGGAGTCCCTTGCTCGGCTGCGAGAACCTCCATTTTACAATAGGATTTACGCCTACACTTACTCTATCAGGCATTTTAATTTACCGTCCCCCTGGACCCATAGGTCCATTCTGCCAGTCCCTTTCTACAATGGTCCCCAAACTGACTAGCACCGCTGCAAATTTTACTATTCTAGATGATTTCAATATCCACTTTGATGACCCAATATTGAAAGTTGCATCTGAGCTGACCTTGGACCTAGCTGCTTTTCAGCTCACTCAGAAGGTGCTACATGTAACACACTTAAAAGGGCACCTTTTGGATCCAATTTTTTCCAACCTAGAGGAGCTTTCCTGTCTGAAACCTACCCCCAACCCCTGGTCGGATCATTTCCTTATTTCAGTTAACTGGTCCTCCACCCATGTTACCCCTCCATTCCAGCCAACACAAATTAAATCCCGCTGTTGGTCAAAACTTTCTATAGAAAAGTGGGTATCGGCATTAGATACCTCCAAGCCTCTGCCTGACACCAACCCGGTGGTGGCTAATGAGAGATTCAACAGTTGGATTGAGGGGACGTTAGACCAGGTCCTTCCAAAAACAACTAATCATCCACATAAAGGGTCTAATAGATCGGCCTGGTATAATTCTAAACTGAGAGAATTAAAACAAACATGTAAAAAAATTGAAAGAGTCTGGAGAAAGGACTTCTCCATGACCAAGAAAAAGGAATATAGGGAGGCTATCAAAATCTATAAGTCCGAAATTAAAAAAGCTCAGGCCTCTTATTTTGAGGAAAAAATTTCTTTAGCAGCCAACTCTCCCCGTGAAACATTCCGAATTGCAAACAAACTACTAAGAGTTCCTTCTCTCCCCGATATTTCCTTAGCCACGGACCATCACTGTAATAAACTTGCAGAATATTTTTATAATAAAATTCAAACGATATATGAATCCTTTGCTCCACCCAATAGTTTTTCCACCTCCCACTTAGAGGACTCATATACAGGGAGTAAGGAAAACTCTTTAAAAACCTTCCCCTTAATGAATTACGAATCACTACAGACAATTTCCGCACTTGTCAAGAGCGGGTCACCCAGAGACCCTGCTCCACCCAAGATGTTGAATCAGGTGGCAGAATTAGTTGACCCAGTGATTCTGGATTTGATTAATTCCTCCATAGACGCAGGGGTGGTCCCTCCCCTTGGAAAAAGCCATGGTTAGGTCCCTGCTGAAGAAACCTAGCCTGGACCCAGACTGTCTGGGCAACTATCGACCTATCTCGCTTCTCCCAGGAACTAGTAAAATACTGGAGAAACATATCAACTTGGCGCTCTCGGCCTATTTTGAATCTAATAAACTTCTTCACCCCTCCCAGACTGGCTTTCGTCCCTGCCAGGGTACTGAAACCGCTTTATTAGCAGTCGTGGAGGAATCCAGAAGGATCCTTGATGCAGGAGGCTCCTCTGCCGTGATCCTTTTGGATCTCAGCGCGACTTTTGACACGGTCAACCACCTCATTTTGGTTCAACGACTCAGAAACCTTGGTGTGACCGGAGTAGCCTTGACATGGTTGCAATCCTTCTTGGAGGGAAGATCTTTTCAGGTGTTCGAGGGTGAGGCCATTTCTAAATCCTGGCCCCTCCAATGTGGAGTCCCTCAGGGCTCTTCCCTGAGCCCCACACTCTTTAACGCCTACATGTCCCCCTAGCGGAAATTGTTCTCCCCTACGGGGTGCACATTGTGACTTATGCCGATGATACCCAGTTAGTTGTTGCACTTAACCATTCAGATAGGGTTTCCACCTCTTTATGTATCTGCCTTGAAGAAGTAGCCAGGTGGATGAAAGACTCTTATTTAAAATTGAATGGGGACAAAACCGAACTTATGCTCCTTGGTAACCCCTCTCTTTTCAAGGCAGACACCATGTGGCCAGCATCGATGGGCGTGGCACCTGCTCCTAAGTCTGAAATTAAAAGCCTGGGCGTTTGGCTGGACTCTGATCTTAGCTTTAAAGTCCAGGCCAGAAAGGTGGTGGCCTCTTGCTTTGGCACTTTAAGGATGCTCCGTAAAGTGCTCCCTTTGCTTCCCTTTCAGGCAAGAAAGCTCATGGTCCAGGCACTTATTCTTTCCCGCCTGGACTACGGCAATGCCGTATACCTTGGAGCCCCTACTTCGGTTCTCGCCAAACTGCAAATAGTGCAGAACTGCGCGGCAAGAATCCTCATGGGGACTCGGAACCGGCAGTCGGCCAAACCAGACATGAAGGCTCTCCACTGGCTCCCCATCCGGGAGAGAGTCCATTTTAAGGCCTTATGCATTACCCACAAACTTATGGGAGGAAAGGGACCAGAGATCATCTCCTCCTTGGTTAAGCCCTATCGAGCCAACAGGCGACTACGATCAGATGACCAACATCTGGCAGTCGTCCCCCGAATCAAGAGAGTCAGAAGCGGTGGTCGGCTTTTTTCTTACAATGCCGCCAAGCTTTGGAACTCTCTTCCTCTTCAGCTACATGGGGAACTTAATCATCTTGTCTTCCGCAGACTATTGAAAACCTGGCTCTTCCCTAAATGATTCTGTGAAGCTTCAGTTATCCTCCAGCGCTGGGATGCCTACGGGTAGCTATGCGCTTTATAAATGCTGCTTCATTCATTCATTCATTCAATGTATGGAATGCTTTGGCGAATAAGGTCCATAACAAAAGGCTGCCATTTGGGTGTGTGGCACGATATCTAAAGACAGACCTGTTTTAACTAAACTTTGTACATGATGTCCTATTGAAGAGATCACACTTCAAATTTGAAATCCTTTCTTCTGGCTGAACTAGTTATATTTTGAACTGCAGTAATTGGAAATAAAAGCAGTTGACCTTTAAAGGCAACTCTTCTGCCTCCTCGATTATAAACTCTTGTCCGTAACCTGCATATAAAGGTGAAATAGATGAGGGTTTCCCCAGCAGCCAGTGGTATGCAAAGAAGCTTCTTTAAAGATCTTAAACACTCAGGACCAGATTTTCTAAAATTTTGCGTCAGAATGTGTTGTTTTTGTGGCACAGCCCCAACGCAAAATCCATTTTGGCATTTACTAAGCCATGCAAAGCCAATGTAGGCATAGCGTTGCCTTGTGTAACTTTGCATCTGGTAGGCTTTACATGGGTGGAGCATGGGCGTTCCAGAAAATCCACTCATGTATTTTTATTCAAATCCCGATTTACAAATATTTGTAAACCTGGGTTTGCACCAAAATGGTGCACCTACCTGACAGGCCTAACAAGAAGGAATTTCCTTTTTCTCCTTCTTACTTCTTCTTTCCATTTGTGTTGCATTATGCAGCACACACGGAAAGAGGAATATGCCATTAGGGATTTTTTTTGTGCAGGAAGGTATTTCTTCCTGCACAAAAACAATCCTCCCTATAACGCAAACACACCTGCAACAGGGCACAAGGGTGTCTGCATTGATGCTAGGCAACCTCAAGTGCACCAGTGAAGGTAGAGAGTCAAAGAGTGCCATATCTTACTAGATATAGTGATTTTCGGCTCTTTCCCATTCATGAAAAGCAGCCCAAGTAGTGAACATTTAGTAAATATGCCCTTGAATGGCTAACTTGGAGGTTATAACCCAAAGATGAAGTAAGGTTTTAGCAGGGCTTTAGCTTCCAGTCTACAGCTTTGCCTAATAAAAAGAAGATTAAGATGCTGCATATATGTTTTCTACTTGTTTCTACTTTTTTTGCTAGTTTTTTCATGGTATTACTATCAGGTTTCATTTGAGTAAAATGAAAAGATAGTCCATCCTAAATGTATCTTTACCCTCATCAGTCAGCGCCCTCTCTTTAGACCTCTTAGCAGGATTGTTTTTATCAATCGCTGTGTCATCCACTTGGATCACTAAAATGCAGCCACAGTGGGATTGAGAGAAGTTTTCTGCAAGGACACTGCCCTGCAGCATGCTGCACATGTACTTCTAGTTGTATATTGTACTTGAGATAGTGTTTTTCACTAGTAAAATGGGGAAGAGCTGCGTCTACCTGCTCAGCAACATGGGAACTATTCAAATGAGAAACCATGACAGTTCCCTGTGGCACCATCTGCCTGTGTGTTGGTGTTTACAGCACAAATTAGCACAAGCCCCAGAGGCCACGCTGAAAAATCACAACACTTTGTATCAGCAGTTACCATTTACTACTATAGCAGCAGTGTAAGGATTGCTATTTATTCTCTTCTAAGTCCATTGAAATTTAAAAAAAATGTTTTCTAAGAGTGAGATTTGTTAGAAAGTAGACAGGTACAGACCTGTCCAGCTTCTTCAGAGTAAGATACCAACTTTTTGGAGCTTCTCTTGCAATCTGCCTTTTGTTACTGGCAACAGAAGGTCTTTGTTTCAGACTTTGACAGTCAGACAGTATGAGGGTCCTATTGCTGCTTTGGTGTTTAGGCATGAAAGCCTAATGGTAATCCTCAACAGCCAAAGAGCAGTGATCCAGCAAGGCAGGTGGCAGCCATTTTGAAGAGGATTAAGGAGCTGAGCAAATGAAGGGGGGGGGGGGAGAAATAAAAACAGACAAAATTAAAACAGGCTTTAAGTGGCTTGTAAAAAGGTAGGTGGATAGACAATGTGTACTGTCCTGGAGGTAGGGCTTTCCATCGAGAGAGTTTACTGTGGTAAGTAATCGGAGAGTGGCCTGGACTTCTTGCATTCCGCAGCAGCGTGGAAACTGATGGCCACGACTGAAGCCTGCTAACAGCAGGCCGAGCACACAAATGTGCTGCATGGATGCAAGGTTCTAGGGAGCAAACATGTGCAGGTGGCATCTTCTGGCACGACTGATGCATCAAATAATAGTGTAAGACTTTCCCTTAGTTAGTGCATGCTGTAGCCAGTTCCTGGACCTTTAGATTTCTCATGCTTTGGGAAAGGAGTTTATTTTCTAGCAAGATAGGCAGCAACTGCCAATTATATCAAAGTCTTATTTTTCCTATTAAAAATGTTGGATGAGAATTGAACCATATGTCTATGCATTCACGGCTGTTTACAGCTGATAGCCATAATCAATGAATATGCATAGTGGTCCACTTGCAGCTGTCAGAAATGTGAACTATTGCTAAAGCCTGGATCTGTATGTACCTTGGTGGCAGCTGCACACAGATCCAAAGCCACATAACAAGCCCCACCCTTTGTCGACAGATGCAATATCATAACAGTTGTCACTTTGTTGCATGTTGGTTGGATCCAATCTTTGGAATCCTGCTTTCTTTTCACAAGTCATTGTTATGCGATACATTTGTATGATTGGTTCATTTGATCAAAGGCTACAAGACCCTCAATGCACTTATTTACGGCAGACATAGTCCACTTGGCAACTCAACAAACTAATGGTTAACCTGCAGACTAGCCTGACATTATTTGGAAAATGTTGAGGAACACATGCACCTTTAATTGTGGTGGCAAGAGTTCAACTTGGAAGTGAATGTGAATCTGCGGAGACTTGAGACGATCAAGAAAAACAGGCCACCTTGACTCCCCCAGAGTATGTTAGAAACATCTTTCTTCAATTTTGAAGGACATGGGACAATATTCTCCATTTTACAACACATCTCACTTTTTCAGAACGATTTGTGAAGTCGATATAAAATCAAACATCTCAATACTATGCGTTCAGACTCAGGTCCATACAAACTCAATTCACTTCAGGCAGATTAAAACTGCAGCCTTATTAAGAACCACAATATAACAAACTTGGGGGCACTTGGAGTAAATTGACTCAAATCGCGTTTTGAGCTAGGAAAAGGGCACCTTTCAAGTGTAAAATAGGTTTTGCACTGGAAAGTAAATACAAACACATTTCTTTGCAATACTTTTCAACAGGGCTAAGAAGTGGCATGAAGAACACTTTTAAAGTTCTGCAGTGTGGATTGTTTTGTCATTTGATAAGTGAATTCTGAAGTGCCTCCTGTCCCACCGTGGAGGTCAGGGAGCTGTAAAATTCTGGGCCCAATTCACAAGGGTAAACTTAGATCTGAAGTCTAAATTTACTTTTGTGAATCAGGCCCTTAGACTTCAGGTCTAAGTTTACCTTTGTGAATCGGGCCCTTAGACTTCAGGTCTAAGTTTACCTTTGTGAATCGGGCCCTTAGACTTCAGGTCTAAGTTTACCTTTGTGAATCGGGCCCTTAGACTTCAGGTCTAAGTTTACCTTTGTGAATCGGGCCCTTAGACTTCAGGTCTAAGTTTACCTTTGTGAATCTGGCCCTTTGACCTTCGTGAATCAGGCCCTTAGACTTCAGGTCTAAGTTTACCTTTGTGAATCAGGTCCTTTTACCTTCGTGAATCAGGCCCTTAGACTTCAGGTCTAAGTTTACCTTTGTGAATCGGGCCCTTTTACCTTTGTGATTCGGGCCCTTAGACTTAAGCTCTAAGTTTACCTTTGTGAATCAGGCCCTTAGACTTCAGGTCTAAAGTTAGGCTTCAGGTCTAAGTTTAACTTTGTGACTTGGGCCCTCTGTGTTTGAAGACCCCAGAGCTTCATTACTCTAGCGGCAAACCAGCTGCCTTGAGTTTTATCTAGGTGTTGTCGAGTGAGCAGGTGTCTGTACAGGTTCTCAGATCCAGCTTCACTCTCATGAATGCAGCCTTCTCAGTCAGTGGAGCAGCCAGTGAGTAGGGGGCAGATAGGATTCTGTCTCTGTGACAAAGATATTCTTTTTTTCATTCCACAACAGTCCCTGTGATTTATGAGGCTCTCTCCTCATTCTGTGAATGAGGTGGAGGGAGACAAGGGGTACCCTGACAGCTGAAGGCAGCAATACTTAAGAGTGCACAGTGCAATAAAGGCACCAGTACTTGCGCTAGAGATGTAACTATTGCAAGCATGCACGAATGCTGCGGTCCGTGGTCTGCTGTTGGTTGTGAGTATTCATTCTGCACACTATGAAAACATGTACCAAAATGCACTAAATATACAATGGTGTGAATTAGGCTTCCATGATAATATTAAAACTACATGTGCCAAACTTACACAGTTTTATTCAGAGTAGATCCATTTACCCAGGTCCAGTGTCCTCCTGCAGGTGTATTGAAAAGTCCAATCCAAGCCTGGTTGGTTAATTCAGATGTGAGATGATCCTACACAATTAACATAAACATAAGTTAGGTTCAACGGCACATTCACCTTTCCATCTGCATGGACACAGCTATGTCAACGCAACAGGATTTGTGGAAATTAGTCAATACCCTTGACATGTAAAGTGATGCTTCTGCACTGAGGTCATGTGGTGTCTTGTCCCAGGAGCATCCTTCTTATGTCACTGTGGTACAAGAGAGGGCATGAACAGCTTGTCCTTCATGCCAAGAAATGATAGATTGTTCCACGTATACTGAAGAACTTGTAATCAGTTCTGGGCTTTCCATTTACAAATCATTGTTATAAACTGTAATGTCCAATCAAGCATGGAAAGACTACAACTCCCAAAATGTATTGTTCATGGATATAGCTAGCAATCCAAGCTGCACCATGCCATTGTATAAGTTATATTTGGAGTCACTGTACCAACTCTATTTTTGTTACGCTAAACATAAATGTTGTGTTTACTATATGAAAAATCTGACCTTTTTCGATTTTGCTTCTTTTAAAGAAATACATTTGTTTTTGGCAACAATGTAGACTAAACATTTTAATGCTTTCACTCTTCTAGGTAATCAGATGTTTTCATTAAATCATTTCATATTCGGCATTTGCTTTTTGTGTTTGCAGATAATTTGCCCATGCAAGTAATCTTGGAAATTGGGCAAAAGGGATTAAAGAGAACTTTCTTTGACATGTAGAATTTGTCACCATGCTCCATCTAGTACAATCATTTTATTAGGACATAACTTGGGGCCATAGGTAGTAAGCATTTTGATGGCTACAAATGCTCCAATTCAGCCTTTGCAGTTATAAAAATGTTTTCTCATATGTACCAATTCCATTTTAGAAGTTGGAACAGTTTTTCTTTTGGCCAAATGAAATAGATGGTATGGGCAAGTGTTCAATGTGTGTTGGAGAAAGGGTGGCAAGGAGGTAAATCCTATATATGTCTGGTGGTCGTTCCCCATGTTGTCGTCTTATTGCAAAGACATCCTTGCAGCTATAAGAGTGATGGTGAAATACCCAAACCTCTCAGAGCCCAGAGTAAGGTGCTGAGGATGAAACCTCCTGGAACAAATTACGAAAAAAAGAGAGGTGTTGTCTCATCTGCTCATTACGGCCAACATTGTGATAGCTAGATTGTGGAAACAAATATGTTTGCTGCCTAGTCATATGTGGTCAAATATTTGGAACACACTGGCAATGGAATGACTGTGAAGAAATTTGATTAAGGATAAAGACGACTTCCTGATCATGTGGCAGACAGTATAGCAAAATATGGACAAAGACTGTAGAGAAATAACGTCCCCCCCATCCCCCCAAGGCTACGTGCATACATAGTGCATCACAATTTCCTTCCTAGCTGATTAATATTCATGAGGTAGGTCAGATTAAGATCCACTACGATTCAGAATTTTTATGAACCAATCTTTTAGTCCATAGGTTGATTTGTAAAATCAGTTACTGGTTGCAAATTGCTGGTCACAATTTCCCACCAATAGGGGAGAGGATGTGGCCTTACGGCCAGAGCTGCTGACATTGGAGCTGGGGAACCAGGTTCGAGCCTGGGTGTCGGGATAAGCATCCTTTGATTCTGGGCAAATCACTTAATCTCCCCGTGCCTAGCAAAAATGAATGTGCCCTTGTTTAATGTAACTGGTGCTCATTTAAAGCTCTCCGATACCTTTGGGTCCAGTTCACGCTATATAACTCTGCAAAAAAATTATATATATATTTTGTGACTAGTTGTTTGTACATCTAATCCTTAGTTTCTACCAGTGCCACACAAATGATAACAGAAGATGCAACAACGCTTGCATGGTAAACGATCTAAACTCCAAGCATGAAACATAACTGTGATTATGCAGCCAATCCCAAAGCCTTTTTGTATCACAGTCAATCATGGCCCTCTTTTAGGAGTCAGGTGGCGTATATGCGACTCTTGCAACTGCTCCTGCCCCCTGTCCTAAGAGGGGGAAAGGCAGCACCAGAAACAGAGCTGCAGGATCGTTTTGATGTGCAAAGTGCTCCCAAGTTTCAGGAAACAGCTGCTGCTCATGGCAGCACTGTTTGCATTCTAACAGTTACAGCTTGCAACTGTTGCAACTCAGCCTGATCAGCCAAGCTGCCTCCTAGCAACACAGTCACTATTAGGGCCTGCAAGGCCTGGGTCAACTCCAAACACATATTGACTTCATGACCTGCTGTGGTATTCCACTATGGTCTGTACAAGAGAAGGAGTTGTGTCATGAAGTGTTCCAGTGCTGCCCAAACACTTGCTTTGCTTGTGTGCAACATACGTGCACAGCAGTCACAGTGATTGTTTTCATTTATCTTTTATTATTTGCACCGGTGCAGTTTGGTTTGCTACTGCTGCAGCAGTACATTCTTAAAATACCACATTTAAGACATTTTTATAGTCACTTCTCTTTCATTGGAGATGCATGAATGCTATTTAAGTGACCCCTGGCAAGCCCTTTGTGATGCATTGTACAGTTGTTGCAACTGTCGGCCTCAGAGATGGCAAAATCAGTGCCAAGAAAACAGGGGCAGCTGTGCACTTCTTGTTTTCTGTCTGTTTTTCATTATAATAATAGTGAATAATAGTCTATTATTCAGTATTAGTGTAAGACAAAAAGAGCACTCTGATCTGGAAAGGGGCCTTTGGTGTCAGCTGAGGTAAGCAAGAACTACGTTGTAAATGTATGTTGTGTGCGTACTTTCAGGTGAGAGTCTGTTTATGTGAGAGCATGTGCGTATGTGTGAGCATGTGTCCATGCGTAAGCATGTGTGTGAGTGAAAGTCAGTGACAGGTAGTGAGTGGGAATATGTGAGATTGAGTGTCAGTACGCATGAGTGAGTCAATGTGAGTGAGAATGAGTGAGTGAGATTATGGGCCAGATGTACGACCCATCCATTTTGCGAGTCGCAATTTGCGTAGATTTGCGACTCGCAATTTGTGACTCGCAAAATGGAATGTACAACAGTGTCTCAGACACTGTTTGCGATTCATAATGGGGTTGCAACACTTACGTGCCATTACAAATCAGGATAATACATATCCTGTGGCGCGTCATTTCAGGGAGAAACATGATTCTAATAATTCCAACCTGAAATACTTAGTAATAGACGCAGTCCCCCCTAGTAGGAGAGGAGGTGATCGGGAGAATAAGCTGAGGAAATTGGAAACTAGATATATTTTACAGCTAGATTACAAACACCCGGGGGGACTAAACGCCACAGAAGATTTGCACACTTGTTTAACATGAAGATGAATACAATAATGAAAAAACTAGTGGATCATTAGGGAATGCTATACAGAAGTTTTTATCTTTATCTTTTAAGGTGTGATTTTAGGAATCTATTTATTTCATGGCAATTTTATGCGGTTTTTATTACTAAGGTATAATAGGAGTATGTATTTATATATTTATTGACAGATATTTATTGATTTTATCAATTGTTATTTGTGATATTTATGTTTTTACACATACAGGCATGATTTTGCACAAAATTCCTATTTTTCGAATTGATCCATTGAATTGTGATGATGGTAGATTCTTTGAGTTACACTCATATTATGACATTCTGATAGTCGGAGATATTCATGATTCCAACTTTTGATTCTGGTTAGAAATCCAATCTTAGTTAGTCCTCATCATGACTCCAAAAGCCACTCTATGAAATGATATAAATGAATTGGTAAGATCCAGAGATTCTTATTACCATAAAGGTTGTTTTACCTTTATTTTTAATCACTATTGCACTTTGATAGCACTTAGCACTTTGTAATTTTGTATCACGTATAAACAATGAGTCCAAATTAATTAAGACCAAGTAAATTTTGGCAAAGGGATTGATCCCGACATTTGTCAGTATGTTTTGCACAAAGGCTTAACTGATATGGTATTTTACTAACCCTGGGCGTAGTTCGCGTAGTAGCGCTAGGCGTAGCTACGCGAAGTGCACTTCGCACTACGCGAGCTACGCGTAGCTACGCGAACTGCGTAGTGCACTGTGCAAAATGCTGTTCGCACTGATTGCACAGTGCCGGATGCTTGTCCGCACTGTGCAATGAGTGCAAACCGCATCTTGCACAGTGCAAGCGGTCGTTTTCTTCCACCCGAGTAGATTTCTACTCGAGCGGCAGCTTTCTCAACACGGACTGGTAGTTTCTCATCGCGAGCGGTCGCGAGCATACACGACCACTCGCAATGAGAAACCTGACCTCCCCGCGTTGAGAATCTCGCCGGGAGGTTTATTTTCCACGCTCGCGATCGGCAACTTGATGTTGCTGATCGCGAACGAGGAAAAAGTCTCGCCGGGATGTCATTTTGCTTGCTCGCGGTCGCCAACTTGACGTTGAGGACCGTGAGCAAGCAAAAAATGACCGCTACGCTACGCGTGTTTGCACTGTGCTACGTGCAATTCACGTAGTGCGAAGTAGCGCAAACTTCGCAAACTACGCGAGCGTAGTACTTCGCACAGGGTTATATTTTAACCGTATTTAAACAGATTGTAAGCCCAAACAAACATAAAATTGAATGAAGAGGCGCCGATATCATTGAACAATTACAATGTGTGCTGTCTGGCTAACTGTGAAACATAACTTTGTTACCAAACTGCAAGAGACAACAGATTACGTTTTAATTATCATCGCGTATATAATTTGTGAATCTTCTATGTTTATGCCAAAATGATCACGTGATACAATTAAACATGCACCGGTCACTTTAAAATCTGCACATTTTGAACTTACCACTGTCATGTGATCAAGGCTCGGACGAGCCGAAACGCGTAATGGCGACACAAGAGGAATAAAGAAAATTTAATCGCACGAAACCTGGGTCTGTGTCCGTCTCTGGAGGAATCCTGTTTTGCGGCGGAGAAATATGTAATGTAATTGACCGGTTTGTTTCACGCGGTCATTCACAGACCCCCTCCCCGTACTGGATGACGCTGCTGGTGAAACGCTACTTCCGGAGCAACCTGGAAGCATTTCTGATCCAAGGAGGATACTAAGCGTCTGACCCCCTGCAACCCGGAGAAGCCGAGAAAGCCTGCAGGAGCCTGCGGACGCCGAGTCGGAGGACTCGACGAAAACGGGGCAACCCAGGTAGGAATAGCCTGGTATTGCAGGGTGAGGAGGTTTTGCCAGGTATTGCACAGCAATTGAAATATAAAGTGACGGTTGCGTGCAACAATATATAGACTTAAAGATTTCCTCATGTCGGCCAACGTGGTACGAGCACGGGAGGTGGCAGCCATGGAGATGTTCTCCGATACCCTCCCAGTAATTAGTGGTGCAAAAGATAAAACAAAAGAAAGCCCACAGGTTACTAATTCCGTTAAAGACTTATTCAGAAAAGTAGAGAAAAAAATGAGGTCTGAGCAAAACAAGTGGTGTGAGTCGAGGTCACTACAACGCTATATCGATGTGGAAAGAATTCCTAGGGGGCTAAGAATACTGATGGCCCGAGCTATGATGAACCCAATCCAGATTTAATGAGGGTATGGGCAGAATGTAACCTCGAATCATCAAGAAGGTTAACACTCATTTTAATCAAGTATGCAGACATCGATAGGGCAAGATTGCTTAAAGAAATTGACGAAATCAATAAGGAGTTGGAAAAACTAAATCAAAAAGAAGAACAAACTAAATTACGAGATGAGATGATGGTCCGGCTCAGAAAAGAGGAAGACAAAATTAAAGCAAGAAAGGCGTTTAAATTCCATAGGGACAAAAACGATTATGAACTGGGCCAGATTTTCACTTTCGCCAAACGGTATGATGCCATAAGAAAGTCCAAATTCCATCCCGCGGAAGGGTCGACATTGACAACTACAAGACATCTCGGCCAAACACCTAACACATCCCAATCGGATACAAGCTCGGCGGGGGCAGTGAATCGGAGTCTGAAATGCGTAACACAGAAAGCACGAAACAACAACTAAAACCATCACCGGGGAAGAGCTAAATTTTTTATGTTATGAAAGACGCCAAACATTACGACCAAGGCCTCCAAGGAAAAACGAAGAACAATTAACAACTATAAGCGGCGGCAGAGGCGCAAAGCAAGCGCAAGGCGAGCCAAATCAAAACAGGAAACGAGGCAGGGGGTATTGGAAGAACAAACAGTAACTGGAAATAAAATCAACAATACAATTGTAAATATAGCAAATATAAAGTTGACTAGACAGGAGGAAAATATATTGAGCCTTGGACTATCATATGCACCAGAGACGAATTTTGATTATGCCGCCACAAGACTGGATGTGTATAAAGGGGTACGAAAATTAAAATTAAAAAAATATCATATGGTGAATAAAGCACAAACAGAACAAACTCAAAGTCAACAAACATTGTCTGAGGAGTCTTTTCACTCAAATTTGTCACAATCTGATACATCTTTTTTGCACGTCATGCAAGTACTCTGTGATGAGAATATGGGTCAACTAAGAAGCAATAATAAACAAGAAAGGGACCCTGAAAAAATTCAATAGGTGAGGAAGGAACCAGGGAAATAGTTACTGCAAAAACATATGAGCCTTCCCTCACACATATACATCTAACATTGGCCATAAGTCCATAGTTTAAGAAAACCCACAGACCAAAAATTATATTAGTAGAAAAAAGTTTGTTTTAAATCATTTATTTATCAAAATATATTTGCTTCATGATATCATATGTATTTTTTCTTTTTTTCCCTTCCATTTACATATGAGATACAAAAAACATTCAATAAAAACAAGTCAGAAGCCCAGCATCATAATGTAATGGGGTACCTATGAGTAAATATACATGAAACCACCCCAACCACCACATACAACAAAACCAACAATAACTAGCAAAAAGCCTTACAAAACAGATATTGACAAAATACAATACATACAACACAAATAAACAAGAAAAGAAGCGCCGACGCGCGTTTCGGAGATCCCATGTATATAACAAACTCCTTCTTCAGGGCGCACTTTGTTAGATCATTTTAAAGATGACCATCATCTTGACTGTAAATACATATTCCCATCATATTGGCTGTAAACATTTGTAGGGGCAACTAACGGGCTTCAAATCACAATAAAATATTGGTCTGTGGGAAGAAAACATACAATGAATATTTCTCATAATAATAATTTGTCATTAAAAAGGAGCAATAAAACCATTCCGAATAGTGCAAATACAGAATAGAACTGTGATGAATAGTATTTACTACCACCAAGAAAATATGTAGTGACAATAGTCGAGCAAAGTAAAGTGACAACAGAACCCACATACCAGAATAACACTGAATAGAACAAAAAAGAAAGAAAATAGTTTAATACATCCCTTATAAACCACAAAAAGTCAAAAATAAATATAAACAAGAGAAGAATAAAAGGGGAGTCCACGTACTCCGAGTGGAATCCAAATACACACACAGATTAGATAAACACGAGTAGTACACGCCTCCTCCGGTCAGAATTCATACACTGAAGGAATCAAAAGAACAAATTATAAAGCCCAACACTTCTACATGTAAATACTCAATAGGGTATCACTGATTTCGAAGTGAATACTGACGATTCAAAAACAGCTGAACATACAGCAGTCTTCCATATAGCACAACAAATATACCAAGCCTGGAGTGCATATAATGAAACAGTATGAAACCAAACTGGTAGCTAGCTAACTCATAGTTTGCTCGCCATCAAGGGTAATATATCTATTAGAGAGCTTCACTCTAGCAACCTAATGCAAACACAGGCGGGCAGCATGGTAAACCGACACACTCAGGATGTACCCTCTAGGACGTGAGATGCCAAACACGATATGGCAAGCTCATCATACAGTAAACACAGAGCAGAATAACTAAAATCGCTAAACTACACTATAATAGACACCCCAACTCAGCGTCTTTTAAATAAACTATGCCGAACTTAAAAGCAATACTCACATAGATAGAGAATATAGAAATCCTATGGGCAGTAGTGCAGAGAGTTTACTTAAAAGATGCAGCATGGATAGTTCAGAATTGAAGCGCCACAATGAGCATAACGACCTAAACAAGAGCATGATATAACGAAAAAAAAATGTTTTAATGAACAGACTGACCAAGAAATAAACAGTACGAAACAGTGACAAAAAGAAAAGGGAAAAAGTCACTTACAATCCTAATGAGCAAAACTCTAGATCCCAGAGTTACCGCGTCCCGCACTTAGTAAAAAGGGCCCGGTACCGCCGAGGGAAACTACCTCCACGAGCACGATCTAAAAAATATCATGAAGAAGCCACAAAGAGTCAGCTTATGAGCATTAGAGAATGAAAGCTACGCAAAATAGTAAGAAAAGTTAGTATAGAGGCGACCAGAAATACTACTCACCAGAAAGGTTAGTATAGAGGCGACCAGAAATACTACTCACCATAGGTCTGGCGTCCTCAATCCTACACCACGGGAGTCCCAGCTTGCAAATGCGGCCTCAAACGAAAATGGAAAGGGCCTGCGTCTTATAAAGGGGGAAGATTCTTCCAGTGGCCACGTGTGCGGACGGGATAAGAACCCAAAACCGATAAAGGACTACAGATGAACGCCTTCCCATTAATTTCCAGGCTACCTCTCTACGTCCTAGACATAGAGGAAGGACACATGCGGTCCAAATAAGTGGCGGCCATGATAGAAAAGACCGAAATAAATGGGAACTGCTCGATGGAATACAAAAAAAATTTTTAACCCATAAATCAAAGTAATAGAAAAAGTCTCTGCTGGTGTGATATAATAAAACAAATAGAATACGATAAAAGAAAAACAGCTAGTACTAAGCTGCAAAAGGATAAATGCATAAAAAATAACATGAATAAGATAGAATCGTCCAATAAATAATGAAAACTGATGAAATCAATCCCCACTAGATAAAGCCAAGGCCACATAATAGAGGCCATAGATAAGATAGATAAAGATAAAATAACAGCTAGAGAACAAGACAAGAATATAAGTTACAAAAAGTGTACCAGAATTCAGATAATGGCATTCTCCCATGGAAGGGACTCATTCAATCCTTTATCAAATGTCGCTAGTGTATAAATCCAGAAAACCTCCCTCTTCCGTCTCAGAGCATCTGTATTACTGTCTTTAGGGGAAGTATACGTTCCAAAATGGTCCACCTTAAATCTTTCACAGAATGTCCAAACTCCAACCAATGAGTGACCATAGGGGCACTTAGTCGTTTGTTTTGGATCGCTGACTTGTGTTCACTAAACCTAATTCTGAACTCCCTGCCTGTCTCGCCTACATATCCTTTATGACAGGGGCACAGAATAAGGTATACCACATTGCTTGTTCTACAATTGGTCATATCCCTAAATACAAAATTCTTCTTACCCCATTTAAGCTCATGCGAAACAATGGCAAACTCACAAGCATGGCAGTTCCCACATTTGTGAGTACCCATGACAGGGTTGGTACCCAGAATGGATTTCTGGATAAAGCTGTCATTCTGCGGTACCCTTGATTTAACCAGGGCATTCCTAAGATTATTATTGCGTCAAAACGCAAAAATGGGTTTTGGAAGAGTACTTTTGTGGATGTCTGCATTAAGTATATGCCATTGGGTGTTAATTATTTGGCGTACTTTATGATTCAGATTGGAGTGTGTAGTAACACACACCAATTTATTGTCAGTCTTGGCCTCCTTATTCTGAAGCAGGGCCATTCTGTCATAGTATTTGGCCCTTTTATAAGATTCTTTAACGAGTCTATGAGGATAGCCTCTATCCCGAAGTTTCACCTTCAATTGTTCTGCATGCAATTCAAAATTCCTCATGGTGGTACAATTCCTGCGCAACCGCAGGAATTGGCAGAACGGAATACTATCCCTTTGACTGCGAGGATGGTAACTTTCATATTGTAAAAGGGTATTTCGTGCAGTCGGTTTGGTATAGAGGGAAACCTCTATTTTCTGATCAATCACTTGAATCCAGATGTCTAAAAATTCAATTTTTTCTGTACTCATATTAGGGCTAAACCTGAGATGGAAATCACAAAAATTAAGCCAGAGAATAAATTCCTCTAGTTGTTCTTCCTGACCTCTCCAAATAAAGAAAATATCATCGATAAAACGATGCCAGAGCAGTATGTTTTCACTAAAGGGGCAACTTCGTTGAAGATATGTTTCTTTTCAAAGGAGCCCATAAAGATGTTAGCCACATTGGGCGCACAAACTATGGACTTATGGCCAATGTTAGATGTATATGTGTGAGGGAAGGCTCATATGTTTTTGCATCAACTAAGAAGCAATAACACTGTATCCAGTAGTACTATATCTGATATTGCAATTACATCAAGGCAATATACTCCATTCAAACCTAAGTCTTCATTTAACCCTATCGCCATACGTGACTCTATTGATATTTTTCATGAGACTGTCATCTCTCAAATAAAAACACTGAATAAAACTGTACAATCCAAAGGAAAAAACATCAACAAGAAGAACCAGCAGTACAGAAACTTAATCACGAAATTACAAAATGATAAAAACATTGTCATCCGTAACAGCGACAAAGGGGGAAATATTGTGATTTGGCCACAAGAAAGTTACAAAAAAGAAGCCTTTCACCAGTTAAATGATCGTACTTGCTATAATCGTGCCAATGCACTCAATTTAAAAGCCACATATAAAGAATTTCACATCAAACTTTCTAGATGGAAAAGTGCATATTTAATTAGCATGGACGAATACAAATATCTAAAAAATGAACATCCGACAACTCCTACTATGTATTTTATCCCGAAGATCCATAAGGACGCTAAGAACCCTCCAGGGCGGCCTATCACCTCAGCCAGGGAGGGTTTATTGGAGCACACCACGAAATATGTGGATTATTTTTTACAGGGATTTGTACAGAACCTAGCATCATATGTTAAGGACACAAGTGACTTTTTAAGGAAAATTTCTAAATTTGTTTGGCAGGATGATTTTTTACTTATTGCCTTAGACGTGACCTCGCTATATACTAGTATTGAACACACCGACGGTATTACAGCAATAGAATATTACTTGGCACGTAGATCTGACCGGTACAGGGAACACAGCATGATGTTGATTGAAATGATTAAATTCTGTTTATTTAACAACATTTTTATGTTCAACAGTCAGCTGTACCAACAAACCAGAGGTGTAGCCATGGGGGCCAGCTTCTCACCCAGTTATGCCTGCCTACACATGGGCATGTGGGAGGAGCTGGTCCTCATGGAAATGTACAGTCAATACATGAATAACAATGTCAAAATGTGGTTGCGCTATATTGATGACTTGTTTATAGTATGGCAAGGGACAGTGGAACAAGCCAGCAAATTTGTAGAGATCATCAATTCCAACACCATCAATCTTCACTTCACTGCGACAATTAGTCAAACCAGTGTCGAGTTTTTAGATACTCATGTATATATCAATAACAACAAAATCGAAACCCGGTTGTTTAGGAAAAAACAGCGGGTAATTCAACTCTCCACGCGAGCAGCTGTCACCCTAAGCATCTTATCAATAGCATTCCCTACGGGAAATGATGCGTCTTAGACGCATATGTAGTAATAATGATGATCTTAGGGTAGCACAACATGAGAGTAGAATCAGATTTGAAAAGAGAGGTTATTCATCAAATGTAATTGAAAAAGCTATAACCAAATCTATGTTGTTTACTAGAGAGGAAGCACTGAAGGAAAAAACCAAAGACACAAAAACTAACAAGAATAATTACAATATTGAGAGCGATCAAGGCAGTGAAGACTTCAGATTGATTATGAAATATAACAAACAACAAAAGTCCCTTAACAAAATCATCCAGCAAAATTGGCCTCTGGTGTTAAATGATCCGGTGATTGGACCCCTGCTACCACAGAGGGTGTCCATCACCTACAGTAAAGCGCCATCGATGAGAGATATTTTGGTATGGACCAGCCCAGAAGTCATAGATAATAGCAGCTGGCTGCAAACCAATAAAGGGTTCTACAAATGCAAAACATGTAAGGCATGTTCCCATGGTGTTAACAGAAGTACTTACAGTACACCTTTTAGTGACAAGGTATTTAAGATCTCCAAATTGTTAACCTGTAAAACAGAGTTTGCTGTCTATGTGCTGTTGTGCCCCTGTGGCCTGCAGTACATAGGCAGCACTAAATTACAGGTACAAAAACGAGTGTTGCAACACTTACGCGCCATTACAAATCAGGATAATACATATCCTGTGGCGCGTCATTTCAGAGAGAAACATGATTCTAATAATTCCAACCTGAAATACTTTGTAATAGACGCAGTCCCCCTAGTAGGAGAGGAGGTGATCGGGAGAATAAGCTGAGGAAATTGGAAACTAGATATATTTTACAGCTAGATTACAAACACCCGGGGGACTAAACGCCACAGAAGATTTGCACACTTGTTTAACATGAAGATGAATACAATAATGAAAAAACTAGTGGATCATTAGGGAATGCTATACAGAAGTTTTTATCTTTATCTTTTAAGGTGTGATTTTAGGAATCTATTTATTTCATGGCAATTTTATGCGGTTTTTATTACTAAGGTATAATAGGAGTATGTATTTATATATTTATTGACAGATATTTATTGATTTTATCAATTGTTATTTGTGATATTTATGTTTTTACACATACAGGCATGATTTTGCACAAAATTCCTATTTTTCGAATTGATCCATTGAATTGTGATGATGGTAGATTCTTTGAGTTACACTCATATTATGACATTCTGATAGTCGGAGATATTCATGATTCCAACTTTTGATTCTGGTTAGAAATCCAATCTTAGTTAGTCCTCATCATGACTCCAAAAGCCACTCTATGAAATGATATAAATGAATTGGTAAGATCCAGAGATTCTTATTACCATAAAGGTTGTTTTACCTTTATTTTTAATCACTATTGCACTTTGATAGCACTTAGCACTTTGTAATTTTGTATCACGTATAAACAATGAGTCCAAATTAATTAAGACCAAGTAAATTTTGGCAAAGGGATTGATCCCGACATTTGTCAGTATGTTTTGCACAAAGGCTTAACTGATATGGTATTTTACTAACCCTGGGCATAGTTCGCGTAGTAGCGCTAGGCGTAGCTACACGAAGTGCACTTCGCACTACGCGAGCTACGCGTAGCTACGCGAACTGCGTAGTGCACTGTGCAAAATGCTGTTCACACTGATTGCACAGTGCCGGATGCTTGTCCGCACTGTGCAATGAGTGCAAACCGCATCTTGCACAGTGCAAGCGGTCAGTGTCTTCCGCTCGAGTAGATTTCTACTCGAGCGGCAGCTTTCTCAACGCGGACTGGTAGTTTCTCATCGCGAGCGGTCGCGAGCATACACGACCACTCGCAATGAGAAACCTGACCTCCCGCGTTGAGAATCTCGCCGGGAGGTTTATTTTCACGCTCGCGATCGGCAACTTGATGTTGCTGATCGCGAACGAGGAAAAAGTCTCGCCGGGATGTCATTTTGCTTGCTCGCGGTCGCCAACTTGACGTTGAGGACCGTGAGCAAGCAAAAAATGACCGCTACGCGTGTTTGCACTGTGCTACGTGCAATTCACGTAGTGCGAAGTAGCGCAAACTTCGCAAACTACGCGAGCGTAGCGTAGTACTTCGCACAGGGTTATATTTTAACCGTATTTAAACAGATTGTAAGCCCAAACAAACATAAAATTGAATGAAGAGGCGCCGATATCATTGAACAATTACAATGTGTGCTGTCTGGCTAACTGTGAAACATAACTTTGTTACCAAACTGCAAGAGACAACAGATTACGTTTTAATTATCATCGCGTATATAATTTGTGAATCTTCTATGTTTATGCCAAAATGATCACGTGATACAATTAAACATGCACCGGTCACTTTAAAATCTGCACATTTTGAACTTACCACTGTCATGTGATCAAGGCTCGGACGAGCCGAAACGCGTAATGGCGACACAAGAGGAATAAAGAAAATTTAATCGCACGAAACCTGGGTCTGTGTCCGTCTCTGGAGGAATCCTGTTTTGCGGCGGAGAAATATGTAATGTAATTGACCGGTTTGTTTCACGCGGTCATTCACAGACCCCCTCCCCGTACTGGATGACGCTGCTGGTGAAACGCTACTTCCGGAGCAACCTGGAAGCATTTCTGATCCAAGGAGGATACTAAGCGTCTGACCCCCTGCAACCCGGAGAAGCCGAGAAAGCCTGCAGGAGCCTGCGGACGCCGAGTCGGAGGACTCGACGAAAACGGGGCAACCCAGGTAGGAATAGCCTGGTATTGCAGGGTGAGGAGGTGTGCCAGGTGTTGCACAGCAATTGAAATATAAAGTGACGGTTGCGTGCAACAATATATAGACTTAAAGATTTCCTCATGTCGGCCGACGTGGTACGAGCACGGGAGGCGGCAGCCATGGAGATGTTCTCCGATACCCTCCCAGTAATTAGTGGTGCAAAAGATAAAACAAAAGAAAGCCCACAGGTTACTAATTCCGTTAAAGACTTATTCAGAAAAGTAGAGAAAAAAATGAGGTCTGAGCAAAACAAGTGGTTTGAGTCGAGGTCACTACAACGCTATATCGATGTGGAAAGATTTCCTAGGGGGCTAAGAATACTGACGGCCCCGAGCTATGATGAACCCAATCCAGATTTAATGAGGGTATGGGCAGAATGTAACCTCGAATCATCAAGAAGGTTAACACTCATTTTAATCAAGTATGCAGACATCGATAGGGCAAGATTGGTTAAAGAAATTGACGAAATCAATAAGGAGTTGGAAAAACTAAATCAAAAAGAAGAACAAACTAAATTACGAGATGAGATGATGGTCCGGCTCAGAAAAGAGGAAGACAAAATTAAAGCAAGAAAGGCGTTTAAATTCCATAGGGACAAAAACGATTATGAACTGGGCCAGATTTTCACTTTTGCCAAACGGTATTATGCCATAAGAAAGTCCAAATTCCATCCCGCGGAAGGGTCGACATTGACAACTACAAGACATCTCGGCCAAACACCTAACACATCCTAATCGGATACAAGCTCGGCGGGGGGCAGTGAATCGGAGTCTGAAATGCGTAACACAGAAAGCACGAAACAACAACTAAAACCATCACCGGGGGAAGAGCTAAATTTTTTATGTTATGAAAGACGCCAAACATTACGACCAAGGCCTCCAAGGAAAAACGAAGAACAATTAACAACTATAAGCGGCGGCAGAGGCGCAAAGCAAGCGCAAGGCGAGCCAAATCAAAACAGGAAACGAGGCAGGGGGTATTGGAAGAACAAACAGTAACTGGAAATAAAATCAACAATACAATTGTAAATATAGCAAATATAAAGTTGACTAGACAGGAGGAAAATATATTGAGCCTTGGACTATCATATGCACCAGAGACGAATTTTGATTATGCCGCCACAAGACTGGATGTGTATAAAGAGGTACGAAAATTAAAATTAAAAAAATATCATATGGTGAATAAAGCACAAACAGAACAAACTCAAAGTCAACAAACATTGTCTGAGGAGTCTTTTCACTCAAATTTGTCACAATCTGATACATCTTTTTTGCACGTCATGCAAGTACTCTGTGATGAGAATATGGGTCAACTAAGAAGCAATAACACTGTATCCAGTAGTACTATATCTGATATTGCAATTACATCAAGGCAATATACTCCATTCAAACCTAAGTCTTCATTTAACCCTATCGCCATACGTGACTCTATTGATATTTTTCATGAGACTGTCATCTCTCAAATAAAAACACTGAATAAAACTGTACAATCCAAAGGAAAAAACATCAACAAGAAGAACCAGCAGTACAGAAACTTAATCACGAAATTACAAAATGATAAAAACATTGTCATCCGTAACAGCGACAAAGGGGGAAATATTGTGATTTGGCCACAAGAAAGTTACAAAAAAGAAGCCTTTCACCATTTAAATGATCGTACTAGCTATAATCGTGCCAATGCACTCAATTTAAAAGCCACATATAAAGAATTTCACATCAAACTTTCTAGATGGAAAAGTGCATATTTAATTAGCATGGACGAATACAAATATCTAAAAAATGAACATCCGACAACTCCTACTATGTATTTTATCCCGAAGATCCATAAGGACGCTAAGAACCCTCCAGGGCGGCCTATCACCTCAGCCAGGGAGGGTTTATTGGAGCACACCACGAAATATGTGGATTATTTTTTACAGGGATTTGTACAGAACCTAGCATCATATGTTAAGGACACAAGTGACTTTTTAAGGAAAATTTCTAAATTTGTTTGGCAGGATGATTTTTTACTTATTGCCTTAGACGTGACCTCGCTATATACTAGTATTGAACACACCGACGGTATTACAGCAATAGAATATTACTTGGCACGTAGATCTGACCGGTACAGGGAACACAGCATGATGTTGATTGAAATGATTAAATTCTGTTTATTTAACAACATTTTTATGTTCAACAGTCAGCTGTACCAACAAACCAGAGGTGTAGCCATGGGGGCCAGCTTCTCACCCAGTTATGCCTGCCTACACATGGGCATGTGGGAGGAGCTGGTCCTCATGGAAATGTACAGTCAATACATGAATAACAATGTCAAAATGTGGTTGCGCTATATTGATGACTTGTTTATAGTATGGCAAGGGACAGTGGAACAAGCCAGCAAATTTGTAGAGATCATCAATTCCAACACCATCAATCTTCACTTCACTGCGACAATTAGTCAAACCAGTGTCGAGTTTTTAGATACTCATGTATATATCAATAACAACAAAATCAAAACCCGGTTGTTTAGGAAAAAACAGCGGGTAATTCAACTCTCCACGCGAGCAGCTGTCACCCTAAGCATCTTATCAATAGCATTCCCTACGGGGAAATGATGCGTCTTAGACGCATATGTAGTAATAATGATGATCTTAGGGTAGCACAACATGAGAGTAGAATCAGATTTGAAAAGAGAGGTTATTCATCAAATGTAATTGAAAAAGCTATAACCAAATCTATGTTGTTTACTAGAGAGGAAGCACTGAAGGAAAAAACCAAAGACACATAAACTAACAAGAATAACTACAATATTGAGAGCGATCAAGGCAGTGAAGACTTCAGATTGATTATGAAATATAACAAACAACAAAAGTCCCTTAACAAAATCATCCAGCAAAATTGGCCTCTGGTGTTAAATGATCCGGTGATTGGACCCCTGCTACCACAGAGGGTGTCCATCACCTACAGTAAAGCGCCATCGATGAGAGATATTTTGGTATGGACCAGCCCAGAAGTCATAGATAATAGCAGCTGGCTGCAAACCAATAAAGGGTTCTACAAATGCAAAACATGTAAGGCATGTTCCCATGGTGTTAACAGAAGTACTTACAGTACACCTTTTAGTGACAAGGTATTTAAGATCTCCAAATTGTTAACCTGTAAAACAGAGTTTGCTGTCTATGTGCAGTTGTGCCCCTGTGGCCTGCAGTACATAGGCAGCACTAAATTACAGGTACAAAAACGAGTGTTGCAACACTTACGCGCCATTACAAATCAGGATAATACATATCCTGTGGCGCGTCATTTCAGAGAGAAACATGATTCTAATAATTCCAACCTGAAATACTTTGTAATAGACGCAGTCCCCCTAGTAGGAGAGGAGGTGATCGGGAGAATAAGCTGAGGAAATTGGAAACTAGATATATTTTACAGCTAGATTACAAACACCCGGGGGACTAAACGCCACAGAAGATTTGCACACTTGTTTAACATGAAGATGAATACAATAATGAAAAAACTAGTGGATCATTAGGGAATGCTATACAGAAGTTTTTATCTTTATCTTTTAAGGTGTGATTTTAGGAATCTATTTATTTCATGGCAATTTTATGCGGTTTTTATTACTAAGGTATAATAGGAGTATGTATTTATATATTTATTGACAGATATTTATTGATTTTATCGATTGTTATTTGTGATATTTATGTATTTACACATACAGGCATGATTTTGCATAAAATTCCTATTTTTCGAATTGATCCATTGAATTGTGATGATGGTAGATTCTTTGAGTTACACTCATATTATGACATTCTGATAGTCGGAGATATTCATGATTCCAACTTTTGATTCTGGTGAGAAATCCAATCTTAGTTAGTCCTCATCATGACTCCAAAAGCCACTCTATGAAATGATATAAATGAATTGGTAAGATCCAGAGATTCTTATTACCATAAAGGTTGTTTTACCTTTATTTTTAATCACTATTGCACTTTGATAGCACTTAGCACTTTGTAATTTTGTATCACGTATAAACAATGAGTCCAAATTAATTAAGACAAAGTAAATTTTGGCAAAGGGATTGATCCCGACATTTGTCAGTATGTTTTGCACAAAGGCTTAACTGATATGGTATTTTACCCGTATTTAAACAGATTGTAAGCCCAAACAAACATAAAATTGAATGCAGAGGCGCCGATATCATTGAACAATTACAATGTGTGCTGTCTGGCTAATTGTGAAATGTAACTTTGTTACCAAACTGCAAGAGACAACAGATTACTTTTTAATTATCATCGCGTATATAATTTGTGAATCTTCTATGTTTATGCCAAAATCATCACGTGATACAATTAAACATGCACCGGTCACTTTAAAATCTGCACATTTTGAACTTACCACTGTCATGTGATCAAGGCTGGGACGAGCCGAAACGCGTAATGGCGACACAAGAGGAATAAAGAAAATTTAATCGCACGAAACCTGGGTCTGTGTCCGTCTCTGGAGGAATCCTGTTTTGCGGCGGAGAAATATGTAATGTGTCCATGCGTAAGCATGTGTGTGAGTGAAAGTCAGTGACAGGTAGTGAGTGTGAATATGTGAGATTGAGTGTCAGTAAGCATGAGTGAGTCAATGTGAGTGAGAATGAGTGAGTGAGATTATGGGCCAGATGTACGACCCATCCATTTTGCGAGTCGCAATTTGCGTAGATTTGCGACTCGCAATTTGTGACTCGCAAAATGGAATGTACAACAGTGTCTCAGACACTGTTTGCGATTCATAATGGGGTTGCAATTTGCCTGCCTCATTAATATTCATGAGGCAGGTCACAATTTTCGACCCATTGGGAATGTCTAGCACTCCCAGGGAAGGTGGCCTGCTGGAGTCAGCAGACCACCATGTCTGTGACTGCTTTTTAAATAAAGCAGTTTTTTTTTTAATGCAGCCCATTTTCCTTAAAGGAAAACGGGATGCATTTAAAAAAGAAAAATGAAACGTTTCTGTTTCATTTTTTAAGAGCAGGCAGTGGTCCCTGGGACCACTGCCTGCCCGTAAAACGTAAATAATATTTTCGCTGTCAGTCACAAAGGGGACCCCTTCCTGTTTGTGAGTGACTTACCACCTTTTTGAAATGGGTGGTAAACTGCGAGTGTTTTGGGACCACAATTGCGGTCGCAAAACAGTCATACATTGAAGTATTACTCGCTATTAGGAAGGGACGCCCTTGGCATGCCCCTTCCTAATAGCGAGTCGCAAACCCTATTTTGCAGGTCGGTAATAGGTTACCGACTCGCAAAATAGGGTTTGTACATAGGACAGACCTATTTTGCGATCGCAAACGAGACGATATCCGGTTTGCAACCGCAAAAAACTATCGTACATCTGGCACTAAGAGTATCTGCAAGTGAGAATGAATAAGAATGAGTGTAAGAGAATGCTAGGGAGTGTGAGAGAGTGGATGTAATGAAGTGAGGATGAGGTTTTCTGCTTTTGAATCTGTCGCTGACTCTGGCATACTGAAGGTAATTCTTGCCTTATACAGAAACACCCATAGGAAAGTACTGGTGCTGGCTACTTGAGGCAATTCCTAACATGACAGATCCAGTGACAAAATACTGGCACTAATTCTTGCTCTTAATGGGCACCCATTTTAAAATACTTGTACTGTTATACTAGAGGCATATGGGGCACCCATGGAAAAATTCTGGCATACTTGAGAAAATACTTGGCATGTGGGTACCCATTGCAAAATGCTGATACTAGTACATTGGAGGTAATTCTTGCCATAATGGAGGACTTCCTCATATATAGGAGAGAAAAAATTCGGGCCCTGGCATATAAAGGCATTTTTTAAATAAGAGTCATGTATGATAAATGGACAGCATAAATGGCAAAATTCTTGCTCAGTCATTTTGGGGGCATCCATGAAAAAATGGGGGCCCAAGCACAATGGAGGTAATTTTTGAATGGGATCAACTCCCGGGGAGTGTCAGGTTTCAATGGCTGGGCACATCATAAAAGCTGAATATTTAATGAGTGTTCTTCCAAAGCATATGGCATTTTGGCAAATGTATGAGAAAATTGTGCTTTAAAATGCACTATAGAACTCCTATCTTTTCAAACATTTCTAGGGGAGTGAAATCCTGTAGAAGAAGCCTGGCTTACTTGCTTTGCTTACTACAATTCAGGGCAAGTATTACGCCTGAGAACTTTCAAACATTAAGTCAGCACCATGATATAGGTATTATCTCAAACAGACTTTTGTATGTGTTATGCTATTACCTTAATCAAGCAATTATTATGGAACTTCAGAGATGTCAATTACTGTGATGTCATCAGGGTTGTCATGTGACATGATTTCCCGGGAAAAATAAGGTCAGGTTTCCTCTGATGTCACTTCCTGTGATGTCATTAAGATTAATGGGTGTGTGATGTCACTTCCATTAACCCTGCCATTTTGGTGAACTGTCCTCCATGCAGTTAATATTACCTTCATTATTCTGTGGCAGGAAATTAATGCTGCAAGTGACATGCATTAAAGCCAAAACCTAACAAGCATTGGCAATTTCCAATGTGTTGCTAAATATCAAAAATATATAAAACATTTGAAAGCAGGGACAGTACACAAGATATCCTAAATCCCAAATGTATGTTTAGAACACTAAAGAATTCACAATAATGTGTGTCCCGTGTTCTTTTCTTCTTCATTGTGCTGTGAAATCATGTAAACATTTTGCTAGCTTGCTCCCTGTACTCCTGGTACCACGTGCTTGGCCCTGAGTTTTCATCATTGCATTCTTGAGCTTACAGAGCTAGGGGCAGATGTATTAACTTTTCACACAACACAACAGAGCAAACAAAGTTGCTGTATTGTACTGAATGAAAAGAGATAGAAATACAGCACCGTATCTACTAGGATATGGCGCTGTATTCCTCTCTCAGTGCTCTGGCAGACATAAGGCTGCCATGTGCCAGTGCATGGGTGAGTGTGTCCTATGAAGCATAGGTTTTGTACTGGAAGGTGACCCTTCCAGTACAAACTCTAAGCTCTAATATTTTCCATACTTTGTATCTGTGCTGTTCAATGAAGCACACATACAAAGTTGGAAAATTCTTGAGTGTTTGAAAACTTGCTCCATAGTTACACTAACTTGAGGAGATGCACGTTTTTGGTTAGTAGATACGTAGTTACATAAAAAACCATGGGGGGCTGTTTACGGAATGCCCATGGACCTCCAGTGGAAGGCTGCCTTAACACAAAGTAGTGCATAGTGCTACTCAGTGTTAGGCCAACATTTACAAAAGGAATGCAAACCTGATACAAAATGTTAGTAAATCTGTGCCCTATTTTGCCTCAATTAGTCAGTGCATTTGGTTGCAGTGAGCTGTAAAGGGTAGGCCTAATATTGGATAGAAAATAGAGTAGATGGAGCAATTTGGAAAGCTCAATAGTGTCATATGTTAGTATTGAGGACATTACAGTAGGTACAGAATTGGAGTGGTGTATTTATGAACACTGTAATTAATGTTAGGAAAAGTGATCATTCCAAGGAGAAAATGATTGAATGAGCCTGGAGACTGAAGTATTTTATCACCTAGTAGAAGTGATTTGTCCCAAAGGAATGCAATGTTCGAATATGTCATGTATGTATGTATGTATGTATGTATGTATGTACTATTTGTATTGCACATACCTACAGCAAAGAAGACAGTGAAGCACTTTACAGGATCAGCAGCAAAGTTGTGTTCTGAGAGTGAAGGTGAAGTGTTACTTTGTTGTGATGTAGTGCTCTTTAAAGAGGTAAGTCTTAAACACCTTCCTGATCTGGAGCATGATTGGGGCAGTCCTTATCATTACAGGAATGTCATTCGTGATAACTTTGCCTTATTTGTTCCTTTCTTGCTCTTCTTCAGCTCCACTCTTATGGTGTCTTGGCTGCAGAGCCACTGGAAGTGTTGAACATGTCAGTCAGAAAGGTAGGGGTGCCAGTCTTTCCTCTACATTAGACTTGATTTCATAAACATTAAACCTGCATCCATACATCTGTCCATCCCACTGTCTCTCTGTTGATCTATTGATCCCTCATTATGTGTCTGCATTTGTGACTTGTGACTGTGTTTGTCTTGTGTGGGACAGTAAGTGTGCAAACATGTTTGCTGTTTTTTTGCTTGCAACCGTCTTTGTGTTGGTTTGTTGACATTTGCACATGACTCTCCTGATTTACCTTGCTATCTCCCTGCAGTTGAGGAAACCTTGTTGATGATTCACTGGCCTGCAGTGAATACCACCAAAGAATACAATGGCAAGGAAGGGCTTTAGAAAGGAAAGCCCTGCATCATGCATCACATTGCAGAAAGTTGATTTACTGACTGGCTTCGGTCCAGTGGGGGGGCCAGCATGGATGTGCGGTGGTGGGGCAGGGGGGATGTGGGGGTAAGGAGGTATAATTGTGATAAAAAGAAAAATTCACTTACCTCCTCGCCGCTCTGTCCAACGGCGTCTCTCCTCCGCCGAACAGGAAGCATCCAGGCTCCCCTAAACCAATCACAACGCTGCAATGCAGTGCTATGATTGGTCTGAGTGCCGTGGTTTGGGGCTCAGTTGGGGCCTGAGGGCCTGGGCATTGTCTCCATGCAGGCTGTAATGTAGCCTGCATGTGGAATATGCTAAAGTGCGCATGACTGTTTGGCCGGCCCGAGAGGGCTGGTCAAACCATCATGCGCACTTTAGTGTGCCCACCACTCCTCCCCTGTTCTGTCAGCAGGGCAGCCCTGCCCTCATGCTGCCACAGCAGGGAAGAATAAAATGATAATAACATTGCGTTATTATAATTTTATTTTTCCTTTCTGTTATTGCTGCACAGCAGCAGTGGGTTGATGCTCCTCCGCCTTAGCGGAGGAGCCGCCACTGCCTGCTTCAGAGCGAGGTGGGGCAGGCAGCCTAGGACAGACAGCTCAGAGTTAAATACATCAATTTGTTTATAGAGAAAACAGTGCTACCTAGACGTGTATCACTATTACTCGACATGCTCCAATTATGCCTTACCAGCTCTGCCGGGTCCTGTATCATTGATGCCTTACCAGCTCTGCCTGCTTCTGTGTCACTGATGCCTTACAAGCTCTGCCTTGTCCTGTATCACCACCAGGTGGGAGCCCCTGGAGGAGCAGTCTTCATGGCTCGCACTCCAGTTCTTCATATCTGTTCTTGCTGGGAAGTAATAGCACTTCCCTCCATGCTTCATCCACTCCAAAGGACAAGATGATGTATGATGAGCTCTTGCTGAGAGAAGAAATGGAATCAAAGATTACTGTAGATTTCAATTTTTTATTAAAAAGATTAATAGCGTGCCCCTGTCACATGTAGCAGCCTTTCAATAGGTTTTCACTAGGTAGACTTATCTGCTCAATGCTGAAATTTGTGTCTGACTTGTGGGTCACAGCATAGGCCTGGCTGCTGCAGGTTGAGTCAGGCCTTTAATCCTTCTGACGCTGATACATGTAGTAGTATGAAATTGCTATTTACAGTGCTTTGAAACCAGAAATCCACAGGAGATGTTGCTTTTGAGTTGGTATTTATAAAGTGTAGACAAAAGCCTACAGACTTCTTTGCACTGACAAGAAATGCAGGTGGCAAATATATCCCCTTGAGTTACGGCAGGAAAACAAAAGGGGCCGTTTCATGAACAGCTGCACTGGCTCAGTGGTTTCATTTTACCTGATATTTCTCCGAATTAGTCCATGATTTTCAGACACTTAAACTCAGAACAGAAAGAGCTAAACCCTGCTCACTGTATCAAAATCATATTTTAACTCCAATAAATATCAGGTTTAAATACTGTACTTTAGCCAGTGCAGTGGTCATGATAGGGCCCAAGAGAGGTATAAAGCATGTTACAACGCATGCTATTACATCGTGTTCCTTTACAACACGGTTGTTACAACGACCCCGTTGTTAGAACGTGATACCTTTACAACGCAAGTCATTAGATCGACTTGATGTAGGGGGCGCACTGGACTGGAATAGTATAATTTACTTTTCCAACTCCACCCTGCGTAACAGTAGGGAAGGTGTTGGAATAGTAAATTATACTATTCCTTAGGTTGGAGCGCCCCTACAGCAAGTCGATCTAATGACTTGCGATGTAAAGGAATCGCGTTCTAACAACGTGGTTGTTGTAACGACTGCGTTGTAAAGGAACGCGATGTAATGACAGCATTGTAAACGCTGTTTCCCCCAAGAGAAGCCACAATGTTCACTCTCCAGAAAGACAGCACTTAAAGCTCACCTGTCTAAACTTTTATGTTCTATTTAGTTTAGATTCATATATTTTGCATCCATCCAAAAACCAAATACCTCCCCAAGACAGTGCAGAGCAGCCTGAAGAGAATCAGACGTGGGGTAACTGAGACACTTAACGGTGAGGTGACCTGATTTACTACTCCTTAAATGGGACAATTGTGTACCTACTGCCCAGAAAACACATCTCCTCTATCTGCCTGCGGAGGGACCTGTTCGACTCCACTGGGGAGATATCAAGCCCACCACACTCCTTGAGCTCACTGCCTGTGGGGGAGCCAATTAAAGTGCCTGGGTCTGCTTGTGCATCTCCTGGGAGGTCTAGAGAGGTGAGGCGGGACCTGTTATTTGCCGATTGCTAATTTCCAGGGCTGCCAGTTGCAGAAGCAGAGAAGAAGGATCTCCCAGATACGTTGATCTTGGACTGTCAGGCCAGAGGCAATAGGATAAATGAAATGGGCAGAGCAGAGGGGAAACGATAAAAGCTGCCCTTTGAGCCCCACAAGTCTACCTGGACCCACAACAGTGACACTGAGCACACCATGGCTGAAGAGTCGCATACAGACCAGCAATCTGGTAACGACGACATGAAATCTCTCCTCCTCACGATGAAGCACAACCTCACCTCTATAGAGTCCAAAATGGCTTCCATGTGCACCCGCATGGACTTTATCACCCAAAAACTGGAAAAAAAAACAACGGACGCAGCGGAGAGGCAGAGCACAGAATCTCTGAACTAGAAGACACGTCCTTGCACAAGGGTGAGCAATTACTTAATATGGAGCGCATCCTAAAATTCATATCTGTAAAAAATGAAGATCTAGAAGTGCGATTGCGTAGAAATAATATAAGAATTCTTGGCATACCAGAATCCGCCAATACCGGGAGAATGGAGGACTGTGTGGAGTGATTGCTCACAACCACATTTTGAGATGTTGCCTTCTCTCCACAGTTGATGGTGGAGAGAGCACACCGCTCGCTGGTGTCCCGGCCTCCACCAGGAACCACGCCAAAGCCCATCGTTGTTCTGCTTCTAAACTATCATGACAGAGATACTGCTCTCAGACTGGCTAGGGAACAACGCACGCTTACGTTTCAAGGCACCGCAATAACCATATATTCAGATTTTAATATGGCAGTTCAAGAGGCCCGGCAAACATTTCTGCCGATTAAATGGAAACTCCGACAAGCCAACATCACATATGCCATGCTGTACCCGGCTCGCCTCCGCGTCACCCACCAAGGAAAGAAACATTTTTTCACCAACCCACAACATGTCTCCGATTTCATGAAGCACATTGTTCGCAGCTTGCCTCCGGACGCACCAGATTTGCCCGATGTCAGACCTACATCGCGAAAGTCAGAACCATGCTGAGCTGCTTTCTCACCCTGTTTAAGATGTGATTACAGACTGAGTTGCTGTTTTTCACCTGTTTCAGGTTACAATCAGGTTGATTCCTGTCAGACAAGCAGACTATTCTATTGCTCCTTGACCTGTGCCCTGATCATAGGGAGGCAAAGACGCTATGCTGACTCCACCTCAGAAATATCTCTGCAACAGTCCTCAATGATCAATTGGGATTACTAATGGAATGTCCTGGATGCCCTTGTTACTCGAGGATGGCCCGCCAAGCTCTTTGGCGATACCCCAGAAGGTTGCCCCTATTACAGATCACTTTTTCTATTTTGTTGTTTCTCCTCTGTTCTTTTTTCTTACTCACTGCATGTCCCTACAATCTTTCCCCTTCTCTTGGGCTCTTTTTTCCACAGCCACTTTGTAACTCTCAATCCTCTTCTCCTATTCCTCTTTATTTCATTCTTTTTTATGCAAACTATCACTGTTTCTTATACCTATACTATTGTCATGTTCATGCCATGAGTTATTGTGTTGATGTTCTCTTGGCTACTGGGGAGGGAGGGTTGATTTTCTCTGGCGGGTTTGGGAAACAATTGTGGGTGGGGGGGGACTGGGTTGGGAATGTTGGTTATCATGGTGCATTTCACTGTTCATTGCCCGCCTGTAACTGCATATTGTTGGTCCACAGGAACTTTCTGGTCGGTCCATGCACATCTGCCTGATGTTGATACACAGTCATGTCAGACAGCCCTATACAGCCCAGGTATAATTTACTGACCTGGAATGTGAGGGGCCTGGGGAACCCTCGTAAGCTCAGGCTTGTTCTTGCCTATCTGGACAGACACAACATTCACATCTCCATGTTGCAAGAAAAACACATGATCCCCACTACTCACACTACATTCACAACCTGATGGGCGGCGCACAGAAGCTTTGCTTCCTATTCCATGTATGCTAGGGGTACCGCAATAATTATCTGGAAAAACACTCTGTATGTTGCAGTGGGCTCCATTCAAGATCCACTTTGCCGATACTGCCTTTTGTGGGCAGACTAGCTCCAAAGCCTATTACCCTAGTAAAGTGTTAAGGTCCGAACATTGATGATGTTGAATTCTTTGATAAATTATGGGGCCTGGTCGTTAACAGCATAGCTCCACTCATGCCGTTTGGGGAGGGGACCTTAACACTACGCTTGATCTGAGAGTGGACACACACCCCCAGGCACACCACTACATTAATGCCCAGCGCCATATTCGGGATATTATGAATGAACACCAGCTCTTGGATGCTTGGAGGACCCTTTACCCCTTGAGGAAGGAGGGCAACTTCCACTCGTCCATGCATTCTAACTGGTCGAGACTAGACTAATGGATCATATCTAGGGGCCTCGGTACATGGCTGATGCAAAGGCGCTCGCCGAGTTACTTCACAAGCCCTGGTTCTCCAACTATATTTTGGGGATCTGGGATTCGAATGGCACCCTTCAGAGAGAGACAGTTGCCATTCTCCTCACTTTTTATCGACGTTATACTCCTCCCTCTATACCACGACTCTCGACGTAGATTCATATCTACATGACGCGGCATTGGGTTGGTTTAGTGACGCACAGCAGGAGTTTCTTATGGCTGAGATCGAAGAAGACAAGATTAGATATGCTATCACACAGTTACAGTCTAACCGTGCTCCTGGGCCAGATGGTCTACTGGCCGATTTTTATAAAAACCTATATGGGCTGCTTGGTCCCCGTTCTTAAGGCCCTGTAAGAGGAGGACTGTGAATTGGGCATTCTTCCACCATCCATGTGTGAGGCATTGATCATATCTAATAAATGGCGTACGCTCTCCTTACTTCACAATTTGCCGGACACCAGGCAGGGGTGCCCACTATCTCCCCTTTTGTTTGAGCTGGCAGTGGAGCCGCTAGCGGCCAAACTTCAACAACATCATCGGGAACATGTGATTTGGTACCCTACTAGACACCTACTGGAGTCCCTTTATGCAGATAATATCATACTATATGTTTGGGATCCCCAGGTTAGTCTCAATCTCATTAGCTACGGAGGACGCTCGGGTATAACTATTAACTGGGAGAAATCCCAGGTCTATGCCCTCACTCCTGTCACCAAATGACATACCCTAGACTACCCATTGATGTGCTGTGACACTGAAATTAAATACCTGGGGATAATTATTTCCAGAGACAAAGATGAACTAATCCACGCTAACTATGGCAGGGCACTAGACACCCTGAAAGACTCCATCACTCTCTGGGTCTCTATGCCTCTTTCGCCGGCAGGTTGAATCTCCTTGATGAAGATGGTTATACTACCAAAACTTTTCTATCTCTTTCTCAATATCCCCTATACAGCAGGCCGTCAATTTGTTAAAACTTTAAAAGCACAGCTCATTTGGTTGGCATGGGGAGGGAAACAGCCAGACTACGATGAGACATACTCACGCAACCTTTTTCGAGAGGTGGGTTTGAGGCCCTGGAAATGGAGTTATATTTCCTATGTGCCCAATCACACTTCGCTACATACTGGTTTTGTCCCCCCCTTCATGCCACATCTAGTCATTGAACAGGGATATATGGCCACGGCCCCCACAACTGCATTTCTGGGGGCATGCTCCCAAGAGAGAGATGGGATTTCCTCCATGGTAGCCTGTACTTCTGCGGTCTGGCATAGGTTGGCTAAGCGGCTGAACAAGCCTCTGCTCTACTCTCTGCTCCTGTGGCTACCCTATCATCTCCAGTGACACATGAAGCTTCTTGTCGACATATGCTTCAGAAGATGGGGGCAACTACATGGGGAGACTTGTATGAAGGAGGAACCTTCTTGGATCATGATGCTTTCTTTAAGGGAAAAACGCCCACTCCAATAGAGATATTTCTGTATATTAGAGTGAGACATAACATCAAGGCAGTCACCCCTGACTTCCCTCAGGAATTTCCCATACTGACCCCTCTACATGCATCACTACAAATCACTAATCCTAAGCATGTTGTCTCAATGCTAGAACATAACACTCAACTAGAACAGGCCGACTCACAGGGGGGCTTGCGACTGGGGTGAGACACCGAATTGGAAATAACCCTTAGTGATAAACAATGGCTCTATTGTTGTCAACAAACTGGGCGAATCCCGGCCAGTAGCCGACTACGTAGTAAACATTTTAAGTTTTTACACTGGCTGTACTACACTGCAGCCCAATTACATAGATATTGATTTCGTTCAAATGACAGATGTGACAGATGTGGGGCAGGGGAGCTGACTTCCTCTACCTGGAGTGGGAGTGTGAGTCGATTAACAGCTACTGGAAATGGATTTCTGACGCCATGACACAGATGACAGGCTCCCACTTGATTCTCACCCCTTTATTGCTTTGCTGGGCTACACTGAGGATGTAGAGATGTCATTCACGAAGTTTGTTTCCCTTGGGTTGCTGATAGCCAAGCAGAGAGTGGGGTGTAGATGGGGGCGGGGAAGGGCTGCAAGACTTAATTTATTGTCAGGAGCAGATGACCGCATATGCAGAATTACTCCCGCCGACCTCCAGGCCGAGGGATATGTGGGACCTTTTAAGGTCATACCTGCTGCTCAACCTGCCGACGAAGGTGAAACTTCCCCCCCCCCCCCATGGCACCATTGACACCTGCCAATTGAGACTATAGCTCATGGGTCTAGTCGAGCCTGTATGACCGTGTGGAATCACTGGGATCACACACTTTATAGTTGTACCCCTTTAATCCCCCGTCCACCTCCTTTGGCAATAACAGACATTGTAGTGCACTGACAAAATATGATATTAACTCTTGCTGTATTAAGATGCGATGGACATGCTCACTGTGATCGTGGTGGGATGCAGATGGGCTTTAGTAGAAACCTCATGTAAATGTACGAGGTAATGCACTTGATGTTGTTGTCTGCTGCTGCATATTGAGTTTGTACCTGTAGGATTTCGATGTGAAAACTTCAATAATGAAATGTTTTTAAAAAGAAATACCTCCCAAGGCTATATCTAATTAAATTATATAAAGCACTACAAATGAAGTTTTAAGATAATAGTATAATCCTGTGCAAAAGGCTCATTTTTTCTCATATTTTCAAACTATAAATGCATTAAAAAATCATGACTTTAAATATAGACATACACATAACATCATCTGGTATCTGTATTGAATGGCCTTCTCATATTGTTGATGATCTATACATTTTGTTTATAGCTTATGATTTCCTTGTGCTGACGTCACAGAGCTTCCGATGAAGTGCTAGTCACAAGATAGATTGAACATTATTTCTACTTTGGAGTAAAGGTGCTGGAAGTAGAGGTGCGGGGTGCAGCAGCACCCCCTAAATAATTGTGCTGGAGTTCAGAACTTGAATGAGCAATAAAGATGCCTTTAAATTTTCTTTTTATCTTGTCGCATTTGCAATGTGTTCAAATAGAGAGGTCAAATTTCAGGCCACATATTCTGCCAAATTGCTGCCTGTTCTTTTAAATGGAATATTGGTCTATATTTTTCTGTGATTCCCATACAGCAGGAGCTGAAGAGGGATTCTATATCCAGGGTTGCCCTCCACTCAAAAAGCCATACTGACATCAAAGCCCTTGATACATATCACACAAAATATAAATATATATTTCAAAGGGCAAACCCTAGCGCATGAATTGTTCTGTTAGGGGAGGGTCACGCTCTGTAGCTTCAGACGGCTGCAGTTTTGCTTCCAGATACTTTCTTCCTATGGCCTACTGGTAGGTGTTCACCTGGGGGTCAAACGGTCCAGTGCATATCTGGGTGGTTACTGGTCCTCAAACCCTGATAAACTTTCCAGTAAGTCTTTGTGTGGCAATGAAACATGTCGGCCGTTCACACTAAAATGGTCTAAACATGTGATTTGGTTTTAATCATGAGTATGGGCATGGAATAAAGACATGATAGATGCCACTTTTAACTCATTTTCTGTCTATTTTTTGTGAGCAAAATAGTATAACCATTTGTTCCTTTATGAGGACCCAAGGAGGCTGATTTGTGTGATTGACGTCACAGAAGTACACACAAGCGGCACTACTAGATTCAGGCTGGGTGTTGGTTCCTCCGGTTCTATAGAAAAGCTGTCAATGATGAGGAATCGAACAAGTTGGTGAGTATCTGCCGACAGGCTCATGCTGGTCGCTTACGTGAGGTACTTCCTATATATTTTTTTTTTCACACAATCTTTATGAGCTGTATTGATGTGGTTGTCCACAATCACCAGGCCTGGTAAGAGCATCACACACAGGCACAGGGTTAGCCTCTGAATATGTATCAGAGCATGACCCTCCCTTAACAGAAACATGAATGCACTAGGTTTTGCTCTTTGAAATATATATTTATATTTTGTGTGATGAGTATAAGGGTCTGCTGTCAGTATGGCTATATTGTTCTGTCTTTGACTGCAAAGTGAGATGATTTTTTTAAGTGAATTATGTGCCAGTATTGCAGTAGGTTGTCATTTTTATGTAACACACAACAGCATTTAAATATCTGTAAGTCGACTGTAGGAATATTTCGAAATATAGAAGCAGCAGGGAAAGTACGATGAGGCACATTTTAAATTCCGAAGTGTGATGGAAACAAAACTTTTAGAAGGATCAAAACCAATCAAGATACTTACTTGGTGATGCTCAAATAATAAATATTCGCTGAAACCTTGTTTTCCACACATCAATTGTGCACTAGATACTAAAACTGTATGTCTGTGCAAATTTAGTGGGCATTAGCATGGAAAACTTACTTTCTGTAAATTACAAAGCGCTACCACACCATGCTTTAGTAATATATTTGCAACAGTGTGCTCCAAAGTACACCACCGGTGATATAACATTGATGGCAGCACCCCCACTGTTTAAACTGTTGTAGCAGCACTGTTTTGGGGACACTGATGGGAAGCAAGGGTCAGCCAATAGCCAAGCTCTCTTTGAGTTTTGAAATTCATGTCACCATGAGCTGAGTACATCTTGGCAGTCCTGCTTTTCAGGCTTTTGCATGGCAGGAGGGAGGGCAGGCATCAAAGTTGTTGATACCAAGAAGAGACCAACCAAATACTCCTTGTCATGTCTCATCATTGTTAGGCAATGTACAATACAACATAGGGTGGGGGATCTGGATACGGTTGCTACACAGATGAACATGCTAGGAAGTGAATGTATTTCCCTGACCACCTAAGGATGTGTTCAGTGTCAGGGCTAAGTCCCTATGGGCAGTAGCATGTAGGTTGTCACATCCACAAGTAGGAAAAAGAAAACCTTGGGGAGAGCCAGCATTCAACTGTGTCCTCCGTCAAACACCATTCCCCTTTCAAACAGTCTGCCAAGAACACAACACATGTGTAATATAACCACACACCCAGAGGCCAAGCAAGGACCCAGTTAAGAGGGACTGAAAATACATTACAATAATGGACTGATATAATGCTTACCCACCACTGGCACAGGTACACATGCCTGTACCCCTGAACCAAGAATTATCTGCCACCAAACATAAGTCTCATTATAGCCTACAATAAGAGGCCAGTCGCCATCCTTGAACATGCGTTGTAGCCATCCGTCACTCTGTGTGACTGTGAATTACTCAGTCAGCGGTGCTCTGCTTGTGGAGCACTAAAACAGGGAGCACCTCCAGTCAACTCTCATTTCCACTTTGTTCACGGTGACAGCAAAGCACCATGCCCATTTCCTTCGTATTCTAACAGGGCTTTGGATGCCGGTGGAAAAGTGGATGAGTTAAACCTCACTAGGCTTACTACAGGAGATTGGGACAGTGATGTTCCGGGTGGTCTCGAGTCAGGACAAATAATAACCGGGATGCTAGAAAGTGCTTCCACGGATCTGGTACCAGGTCAGCTGGATGAAATATGTCAGCTGCAAGAGAGCGCTGGAAGTAATAATGGTAACACTCTATAGCATAAACAATACCTATCAATCTATACACTTTACATACTAGAAACAGAGTCAACCAAGGAACATTAACATGGAAGTAAGGTGAGGGCAGGAACTCACGAAGAAACTATGCACATTGCCACTGTGGGGCTCACGGAGCTCAGTCCTACCCTGGATTGCCTTCCTACCAAAGGTCTTGGACCAGACATAAATGCTTGGACTGGTGGTAAACACTTGTGGCTATGGGTGCAGATGTTGCAGTCTTGACAGTCTGAGCAAGGTTTGTGGGGCTCCTGAGCCCTGCCACAGAAGAGTCTGAATGAACAAGGGTGGACGTGGTTGCTGGTGATGATGATGTACAGCGGACCACACCCTGATGGGAGATGGTAGCCAGTTGGTGGGTAGCCAGAGATAAAGAAATGGCCAACTTGCAACCACATGTTGGGAAGAGAGGGCTGCTGGGAACATAGCACCAGTGGGCAGGGCTAAAATACATGAGCAACAGCAATGGCAATGCAACACAACAATCAGAAACAGCAACATTTCTCCAAAAATGTTTTAGGCGAACACAAAAGTGTGCCAGTCTCAGGGGCATGAGGATCCCTCCTATAGTGGATGGCCTTTGCCCCAATGTGTAAGTTGGGTAAGGCTTTCAAATCAAATCAAATCTGCTTTATTCTGTTAAAAATAATACAACCATGAAAGCATTCTAAAAAGAGTAAACCTCTTCACAATTCATCATGATCAGTACAATAAAACACATAACAATTTAGAAATCATTCTGTAAATAGACAAGCACGATAAGCACAATATAATATTTTATCTATCAGAAGGTAATACAAGAAGTAATTTTGTGCATAAAGTGCCTAAGTGCAAATATATATAAAATATAAGGAACATAACATCCCTAAGCATCACTAATCAATATATATGCTATTTTCTTCGTAAAGTAGAGCCTCAAGATGTGAATTAAGCTTTCTTCTTTTAATTGCCATTTGAATATAGACCACCACCGTATTGCAAACTCTCTCATTTTCTAGATTACAAATAAAATCAAAAGCATTTTTCTAAAAGTACAATTTTTCCTTTAGAAATAATGGACGTAAAATGCTCTTCCTAATATCTCTATAAAGATCACAAAATAAGATAAAATATAGAGTTGTCTGGTCCGATTTTCCATCACAGGGGCACTTTGGAGGGTTTCGGTTCCACTTGCCCATGGTTGGAAAGGCTACTTGAAAGTGGATGGTCCCCATTCCCAACCTTGTAAGATAGAATCTATGATTTGTATTCGTGACCTGGAGTAGGTAGCACTGTGTCCCTGATCCAGTGGGCCTGTCACAGTCCTTCCTGGTCAGCTGTTTCGAGTTTGCCTCAACTTCTCTTAGCCATTCTCTTGTTTTTATGAGCCCAGATTTTAGTTCCTTTTTGCTATAGCCAAGGATTTGGGTGGGATTATTAAAATCAATATTCTCAATACATTCTTTTAAAAGATTATTAATATACATCAACCAAGGGATTTTTTTACCGTGCTCAAGGGTGAGGCAATCCTTGATAACTTCCTGCGTAAATCTAGTTCCCTCCTTACTCCAGATCCCAAACTAGACAGTAAGGCCTGTTGCACTAATATAATCGTTAATGTAAGGGACAGCCAGCTCTTTGTGAACAATATATGTAGAAGTAGAGTTGGGAACAGCTAACAATCTTCTTAAGACGATATTTTCTTGGTTCTGAAGGATAGCATGGTTACTCGTTCCCCATAACGCAGCACCATAACAGGTTCCAGAAAGGCACTTAAAACTGTAAAGAGTCAGAATTTCCCTAATTGGCTTTTTCCCCACTTTTTTGGAAAATCTGCAGTTCTAGACAGCAGAACCACGTCATCTGCATAAAGTAGAGTGGGGTCACGTAGTTGTCAACTCCAGAGGCATCAGTCTTTAACTTTTGCCGGCATTCATCCACTCTGTTTATATATAAAGACAACAGGAGTGGGGCAAGGACACAACCCTGCCTGATCCCGCGTGTAACTCTAAAATGAGTAGTACACTCTCCTCCAGGCCCATATCATACTCTTGTAGTTAATCGTTTGTATATTTGTGACAGATAGACAATGATGTCACTTGGAGCACCCATCTACCAGGGTCTGCCATAGTTTTGCATGATTTACTAAATCAAAAGCACTTGTGAGATCGACGAAACACAAGTGCAAATGGCCCTTTTTTACAACTGTGTATTTACTAATTATTAGATGGAGGTTGATACACTGCTCGACAGTCCTTATCTCCCTTCTGAATCCATACTGTGAGTCTGTAAGGATTAAGTTATCAGTTGCCCAAATTTCTAGTGTCTCCAGGAGGATTCTGCTCATCAATTTTGATGTTGTGTCAAAAAGGGAAATAGGGCAATAGCATTTGGCATCACCTCTATCACCCTTCTTAAAAATCGGTACTCTAATACTCTCCATCTAAGTTGCAGGCACAAAGCCACTGGCTGCAGCTTTACATATTCTTTGGAAAATTGGGGCCCAAAAACCTGTATCAGTTTTAAAGGTATCTACAGATACCCCATCTGGTCCAAGTGCCTTCCCGTTTGCACATCTATCCAGGGCAACTAAAACCTCATCCAGAGTGATAGGAGTCAAATTAGGGTAATCCATGGTTATAAAATCTCTGTTAACAGGTAGTACAAAAATGTCATTATTTGGATTAAAAATCTGTCCAAAGTACTTTAACCAGTCCGAGGGCTGGACCAGGCTCTCAATTTTCGCTACAGAATGATCTTTGAAATAGGGGTGATTAATTGTTTTCCAAAATAAAGGGGCGTTCCGTGTATAAGCCGCTCCGGGTAAGGCTTTCCTTCTGGTCTCTCCTGGTGAGTAGTGGAAACTGGAAAGCTAGTCTGTAATGATTTGCAGTAGATGTAGTCTAGGACTGCACTACACCATATACTGGATGAGGAAAGCATATGATTCTGGGACTTCAAGCTGAACTGGGTACAGCGGCAGTCGACACACCACAGTATCAGGGAAAAACAAATCAACCCAGCCAGACTTTGGATATCTGGATTTGCAGACTCAGATATCTGCCCAGGTATTTTACAAAAGCAACATGGAAGCATAACTTTTGCTCTCTCTTAGGGACAGATAAAGCTCCTGACTACACAGTCCTAAATACTCTCTAATTCTTAGGGAGATTGCTAGTAGTAGCAGCCAGTCCCACTAAAATGTGGGCTCCTCCTTTTCGCCAATGTCAGAGAGAAATGTAGCATTGTTGTAGGCATGGGGCGAGGGCCTCCACTGACCTTAACGAGAACGCACAAACTGGTTGTGCCAACGGGCAGACACGTGTGGGTAAATGAATCTCACAGAGGGTGGTGAGTATTCTTCAGAAGCTAAGTACATCCCGAAGACTCCACTGGGTCACTTGTAGGGCATATAATTCTATACTATGAAGTGGAAAAGAGGCTTTTGTGATATTTTTTCCACTTTTGAGCAACTTAAACAACATATACCTTTGTTGAAAAAATATTTCTGAACTGACCTGATTTATTGGCACACTGATATACTTCTGTCTGTTTCAGTCTTATCTTCAAGCCCACGTTCTCCTGCTGCAACCTGAAAACTGAAGCAAGAGTCAGAAGAGAAGGAAGACATTAGAGGGGAATTCAAAGGTGAAGGAATGGGTAAAAGAGGAAGCAACGAGCCCTTCAAATGGCCCTTCCACACCACAAGACAACTGACCATCAGAACCCTTGTCATTGACATGTTTCCACTCCCAGTTTATGGAAGATGTAGTATTTCTCTGCTTGGATTTATTTAAAACACATCCATGACAATCAAAAGAACATGCACATTTTGTAATCCAAGCTGGGAATTTGTACAATATTAGAAACTTGTGCAGGTTAATCCCAGTTTGTTGTTCTGACATGTGCTGCTATAAAGAAAGAAAATGACCATACACCTAAAGAATGAAACCAAGGGGCGGGCATTCAGTCTATTCTGTGGACTGAGTGAAGTAGAGAACCTGGAGAGTGATTTGCTCCCTAGAATTTGCTGGTTTCAGCCTTGGCTGCTCTCACTGAACCCCAGGAATATGGGGTCGTGTTCGACTGCATGCACTCCAATAAATAAGGTTGACTGATGGCTCCATATCATCAAGGTCTCAGTTCTCCACTCATGAGACTTACTTTAACGACTTAATGAATCATGGGAGTTGTCATCATGATGCACGTCAGTTGATCTGATTAAACCAACACACCAAAAATCAATTATTTCTTACCCAAAGTACTGCAGCATTGCACTCTTGGTGACACGGAGTCCTCTGGTAACCTTACCTATAAGTACTCTAGTTTCCACTACTATGCAATGCATTTTAGCAGCGCACAGTGTCGTTCGCCATCACTTACTTTACGGCTTCCATAGCACGGTCAAGTGGACCTCTGTCCAAAGCCGACTTTCATGAGGTGACATTGATGATGTGAGTTTCTAAACAGGTACAGTGAGATTGTAGGGCACTGCCCTATGTACCATGTTGGTACTGTTCAAAAAAGGTCAAAGGTAAAGGACATATGCATGGACTGGCACATCTGTCTATACCAAGGGCCATGTGGAATGTCTTCATGACGCACATATGTTCTGCCGTAGATTAACCAATCTTTTCAGTATGATTTGCAAGCAGAGGGAGTCTGGATGACTTAAGGGTGAAAGGAGGACACAAATATCAAGAGTAGGTTGAACAGTCAAGTATCAATCGCTCAACAGTTGCTCTTGTGCAGGGGCTGCCCTGCCACTCCTGTAAGAAAGATATCATGGATCCAGTTCAGCACTTTCGCCACATGTGTGCTGGTTTATTTGATTGAGTTTAATCGAGCCAAGACTAGAAATCCTAGAAACTAAGAGTTTGTAAAAGAAAAGCCTTGGACTGGATTCATGATGCCCTCAATAACATGAATTCTTAAGGCAACACTTCAAGAGAGGCATTTCAAACAAGTATTCGCAAAGGCAATTAGTCTGGGAGTGGCAAGCTGATGCAATGTTTACATTTTTTTTTATTGTTTATTTCACTCAAAAAAGAAAAAGATGAAAAAAAGAAAATATGCACGGCCTAGGTTTTGAGGCCTTACACTTGCAATAAAAATTTTCATTAAAAACTAAATTAATAACCATTGCATGGAATTTCATTAGAACAATAAAGGTGTCTCCTAGTAGAAAGGTGTACTTAAACCAAGCATAGAAACCGTTTTAACCGTTCTAACTCTTATTATTGGCGCAAAGAAAATATATTATTAGCTTTGAATTACCATAACATGAACATGATAAGAAAGTGGAAACATAAGAATGACTAAAAGGATGTATAAGCGGCCCACCAGCTTTGTCACAGAAGAGCACTTCTTTTTAGGTGAATGTGTGTACATCATTATGAAGAATGCCATTACTCTTAGTGTAAGAGAGATGACGCCTGAGGTGGGCTGACCTCTTGTCCAATGGCTCTCTGCTGTAGTAGCAGCATCCGAATGTGAAGGACAGTTGAACAGACCAATGGATAAAGGGGACTGACCCAAAGCCTTTTTATGTACCCATAGATGTTTGTGTTTTTTATTAATGTATTTTTTTATTATATGATTCTGGCAGGGCAGCAAAAGCTGTCTACAGACCTGTGCCACACGAAACTGGTTACTGGATCAGGTGAACTCGTGTAAGATTCTGTGTTGATCTCAAAGTAGTAGACTACCTGGAGGGTTATTATTCAATGTCACACAGATCCATGCAATTCAATTGTTAGTGTGAGCCTTCCTCGTTGCCTGCTCAATAAACAATTGCTGTGAAAGGCACAGGCAAGACTGTTGACATTCGCTGAGAAGGGACAGTTACAACAACTGTCCCTTCTCAACCAATGCTTGAGAGATAGTTATGGAATGTAGATCAACATTGAATGTGGAGAGTATGTGTTTGTGCGTTGGTGTATGTGTGTGTTTGTGTTTGTGGTGTGTGTTGGGTTTGTGGGCTTGATCAGTCATCAACTGCTGTTGACTGAACTGGAGAAGGCCACCTGGTCTTGGAGGTGATTGCATTATAAGCGTGCCTCTTACTCATGTTAGGTGAAATTGGAGTATTCATGATTTTGGCAGATCTTTGCTTATAATTTATTTATTCAGCAATAAAACTCCACTTTGTGATATATTTCCGTGAAATTATTCACTTATTCCAAAGACCGGATCCCACCACAGCCAGGACGAGCAGACCAATGAGAGAGGCAATTATCCACAGGGCAGGTCTCTGGAAGCGCGGGCTTTGGGAGTCAGCTGTAAAATTCAACAGGAGAACATTTAATGAACCATACAGGCTTGTACAATTTCGACCATGTGTGAATTGTGTCAATTTTATTGATCATGCTACAATTAATTAAAACCTCTACTTGATAAAAGAATTCAGATTCCAAAAAAAGAAAACAAATTGAAAACAGGTGCACATATAAAGTTCCCTTGTAAAAACATATTTTAAAAACGTATGCTGTTTGTGCCATCTGATGGCCGGCATGCCACAATGAATCCTCTTCAAATTGTGCATAAAGTTAAGGTGGCGGTCTTAAACCATGCAATAGTAATGACGGCTGCACCGACTAATTGTTAGTTCAAATAGTGGACCCCGATACCATTAGTGTGTTTCAAAATTTGTCCATAGTAGTGCAATGCCGCAATAGGTTAAAGTGTCCGTGCTTAGAAAGTGCAATAACGCATGTGTGGTGAACACTAGTGGGGCTCTTGGTTTCAGTTCATAAAGTGCACTTAAGTGCCATCAGAGTCTTTCATCATTTATCCGTAACGGGACATTGACTTGCAATATTATGTTCACCTCAGACTGTAGGGTACCATGCTGCAAACACTGGGCCTCATTTACAAGAAAGTGCCGCAGCGCGGCACCCCAAGCCCTTTGGCTGCGCCATGCTGAGACACTTTCCAAGCACAGGGATGCATCATATCTGCAAGGATATGACTTATCCCTTTGCTCTCCCCTGCGCTGGCGCACAATTTGCTGCCATGCGCCGATGCAGGCACCCTTGCACCATGGTGCAAGGATGCTTGCGTCACGGGGATGATTGTTTATGTGCAGGAAGGTGTCCCTTCCTGCACATAAACAATCTGAAATGGCATTTTTGAACTCCTATGTGTGCAGCATTAGCACGCATAGAACTGCAAAACGTCATTTTTTAATAATTGTTTATGTGCAGGAAGGGACACCTTCTTGCACATAAACAATCAGCAGGGGTGATTTCCTCATTCTATGTGTGCTACAGAATGCAGCACACATAGAAAGAGGAAAAAAACGAGGAGTAATGAATACATTTCTCTTCGTAGTGCCTCCCTATGCCTCCCCTGGGGAGGCATAGCATTCAGACGCATTTCCAGGTTACGATTTCTTGTAAATCTGGAAATGTGTCTGGTTCCATGGGTGTTGCGTGGAAACACCCACAGCAAAACCCATGGAACGCCCCTTTCACGCAAAGTGCTGCTTGTAAAGGGGCCGTATTTACAAGCACAGGAAAAGCCACACAGGGTGGCTTTTCCTGTCCTATGTAAATATGGGGAAGCAAAATGCGCCGCCGGTGCGTCACAAAGAGTGACGCACCGGCAGCGTGGGGGGCTTGTAAATAAGCCCCTAAAACTTCAATTTTTTTCCCCTTTTTCTGAGTTTTTGTTCAGCTATGGTATTTAGTGTGATTTTTAAGGTTCTTCTTGGTTTTTTGTTCATGACGACTGTGCACGCTGGTACCTTAATCAAATAGTTTTGGACCCAAATTTGAGCAATTTATCTGCAATGGTGATAAATTTTAGCAAAAAAGGAGGACATGAGGACATGTCCTAATTCCATGAGTGTTGAAGATGTTACGTATGAACTTTCTGTGTTCAGCGTGCAGGACTGGGCATATGTACAATATGTGCAAGAGATTTTCGTCATGCCCGTGACACAGCCTACATAGCGTCGAGCTTGGTTTTAGGGCCCACTTTGGCAATGCATTGCTTGTTAATAATTAAGCCAAATCTCAGTGCTAGGAACCTGGATTTATGAAAAGCCTGTGATTATTTCAAGCAAATAATTCTGTGGATTTGGCAATTTGTACTGTTTATACACATCCAGGAGTGTTTGTATTTTTTGCAGCTTTCTGTGTCTCTCGCCCGCGACAGTAATTTTATTTGTTTGTTTATTGTGAAATTAAAATCTTTGTGGGGTATGTTTGCTTCCCAAAGGTGGTGTGTGTCCAGCACTTCTAAAGCCTCACATGTGGCATTGACCCAGCCGTTTGTTTTACTGCACGGGTACTCATAGTACGGCCCGCGGGCCGCCAGCGGCCCGGCAAGCCTTCCTTGGCGGCCCGCGGACCTTGCAGACATCGTACCTGTGTTTTTTCTTTTTTTTTTAAAGTGTCAGCAAACACCGCCGGTTGCAGCAGCGCAGACTCTGAGAGACTCTGCTCTATGGGGGCCAGGCGATTCTTTAAAGACCATTCACTTGTTAATGAGGCTTTGTTGTATTTCACCTCTTCTTAGCGCCCTGCATCTCCACTCTGACTGAGTGGAGATGCAGGGGCGCTAAGAAGAGGTGAAATACAACAAAGCCTCATTAACAAGTGAATGGTCTTTTAAAGACCTGTGAAGTACTCGGGTGCGGCTGTGTGTGTGCCGGGAAGCTGTCTCAGCCCGGGCTGACACACGCAGGGTGAGGTGAGAGAGGGTGACAGAGAGAGGGTGACAGAGAGAGGGAGACAAAGGGAGACAGAGGGAGACAGAGAGAGAGGAAGACAGAGGGAGACAGAGAGAGAGGAAGACAGAGAGAGACGGAGAGAGAGGGAGATAGAGAGAGGGAGAGAGACAGAGGGAGGGAGACACAGAGGGAGGGAGACAGAGGGAGGCAGAGGGAGACAGAGAGAGGGAGAGACAGAGAGAGAGGGAGACAGAGAGAGAGGGAGACACAGAGGGAGACACAGAGGGAGAGGGAGGGAGACAGAGGGAGGGAGAGAGAGGGAGACACAGAGAGAGGGAGACACAGAGAGAGGGAGACACAGAGAGAGGGAGACAGAGAGAGGGAGACACAGACAGAGGGAGACAGAGAGGGAGAGGGAGAGAGAGGGAGAGAGAGGGAGACAGAGAGAGAGGGAGACAGAGGGGGAGAGAGAGGGAGACAGAGGGGGAGACAGAGAGGGAGGGAGACAGAGAGGGAGACAGAGAGGGAGGGAGACAGAGAGGGAGACAGAGAGGGAGAGGGAGAGGGAGGGAGACAGAGGGAGGGAGACAGAGGGAGGGAGAGAGAGGGAGACAGATAGAGGGAGACAGAGAGAGGGAGACAGAGAGGGAGAGGGAGAGAGAGGGAGAGAGAGGGAGACAGAGAGAGAGGGAGAGGGAGACAGAGGGGGAGAGAGAGGGAGACAGAGGGGGAGACAGAGAGGGAGGGAGACAGAGAGGGAGACAGAGAGGGAGGGAGACAGAGAGGGAGACAGAGAGGGAGAGGGAGAGGGAGGGAGACAGAGGGAGGGAGACAGAGGGAGGGAGACAGAGAGAGGGAGACAGAGAGAGGGAGACAGAGGGAGACAGGGAGAGAGAGAGAGAGACAGAGAGAGGGAGACAGAGAGAGAGGGAGACAGAGAGAGACGGAGAGAGAGGGAGATAGAGAGAGGGAGACAGAGGGAGGGAGACAGAGGGAGGGAGACACAGAGGGAGGGAGACAGAGGGAGGCAGAGGGAGACGGAGAGAGGGAGAGACAGAGAGAGAGGGAGACAGAGAGAGAGGGAGACAGAGAGAGAGGGAGACAGAGAGGGAGACACAGAGGGAGACACAGAGGGAGACACAGAGGGAGAGGGAGGGAGACAGAGGGAGGGAGAGAGAGGGAGACACAGAGAGAGGGAGACACAGAGAGAGGGAGACACAGAGAGAGGGAGACAGAGAGAGGGAGACACAGAGAGAGGGAGACGAGGGAGGGAGACAGAGAGAGAGGGAGACAGAGAGAGAGGGAGACAGAGGGAGGGAGACAGAGGGAGGGAGACAGAGAGAGGGAGACAGAGAGAGGGAGACAGAGGGAGGGAGAGGGAGGGAGACAGAGAGGGAGGGAGACAGAGAGGGAGGGAGACAGAGGGAGGGAGAGGGAGGGAGACAGAGAGGGAGGGAGAGGGAGGGAGACAGAGGGAGGGAGACGGAGGGAGACAGAGGGAGGGAGACAGAGAGAGAGACAGAGAGAGAGGGAGACAGAGAGAGGGAGACAGAGAGGGAGGGAGACAGAGAGGGAGGGAGACAGAGAGGGAGACACAGAGGGAGAGGGAGGAAGACAGAGGGAGGGAGACAGAGGGAGGGAGACAGAGGGAGGGAGAGGGAGACAGACAGAGGGAGAGAGAGGGAGACAGAGAGGGCGACAGAGAGAGGGAGACAGAGAGAGAGGGAGACGGAGAGAGGGAGATGGAGAGAGGGAGACAGAGGGAGGGAGACAGAGGGAGGGAGACAGAGGGAGGGAGACAGAGAGGGAGACAGAGAGGGAGACAGAGAGAGGGAGACAGAGAGAGGGAGACAGAGAGAGGGAGACAGGGAGACAGGGAGACAGAGAGAGGGAGACAGGGAGACAGAGAGAGGGAGACAGAGAGAGAGGGAGACAGAGAGAGAGAGAGGGGGAGACAGAGAGACAGAGAGAGGGAGAGAGGGAGACAGAGAGAGGGAGACAGAGAGAGGGAGACAGAGAGAGAGGGAGACAGAGAGAGGGAGACAGAGAGAGAGGGAGACAGAGAGAGGGAGACAGAGAGAGGGAGACAGAGAGAGGGAGGAGAGGGAGACAGAGAGAGAGGGAGACAGAGAGAGAGGGAGACGGAGAGAGAGAGGGAGGGAGGGAGGGAGACTGAGGGGGAGGGAGACTGAGGGGGAGGGAGACTGAGGGAGACAGAGAGAGAGGGAGACAGAGAGAGAGGGAGACAGAGAGAGAGGGAGACAGAGAGAGAGGGAGACAGAGAGAGAGAGGGAGGGAGACGGAGAGAGGGAGAGAGGGAGGGAGATGGAGAGAGAGAGGGAGGGAGAGATAGAGAGAGGGAGGGAGACAGAGCGAGAGAGAGAGAGATAGATAGAGAGAGAGAGAGAGATGTGTGTATGCCGGGTCTGGTGGCTCAGTGGACGAAGGCGTCCGCTGCAGGGGCCTGTGTTCAACCTCATGGTCATAGTTTTTTTTTTGCTCTAGCCCCGCCCCCCTCCCCCTCCCCCACTGACCCCGCCCCCACCGGTGCGGCCCTTGGCCACAAACCACACTGTAAATTTGGCCCCCGAGAGAAAGTTTGTGAGTACCCATGTTTTACTGCCTTCTTGAATCTCTTTCTAGATAAAGATGTTAATGTGCCCGGCGTGGTCTCTCTTAACGATGACATATACTGGAGAAGGGCGCGTTGCTGTAAAGTTCTTGGTCTTGTAGGCCGAACTCTAACGGATCTGTGCTGGTAAAGTGTCCTGCGGAAGATGAATATGAAGCGGAAAACCTTACACTGTGAGTTATTCAGGCTTCTGACCCAGCGGCCAACATTGGAGACAGCTTCGCTTTGATTGCCACCCAGACTGGTTTTCAGGTTGACGCGGGTACTTTACTGAGGGTTGGCGTGGGTACTTTACTGAGAAAGTTTGAAAAGTGGCAACGAGAGAAGCCAAATGAGGCTTTACTATATATAGGTGAAGTCTGGGCGAATGGCGATCTTGGACCCAAACCCCTAAGGGCCTCATTTATGAAAAGTGATGCATTACTGCGTGAAAACAGCGATGAGTCACTTTTCATTGCGCCCTCCTTGCGACATGATGGATGCATCATATTTACTGTATGACGCATCATGTCGCAAGGAATGACAGATACGTCAGTTTTACTGACGTGTCTGTCGGCGCAAAAATGATCCATTGCTGCAGTTGTGTCGGAAGCGTGATGCAACTCCAGCAATGCAGGGGGGAGGGCTATGGATATAGCACTGCATCACCTTTACACCTGCCATGAGGCAGGCGTAAGGTTTTGACGCATTTGCGTCCTAGAAGTGGCGCAGTGAAATCTCATAGATTTCACTGTGTTACTTCTACGAGGCTTAGTTGTGTGGAACGCCCCTCTCAGCATACATTATACCTGACGCAGGTATAATGTAGCACAGGGTTTACAAAGTGATGCATCTGCTTAGATGCATCACTTTGTAAATAGGGCGCAACAGGGGGCATGTTTTACGCCACCAATGCGTCACAAAACGTGATGCAACGGCAGTGCAAAACTGTTGCAAGGCCTCATAAATAAGGCCCTAAGGGGCAGATTTACAAGCCCCTTGCGCCACTTTTGCGTCACTTTTCCCATGTTAAAAGTGACGCAAAAGTGGCGCAAGGGGCTTGTAAATCTGCCCCTAAGTATTTATAGCTGGAACTTTTTTTCCATCAAATTGTCTCCCAGGTACCATTTCCCCATCTTCACATAACTGCCTCCAAAGATTACTGTTTTGATTTTTTCTAAGTTCACTGTCATGCATTTTTTTATGCAGTAAAGAGCCAGTCCATTCAACAAGTTTTGCGGACCAATTGGGGTTAAATTCCTCAGTACAATGTCCTCTGCGTTTGGTAGTGATGTCAGCAATTGTTCTCCCAATTTGGGGAGATGTGAGTGCGCCTCGTCCCACGATTTGCTCAAATCAGAAAATGAAAACCCGTAGGACATCAGCTGCAGTGTGAGATGTTGGGTCAATCAATGTGCCACACCTGCCTTGCCGCTTGTCCATATCTGCACATCCAGCTACAAAGGCTAAATTCTCCACCATCGTCAAATGTCTCTTAAAATAAGTCATCGCTCTCGTATTTCCTGGGTCTACAGAAACAATATTCGGAAAGAATTATTTTCCGATAACGCACCAGTCTCTTTGTTCAATGCCACGTTATTTCAAGAGGAGCACATGATAATACTTCTGAGGCATGATCTGTGTGCCAGGCATTCCATTGTTCTAGGGTCTAATCTAAACGAGTGTGCACTTTTTTTTACTAGAATGCATAGACAAATACAAACAATCCGTCAATCAATATATACCAAATGATCTATCTATCTACACATTTCTTGGATAGATTTGAGACCAGAAGCAATGCTTAGACCTTATTGGATGGTAATGCTGACTCGTGCACAATTGGCTTATGCACCCATATCAGCATTAAAAGTTATGCACTGTTTTCACACTGACCAGTAATTTTTCACCGTACAAAGTGTGCCAAGTAATACCTGGCAAAATGTGCAATGGGAAAAAAACCTCAAGATACTATGCAGACGGGGTTGCGGAGCACCCATCCCAGTAAGCGACACACAGAAATGACTGGAAAGGACAAGGGAATGGATTTAGCACCATGCGGATACTTGAAAGAACCAGCCCGGAGACCGAGCCTGGAGGCGGGCGGACTGAGAAGGGGAGATGGGAGCAGAGAGTGCTACTAAGGTGACACGCAACCACGAGTCGGAGGACTCACATGAGCCGAGCCAAGGTACGATAATAATGTGCGCTGTCCTCCAGACATTAACGGGGCAACACGGGCTAAGAACAGGCCCCCAGAGAGCATAAAATAAACTGTGCACCAGGCACCCAATTACAGAGAGTGCCCCGGAGGCGCAAAGCTCATGTGCACCCACTTTGCCCGCCCCAGGGGTATTGCAGAAGGGGCTGCAGACACTTTAGCGGCTCCTTCTGTAATACAGAGCGCTGGTGCACATGTAGCACCAGTGATATCAGGAGAGGGCTTTCCTTAATTTGCATGGGGGCGAGGCCTCATGCAAATGATGAAATCACTTTGCCTCTGCACCCACACCTTATTACCAATGTGGGCTCAGAGGCAAACATGCCTTTAGGAAGTGCACTGAAAGTGTGCCACAAATAGGTGGCACACATTTAGTGCACCTCCTAAAGGCAGCCCTCTTGAGGGGAGAAAGGGTGTCCCATGGACCCACCAGACATCTCCTTGCAGGTGGGTGCTGTCACTCACTGCACCCACCTGCATGGGGATCTCTCTCCCCTCTTGAAAGTGCAGGCAGGGTGCCGCCTGCACAGTGAAACACAGAGCAGCTTTGAAGCCCTGAGGGCAGCATATTCACCATAATATGGGGCACTTTCCTTGTTTGCACTCGGTGCACGTGTTTTAATGTGCGCCGTGGTGCAATCAAGAAAAGTGCGTCTGTTTAGTAATATTGGCCCAGCTGTGCACACGCAGAGGCTGAGCTCACAAGTCACAAGACAGCTGCACAGTAGTTTAAATGTTGGTTGTAAATAGAGCAGAGCAGAAGCCACTCCAGCAGCACATACCACAAGGGAGCCCATGAGGGGGTGTGAGACAGGGCCTGCACATCCTTTTATGGGATGCGCTTGCAGAACCCTCCTCTAGGAACACATGCGCCGGCACCAGGAAGGCCTAGCGGCTCCTCCCCAAGGCAACCAGGCACACTAAACGGAATATTGGGAAAGACCAGAAATGGACACAAGATATGGCCTGTAGAGGGAGTAAAGAGAGAACTGGGTCGCAACACCATCACCGACACAAGGCTTAGGCGCCACATGGCACTTACCGAAGTGGAAGAATTCCGCAAGGTAATAGGGCCACATAAACCCTGTCACCAATTGACCCTGCTGTAAACGAGGGACTTACTCTACCAAAGATGGGTGCAGACCCCTGCAGGAATGGACCTACACACTACACACCTCACCAGACATGCTGTAGTAGAAGCAACATTGATAAGTGGAACAGGCAGATACCCTGGCTATGGCACACTTGCGACGCATCGCCGGGAGTGTGGCTGCAGCCTACATTCCTGCCACAAAGTCAAAGTACACTTCTTTTGAGACATTGATAAATACGAGCCATGATGTACCTACATAAACAGGAGTGGTAACTAGCAGGAAGCTAGGGGAGGGGGGCTGTGTCCTAGACTAGGGATCACCAAACTTACAAGAGGCAAAAAAGCAGAATCTTAATCACTCATCAGACAGTATCATGTTGACATTCCTAATAAAGGCGGAGAATCACCAGGCACTACACCACAACCTCTAAGAGCCAACATCTCTAAATCTATGAGACAATTTCTGTTTATGGAGGCGCTTACCAGAAGGAAGACAACATAACCTAGTCCAACTCTTGAAGGAGCAACCCAAGACACCACAATGGAGGCCATTCTGAAAGAGCTCTCTTCTGTGAGAACCTTGATGGCCACGGTAAAGGGAAACACAACTAAATCCTCCATAGGACTGCTCTCCATCATGGCAGACACAGCCTCCTTCAGCAACCGGTTACAATCAACAGAGGATAGACTGACCCAAGTAGAACAATGGATGGAAACTTCAATTGACTGGGAACAGATTTATTGGTTCATGCAAAAAAACCTGACAGAATTGGAAGGCGGATCACGGTGACCATCCTACGCTTCTCAAGGATCCTTTCAAAACTAGAGCGGGGAGACATGATCTCTTTTTTGATCTGCTACATACTGTAAATTACCAAGCTGAGTCAAAGGGTGCACATAGTTTGCTTTAAAAAACTTCAGAATTATGTCAGACCACGCCAAGTGATCGCTGGTTTCCTCCGCAACCAGTAAGCGTGTCAGATAATAATAAAGGTGAAGAAGGATGGCCGGTATGTCAATTGAGACGAACGAATCACGATCACCCAAGACTTTTCTCACAGCAGCATCCAATGTTGCAACCACTTCCTGGCACTAAGGCCTAACTAAAGCACCTGGAGATTCGCTATGGCCTACTAGATACAGCCATACCATTGATAACAAACAACATCAAGATGACGGATGATCTGGGCCAGTTGAAAGGCATGCTTGACTCATTAAATGATGGTGACATGGGCACCACACAAATCAAAGACATAACCCAAAACCTTCCACACCTATCAGGAGCAAGACTAGAGAGACAGAACCAAGAGGAAAGTGAAAGTCTAAAGGATGTTACTAGACAATGGTCAATATGGTCAAAATATCGGCAACTTACCAAGCCCAAGCCTCAGAGAGACGAATCGAGATCGCTGGTGGAGTCCTCATGAATCTCGCCTGAAGGGTCAATTTACACATAAGACTGTTATTTGTCTGTCTAAACTTCCCTCTACTCCACTACCCACCGGCGATATTAGCTTACACCTTCCCACCTTCCGAAGCTTCTCTCAAAACAATGGGGTTACTATTGACAGCTGACTCAGAAATATGGTGTTGAAGCAAGAAACTGAAAAAGGTGGGGAAAAATGAAGAAATACAAACAGACTCAAAGGAGAAGCGTTTTAGAGATGACGTGCTATCTATCAAGAGCCGGCATGGATATAATTGTGTTACAGAGTGCATTCCATTGGAGCTAAGCCTCCTTCTCCCATCTCTCAGCCAGGAGAGATGGGGCCCACACCTGGGCGACAAGCTAACCACCAGCACATAAGAGATACCATTACTAACACTAGTTTGGCATGATAAGATAAATGCTCAAACCCGTCAGAGTAATATATTTTAGAGGAATATTTGCTGCATCTACGTCAATCTGGAGACAAATTTAAAGCCACTCTACACAAGACATTCGCCTAACATCTTTCAGATACAACCATACACAAAAGGAGTCAAATGTCAAGCTATAGTCAAAACATCTGCTCTACTATCCTATCTTACTAAGAACTTGAAGACCAATTAGCTTAAAGTTGCTGAAGATGCCCCAACAAGATCAAATGAAGAACCAACTCGCAGTAGTGCCCCTAAAAGTGAATGAGTTGACAAACTTTCTAAAGAGGAAAATAATCCAGACATACTTCCATGGTTGCATCCAGACCTTGATCATCTTCAAAAAGGCTCACTTTTTTGACACGGAAATCCAAAAATTACGGAGTTACTGGGTGGGTAGAGAATACCATTCCCATAAGATGAACCTAGGAACCACTACACGCACATCTATCAGAGCCCACAGAAAGAGCATTACAGCCATTTTGGTGAGGGTAGGACTCCCTATCAGGATACACAAACAATTGCAGGATCAACAGAGACATTATATCCTTATTAGGGCCACGGTCCAAGGCCAGACCCTTATCATAGACTCAATATGTGGACCAGTTACTGATAAGAAAGACATGTTGGGGACATATTGCTGTTTGTATTGGCGCTAGAACCCTTAGCTATAGCCATTCGGCAACCTCAGATATCAAAGTTATAACCATGCCGGATGCGGAACATAAGGCCCTCTTATATGCAGATGACATATCAGTCACACTACCTGAGAAGTCCTCATTCATAGACAATGTCATATGCACAATTACCCAGTTCTCTATATTTTCTGGGTATAAAATTTATGGGGGTAAATATAAGGCTCTGTAGTTGACTTGACACACAACAGTGGTGTCCTTAGGAGATCTTCCTTTAGGAAGGTGTCAAAGTTGAAATATTTGGGACTCAGCATCAATACAGGTCTTGATCATATAGTAGAGGACATTACAGAACCCAGAACTCTTAAAATAAAGTCCGATAGGAAAGGTTGGACCTCCCTAAACCTGTCTATGTGGGGAAGAATACGAATATGTAAAATTAACATGATGCCTGTCTTCAATTACCTCTTTGCTCTCTTACCAATAAAAATGACTCCAGGACCAAATGAATAACTAACTATATTAGTGAAGATATTTTTCTAGGCAGAGAGGAAACCAAGACTAAATACGGGAAACTACACATGGCCATATAACACAGAGGGTTAAAGTTGTCTCACACAGAAATACAATGGATGGCATTCCAACTTGTGCAAATACAGTACATGATACATGACACACTTGACACACCAAGATGGGTGCACACAGAACAAGCATTGCTGGGCCACATGGGACCTCTTCATCTATTGTACACAGGGTGTAGGAAACATATGTAAAAAACAAACCCCATATTACACATGTTATCACACATGTGGAGCAGAGAGCACTCCTTGATGTAGGAAGACTACAGGCTACACAAGAGAGTCCCATCCGACACAGCGGCAACAACAAAATTGGAGGTGAAGAACCTTCCTGGGATACTTTTGCACCAAAAGGGATTAATACGCTAGATCAACTTATCATGGAGTGTAAACCACACCTGTTTACCTGGGGAACTCTTCCATAATTAAGCACCTATATAGCTGGGGAGCATTTACGGGGGCAGTATCTGGACTATATCCACTCATGATTAATTGTGTCCTTTCAATTCCTACGTTGAATTCTTTGAAAGAATGTTAGTCAATTGACCTCAGACAGACTATACGAGCAAGGAATGTGGAGAAGGCATGACTAACCATGACAAACCCCTATGAGAAGCATGCTTGAAATTCAGCTATTAGGAAACCCTTCATGAATGGCATTGGTCTCCCAGGAGGCTTAGTCCCATGGGTACTCTCGTGGCCACTTGTTGGAGATGCAACCTCCTTGACAGCGACACAACACCTGTGCTACCGGAATGCCTGCCACTTGAGCAGATCTGGGTAGATGTATAGGAGACCATGAAAACCAGGGGAGGAACATCAGGTTACCCGACAAGAAGAGCTGCCCTCCTGCACGGTTGTAGAGACTACCCTGAGATCACACATACACAACTCAGATGGTTTGCCACTGCCTTAGCAGTGGCTAAGATTTCCATACCCAGGTTATGGAGGAGTGCCCGCAGCCCAACCTGGGAGACATGGATGAGTGAAATGTACAAAATACCATCATATGGGTGGATGATATTCAATGCAAGGCAGAAAACAGCCATGCGATTTGTTGAGAGTTCCTCAGAATTTTATATGACATCACTCCAATCTCAGAACCTAGTGAAACCGACCTTACCACTATATCTACAATTTATGGTCAAATGCACCAAACAAGGAAAAGCATAGCTAGCCCTACTAACACTGTGCAACTATACACAGAGGAGCAATAAAGAGATGACAACATTCGTACCCACATGGGCATCAGTTGAATAGGACGAATCCTAACAGTGGGCGTAATAAGATACTGCGAGTATGTAGAGCTAAGAGTACAACGGTAACTCATTGTGGAAACACGGGGATGTACTTAGTAATGATTGCATTTTATTTTATTAGGGATATTAGGGCACACTGTGGCTCATACTAATAGCAATGTTTACTCCATAAGGTGTTTAAGAATGTTCTGTATTGGGAAAGTTCTGGAATCTGCGCATTCGGAGGCAAGATGGCGTCCGAGTAGCTGCGTCTCACTGCAGCTCTCCCAACCTGTCCCACAACCATCACAAGAGCTCCCGGTATGGGACAGTGATTGCGGCGAGAAAACAGGGGAAAAAAACATGGATTATATAAGGAAGATCACTCCGTAATATATGGAGCGAGTTCGCTACTTTTCATTGTCAGTTCTGCTCTTCACGAGTAATATACCGAGGGGTCATACGAAGAGAAACCTGTCAGCCTTACCCGGGAGAAGGAACAGCGCGGTAGGGGTTTCCATGGTTTTCCTAACCACCTTGCGTAGAACGAAGCCGCCGCAAACCCCTGTGCTTCACTCTGCCCTGCGGCGGTATCCAACGCCGCTCTGTCCCGTGGCAGCCCTATCTGCAATCATTGAGGCTCTGACAGCAGTATCCCGGCGGGAAAAGATTGACGGCAGAAGCGGCAGCGGTGGTCAGACGCGGCAGGTTCAACAGAGGATACAGTGTTGCACGACCCTGCACGCGAAGAGATACAAACAAGTAAGGATGGCTGGGCGCGCTGGGAGGAATGTTAAACCTAAGAATGCGCCTTTATTGTCAACATCGCCCAACAATTCAGCAAAAAGGTCAGGCCAGAGCACTCCATTGCATCGCCCAGAGACACGGGGGCTTAAAAATGAAGAGCAGGAGCTCAAAGGCATTGTTGAAGTCAGGGGAGAACAGGGGCTAAAGCAATTAAAACAAAACAAAAAACAACAGTGGGATAGGAATGGTAGAAATATTCCCCAGGCAACAAATGCCCAAAGACTCATCTCGAATATGTTTGGTTTAGTAGAGAGAGAAGCAGAAGCAGAAGCAGAAGTAGAGGGGGGAAAACGGCAAGAGCACCAGCGCACTTTAGATCCCTCGCGGACGCCCTCTGCGCGGAATAACCATCTTACGGATCTTATGGAGTTAGTTGATAATCCAGCAACAGAAATTATAAACCATTCCTCGCTGACAGATAATGCAGAAAGACCCGAGGAGACAGGGGTGAATAGCAATGGTATTCAGACCTATAAGGCTCAGCTTCTGCCCTCCCCCGCTCAAATAGTATGCGAAATGGTGACGGAGACGGCTGACAAAGTGGCGCCAGCGCTAGCGGAGGAATCAGTGGAGGCATCTGCCATATCTACTAACATCGAGTGCCCTGAGCATCCTGCGCATATGCGGAGTCTTGTCTCGGCAAATATAGCGCCTACAAAGCAAGACAACTTGGATACTACAGGGGACGTCAACCGAACAAATGACATTGGGAGAACCCACTCGGTTACAGACGAATCTGAGCGGTATGAAACTGGCATCTCTACGTCCAGTGAGAGCGAAGGCAGAGAAAAGGGGAAGATGCAAAAACAACAGTTGATGGACAGAATGCAGAACAATGTCATACATTCACCCCAGTACAGAGATCTGGGCCTAAATCCATCGTTTTTTGCTCACCATGCCATTCCAGTTTGAACCCAGCCATATGCAAATCAGTCTTGACCCTGTGCCTCATGGGAACAGTCCAGCCCGAACTGCCAAGCCAGGTCCTCCCTGGACTGGAAACAAGCATCCTAGGACCGGTTTCGGGGTTTCACCCCTCTTCAGCCAGGATAGCTTGATTCCAGTGGCATGGAGAGCACGGGACCCACGTCTGGGCATACCCGTCCCACTCGGGGTGACAAATGCAAAAACAACAGTTGATGGACAGAATGCAGAACAATGTCATACATTCACCCCAGTACAGAGATCTGGGCCTAAATCCATCGTTTTTTGCTCACCATGCCATTCCAGTTTGAACCCAGCCATATGCAAATCAGTCTTGACCCTGTGCCTCATGGGAACAGTCCAGCCCGAACTGCCAAGCCAGGTCCTCCCTGGACTGGAAACAAGCATCCTAGGACCGGTTTCGGGGTTTCACCCCTCTTCAGCCAGGATAGCTTGATTCCAGTGGCATGGAGAGCACGGGACCCACGTCTGGGCATACCCGTCCCACTCGGGGTGACAAATGCAAAAACAACAGTTGATGGACAGAATGCAGAACAATGTCATACATTCACCCCAGTACAGAGATCTGGGCCTAAATCCATCGTTTTTTTGCTCACCATGCCATTCCAGTTTGAACCCAGCCATATGCAAATCAGTCTTGACCCTGTGCCTCATGGGAACAGTCCAGCCCGAACTGCCAAGCCAGGTCCTCCCTGGACTGGAAACAAGCATCCTAGGACCGGTTTCGGGGTTTCACCCCTCTTCAGCCAGGATAGCTTGATTCCAGTGGCATGGAGAGCACGGGACCCACGTCTGGGCATACCCGTCCCACTCGGGGTGACAAATGCAAAAACAACAGTTGATGGACAGAATGCAGAACAATGTCATACATTCACCCCAGTACAGAGATCTGGGCCTAAATCCATCGTTTTTTTGCTCACCATGCCATTCCAGTTTGAACCCAGCCATATGCAAATCAGTCTTGACCCTGTGCCTCATGGGAACAGTCCAGCCCGAACTGCCAAGCCAGGTCCTCCCTGGACTGGAAACAAGCATCCTAGGACCGGTTTCGGGGTTTCACCCCTCTTCAGCCAGGATAGCTTGATTCCAGTGGCATGGAGAGCACGGGACCCACGTCTGGGCATACCCGTCCCACTCGGGGTGACAAATGCAAAAACAACAGTTGATGGACAGAATGCAGAACAATGTCATACATTCACCCCAGTACAGAGATCTGGGCCTAAATCCATCGTTTTTTTGCTCACCATGCCATTCCAGTTTGAACCCAGCCATATGCAAATCAGTCTTGACCCTGTGCCTCATGGGAACAGTCCAGCCCGAACTGCCAAGCCAGGTCCTCCCTGGACTGGAAACAAGCATCCTAGGACCGGTTTCGGGTTTCACCCCTCTTCAGCCAGGATAGCTTGATTCCAGTGGCATGGAGAGCACGGGACCCACGTCTGGGCATACCCGTCCCACTCGGGTGACAAATGCAAAAACAACAGTTGATGGACAGAATGCAGAACAATGTCATACATTCACCCCAGTACAGAGATCTGGGCCTAAATCCATCGTTTTTTTGCTCACCATGCCATTCCAGTTTGAACCCAGCCATATGCAAATCAGTCTTGACCCTGTGCCTCATGGGAACAGTCCAGCCCGAACTGCCAAGCCAGGTCCTCCCTGGACTGGAAACAAGCATCCTAGGACCGGTTTCGGGGTTTCACCCTCTTCAGCCAGGATAGCTTGATTCCAGTGGCATGGAGAGCACGGGACCCACGTCTGGGCATACCCGTCCCACTCGGGGTGACAAATGCAAAAACAACAGTTGATGGACAGAATGCAGAACAATGTCATACATTCACCCCAGTACAGAGATCTGGGCCTAAATCCATCGTTTTTTTGCTCACCATGCCATTCCAGTTTGAACCCAGCCATATCCAAAAGGGGAAGAGACAGGACTGGGGGTCTAACACCGAGTCAGAATCCTCAGGGCAGAATGTTGCACGTAAAAGGTTAACAGGGCTGAAACAGAAAAAGAAGAAAAGGCAAAGTGGTTACAAAAGCGGCGAGATTACGGAGCATGGAAGCAGTGCCGAGCTTAGATGGGACTACTCCTCATCCCAGTTTGTTACCCCATCAGACTGCACAATACGTTCAGGTGGTAATAACTCAGCTGCTGGGAATATGGGCAGTGAAAACTCTAAAATGTTCAGGGGGGAAGAAGACGAAGAACCCTCCCTAGCTGCAGTGCTGCGCTCAATCAAAGGCTTCCAGGAAGAGGTGAAAACGGACAATCGCAAAAATCGACAAGCCACACAGAAGTTGCAGGGAGCAATTCGGAAGGTAGGCCGCACTTGCACTGAGATAGTCGACAGGATGTCATCGGTGGAGTTGCGTACTGAGAATTTGGAAAAAGATGTTGCCTCACTCCAACAACAAGGGGACGCACAGGATGGTATGGTCAAGGACTTAATGGCAAAAGTCGAGGAGCAGGAAAATAGACTACGGAGGAACAAACTCCGCATTCTTGGAGTACCGGAGGGAGTGGAAGGGACTGACCCGAGAGCATACATAATCACACTGTTCAGAGGAGCATTCCGTGAGCTTCAAACTTGGGATTGGGATAAGGAGATCCAAAGGGCGCACCGCTTTCCACTAACGCTCTCCAAACGGTCTCCGGCCCAATACCCCCGAGTATTTCTAGTCTTCTTTGGCAATTTTGTATTGCGACAGACACTGTTTGATTTAGCTAGGCCCAACAGCAAGAGGGAATTTAATGGGGTCAGCTTTTTTACCAGACCTGACTTTGCCCACGCGACAGTGGAACGATGATGGAGGATGCGGCAGCTAATCACACCTTTTCAGCAATTAGGAGCAACGGTTTTCCTACAGAACCCAGCACGTCTAAAAATTATCGTCAATGGGGTTACACGAAGCTTTACCTCAGAGGTACAAGCTGAAGTCTATCTGAAGGAGATGGCAGAATCAAGAAGAGACAGATCTAAGGACTAGAATGTTTAGATATTTAATGTTGGAAGCATAATGATATAAACAGTTAATTCAGGTGCAATCACAGAAGCAATCGCTATGAGTAGGTGGGGATGGGTTTGGGAGTTGCACTGGGGGTTCGGTCTACTCGGATGATCACACCCTGGTTCCTCGGGAACCAGGTTGCCTGTATGGGTGGTGGTGGGCGGGGGGGGATGGGGGATGAGGTTGGGCCAAGGGGGACAGTTGATAGGGAACAAGGAGCGGGTTCGAATGTTAGGTTCTTTGTTAACGTTATTTTATGCATATATATTCTAAAGATGGGAAATGGCCATGAGTAAGCTGCGTATAGCTTCAATCAATGTCTGTGGTTTGAATGATCCTAAGAAACGGAGAAACACAGCAGCGGCCCTCCGATTACTTAAAGCTGACATATATTGTCTACAAGAAACACATATTGAAAGAACCCAGATTAGACTTCTAAGCCCTATGGGATATACAGTAATAGGGGCTACAACACAAGATGCTAGGGTTAGGGGGGTGGCAATATTATCGGCAAAACGTTCATTACAATTTAAAAGAGTACTAGCAGATAAACATGGGAGGTGGGTCATAGCCAATTGTCAGAATGAAAATGGTGGGTCCCTCACGATATGTTCTTTATATGGTAGCACTTTAGACGACCCAACAATCTTTGACTTTATGAATAATGAGCTGGCTAATTGGCCACCTCCGTTAGTAATTTGCGGCGACCTCAACATAAATCTCCCTGACAATAAAAATATAGTCCAGGATAAAGAATCGATTTACTATGGGCGGAAGCCAAAGGTTTTTAAGGCATTGAGGATGTTATGTTCTGAACAAGCACTGAGCGATATTTGGCAGGCACGGCACCCCACAGATCCTGGCCACACGTATTATTCCTTACCACATAATAAGTTAGTAAGACTAGATTTTATTTTTGCATCTCACTCAATAACACAGTTGTGCACAATTGAAAAAGCGCCACGTATTGTTTCAGATCACAATCCGCTAGTGGTGGAAATAAGAGGAAGTGGGGGTAGTACCAGAGAGACATCTAACTGGACATTCGAACGATCCCTCCTTTTAAACGATAAATATTGTAACCATATGAAGAATTGGATTCCATATTTTATTAAGGAAAATCTAGGTAGCACGGGGATCGAAACAGTATGGGACGCATTAAAAGCAGCCATTAAGGGAGAAACAATGAGCTTCTCGCTCACGTTAAACAGAGATAAATGACAGCTTATGATTAATTTGCAAGCACAGCTGGTAGAAGCAGAAAAGAATCTAATCACTATCATCAGATATGGGAATGATCCAACAGAGGCTCTAGCTAAAATAAAAGAATGTTCTGTATTATGATTTATGGGGCATATTAGCAAGGGCGGTATCGCCGCTTTAGCAGCACTTTTTGCCGCTAAAGCGGCGATATTTTTATCGCCCTATTAGCAAGCTGTCGCTAACAGCTGTTAGCGACAGCTTAATGGCGATAGCGACCATTTTGTTGCCGCTTTGCATGTCAGCGATAATTATCGCTAATGACATGCAAAGTAGGCGTTCCCAACTAAAAGCAACTGCAAACAGTCGCAAACACAACTTCCCCCTATTGCGAATGCCCGCGAAGTGATAAAAAAAGTCGCGCTAACCGCGATTATCGCTGGAATTTAACACCTGCTAAAAACTTGACTTAACCATCTTGTCAATGGGAGGTGGATTGTAAGGTTAAGTCCTCACCTGCCTATTAGCAAGCTTTTCATTAGCGCAGTAAATTTATCGCTGGATTTCTCGCGCTATTGCTGGGTTTCGCCGCTATCGCTGGATTTTTTATCGCCTTGGAGATAAGCGTTGATAATAACGCCTTATCTCCGCGATGAAATCCAGCGATAGCCGGCGATAAAAAAAACAGCGCTAAGCGCGCTTTGCGATAATTATCGCAAATCCTTGGTAATATGCCCCAATGTTTTTAAAAGTGATAAGTACTAGTTTAAAACACTGCACGGTGCCTGCTTATCTCTTGCATCAACATGTGGGGGTGGTAAATTGCTAAGACTCTAACTGATTACAGATGCACGTGCTCATCAACGCACTGTTTGTTTCCTATGCATGCGATAATGGTTGGCAAAACAATGTAATGAGCATCTTCAATAATTATTAAAGAATTGTTATTAAATAAATAAATAGGGAACTGGCTGATTTTCGGCAACCACTTAAACACGCATGGCATCCTCGAACAGAGGAAAGTACACAAGATTGCTGCGTTATTCCTCATTCTACCTTGTGGCACCCACAAGTAGGAGGGAGAACTACACCAGGAAAAAACACAACTTGAGGCGTCTTTATTTGCCCAAACGCGATAAGCCCACACAAATACTGGAGTATTCGGTATGAGCTTCTAAGCGCAGTTTTGCAAATTATAGATAATGATTGTTTTGACAGTAAAGGTTTCCCAGTTGAATTTACTTGGTCTGTGCATCTGTGTGTTTTGAGTCTCGTTTTTATAGCTGAGACTGTGAACCTTGTGAGAACGCAGCAGGGACCGCAAGTAAGTTCACTAAAGACAGTTTGTCTAGATTTCCACAGTGGCCATCAACCGAAAAGGCAGAAAAAGTAAATGTAATCTTGCAGGAAACCATGTGACCTTCTCGGTCTTTCATCTGTGGGAAGTGGGCAACAGGAAGAGCTGGTTTCACTAGCTTATGGTAGAAACTCTGTGGTGTTTGCTAAGTATGCATTGTATTTGGTTGTAAACAGTTCCTCATTTCAGCAGATCCGCAGTACCTAAGATTCTCCATGGGGCAGAGTTATGTTATGCTATGTGACGTCCATTTATATCGTGTGTTTTTACCATGTGGGTGGTCTGCACCTCTTCCTAGAACCCTCTCTACACAAGAAATGATGCGAGAAATAAAAACACCTGGGCCCAGATTTAATAAGATTGTGTGTCGGGGTCTGGCGCAGGCCCAATGAAAGATCCATTGCATTGCTGACCAATTGTAAGTGCGGTTATGTGTGACATTTCAATGTTTTAGTCCTGTAACGCAGTATGTCTTCTGTAAAGAACTCTAATGGCCTTCGGTCATGTTTGCGCTACACAGAACTCCAAGTAATAAAAAAACACACCCATTTGTGCACAGATCCCTTCATCCTTTCATGCCACCTGTGTTAGAAAAGATGAACTGTTTATCCTGTAGCCATCTGCAGACATTCCTAACAAAGGTGAAATCAATCCTTTCCACCTTCAGAAGCCGGGCCCACCCATTGCCCTCTCTGTAGCTGCAATGACCAGCACCTTCTACCCATATGCATAGACCCCATGCACACTCTCTTCACCCTCACTACATCTGCAAACACCCCTGAAGCACTCCATCTGTCCTCCATCCATCTGCAGAGAACTCTGGCTCACCACATGCCCTGCTCCATCTGCAAAGACAAATTACTCATCCTGTTTTCTAATCTGGGAATGGATTCAATCTTAAAGAGCACTTCACTGGCATCCCATGGTCCACTGGTCCAGGAAGTGAATATCCACCTGTCTGCTGAGACCACCTCCTCGGCACTCAGTGTCCTCTTTGACGCATTGCACTGGAAACTTGATATGAATTTTCATAATCTTTGCTGTCCTCTTCTTAGGGATATGTGTAAGAGGACAGCGGTTCTACTAAAGGCTCACTGCTGTAAGACTGCATCTCTTCTTAGTGCTCCCTGTAAGGGTACGGTGGATGTCCTCAGGCAGACACTAGCTTTTCTGCTTTTCTCACGGATCCACACAAGAGAAAAAGGGCTCTTCTGAAAGCTCGCTGCAGCAGGAAAGTGTCTCTTCTCAGGGATCTCTTCTGCAGGAGCTCGGCCACTCACCTTAAAGCTTGGAGCAGGAGGACACCTGGTCTCCTTAAGGATCCATCCAGACAGTGCCTGAGATCCATACAGGAGGACAGCTGCTTCTTGGGATCCATACAGGAGGACAGATGCTACCTGAGATCCATACAGGAGGACAGCTGCTACCTGAGATCCATACAGGAGGACAGCTGCTACCTGGGATCCATACAGGAGGACAGATGCTACCTGATATCCATACAGGAAGACGGCTGCTACCTGGGATCCATACAGGAGGACAGCTGCTGCCTGAGATCCAAACAGGAGGACAGCTGCTACCTGGGATCCATACAGGAGGACAGCTGCTGCCTGAGATCCAAACAGGAGGACAGCTGCTACCTGGGATCCATACAGGAGGACAGCTGCTACCTGGGAGCCATACAGAAGGACAGCTGCTGCCTGATATCCATACAGAGGACAGCTGCTACCTGGGATACATACAGGAGGACAGCTGCTACCTGGGAGCCATACAGGAGGACAGCTGCTACCTGATATCCATACAGGAAGACAGCTGCTACCCGGGATCCATACAGGAGGACAGCTGCTGCCTGAGATCCAAACAGGAAGACGGCTGTTACCTGGGATCCATACAGGAGGACAGCTGCTGCCTGAGATCCAAACAGGAGGACAGCTGCTACCTGGGATCCATACAGGAAGACGGCTGCTACCTGGGATCCATACAGGAGGACAGCTGCTGCCTGAGATCCAAACAGGAGGACAGCTGCTACCTGGGATCCATACAGGAGGACAGCTGCTGCCTGAGATCAATACAGGAGGATAGCTGCTGCCTGATATCCATACAGAGGACAGCTGCTACCTGGGATACATACAGGAGGACAGCTGCTACCTGGGAGCCATACAGGAGGACAGCTGCTACCTGATATCCATACAGGAAGACAGCTGCTACCCGGGATCCATACAGGAGGACAGCTGCTGCCTGAGATCCAAACAGGAGGACAGCTGCTACCTGGGATCCATACAGGAGGACAGCTGCTCCCTGGGAGCCATACAGAAGGACAGCAGCTGCCTGATATCCATACAGAGGACAGCTGCTACCTGGGATCCATACAGGAGGACAGCTGCTGCCTGAGATCCATACAGAAGGACAGCTGCTGCCTGGGATCCATACAGGAGGACAGCTGCTACCTGGGAGCCATACAGGAGGACAGCTGCTACCTGATGTCCATGCAGGAAGACAGCTGCTACCTGGGAGGCATACAGGAGGACAGATGCTACCTGAGATCCATACAGGAGGACAGCTGCTACCTGGGACCAATACAGGAGGACAGCTGCTGCCTAAGATCCATACAGGAGGACAGATGCTACCTGAGATCCATACAGGAGGACAGCTGCTACCTGGGATCCATAAAGGAGGACAGAAGCTCTTCTCTGGGATCTCTGCTCTGCAGGGCATCACCTTTTCTTAGTGAAACATGTAAAAGTACAGAGGGTCCTGTACTACGCTATTATCAAGGCTTCATGCATGAGGAAGGCATATTATTCCAAGGACTCCACACAGAAAGCCCTGCATGTGTCTGAAAAGAACCTGTGCAATGTCAGGCCTCAGTCAGACTTTCTACAGAAAGTTGTTTCGGGGGTTTGACTTTAGAAAACGATTGGTCTATGAACTCATTAAATAGTTTCTCTTTTCACACAGGCGTCCATCACTGTGGACATGTGCTATGGTGTCTCTGCCTTTCGTAAATGCTGTCTGTGCTTTTTACAGCGCCTACATAATACTTATAGTGGAAATGGTTCGATAAATGCCTGTTTCAAACCACCTTGGTGCTGATGTCCTACACACTTAAATTGAAAGAACATCCATTTAAATTAGGTGAAAAACCTGCATGATTGTCAAGAATCCTGCATCTCATTAGCAGTGCTCTGATCCAGGTCTAGCAGCTAGGTTACCCACATGCCAAGTCATAGCCTCCAGAACATGTCAGGACAGCTGGTGAGCTTACCTGCATCATGAATGTTGGTTTCACTGCCTCATAGGTCCTGGGCCCTGCGGTGAGTCGGGTATTCACTGATCCTTCGACAGCTAAGTGTCTGAGTGCGGACATGCCTGCTACACTCACCACAGTGTAGGTGCGCAGTTTGTCACCGGCTGGTGTCCCAGCATCAGATATCGGTATGTCACTACTGCTACCACGAATGACCTGTGGTGCAGAGTTTGTTGCATCTTACAGTGTGCAATGCATAGATTCAGAGTGCGGCACTACAACCCAGCTCTACACATCAAACATCGGCGGCAGTCTTGGAAACTGAGAAGATGGCACCAATCAGAATGCTGAGGAGGAGGTCAAGCCTCCTGGGATCCAGTTAGGATCACAGGCACTGACACGGAGATGGGCTATGCCCTGGCTGAAATAACACTCCCCATTGGCTGTTAGAATGTGGCCATGCCTGGTCCCGGGCAGCATTGATGTAAACAAACTGCAGCTGTAACAGTGAATTAGAAATGAACACTATCAGCTGAGTCCATAAGATTCCTGGGAGTGAAAGTTTGCTTTTCTCTCTCGAGCTTTCTGCTGAATTTATCTTCTCAGAGATATTGATATATCGCCCCCCCCCCCCTGGCCCAGTCACCAAATTTAGCCAAGCACTCCCAGAGTTAGTAGCAGAACTTAGCCTACAGAAGGCCTATTTTACCCTACTGGGAGATTTAAACTTATCACTTCGACAACAACAGCAGTGAAAGTGTGAAATGAGTAATTCAAGATCTGGCCATCATCTAGATGACTCAGCTTGTGAGACACTCTCCCCATAGATTGGGCCATCCATTAGATCCCATGTTTCCGAATATCAGGCATTCCCATCCCCATATATTGGTCAGACCACCACATAGTGCCCTTCTCCCTGCAGATAATAGGGCACAAATTTAAATTGCCCCTTCCCACCAGGGGAAGTTGATGCTGGTTCAATCTCGACACACCAAAGTGGAAAAGCTCCTTAGCTGAATCCATCCCCACAATGGAAGGAGACATTGGAGAATGGTTCAGCAACTTTGAGGAGTGGCTCCGCGGCTCCCTGGATACTCTTTTCCCCATGAAATCTCAGGGGCCCAGGTGCCCAGCAGGACGCACCCCTTGGTTTTCATCTGAACTCACTGAATTAAACAAGCATTTGCAATGCAATAGGTCTCGCATTTGTGAGAGTTAGAGCTATTGGCGTTGTAAATGGCAATGTGCTTTTTTATGCAGTTTGGTGTGGAGTGGATGTATGTGGTGTGGAGTGGAATTATGTGGGTTGGATTGCAATTGTTAGTTGTGGAATTCTGTGTGGTGTAACAATCAAAATGAAAACAAAACAAGCAAGACCGGAGGGGTGGGGGCGAAGGGGTCAGCAACATGGAAAGTGGTGGGTGGGAGAGGAAAGCAGCATCCCATGTAAAAAAATTGCACTTCAATTAAATAGCACTTGAATGAAGGCGCAAGCGAATGGACACCAATTAAATGTAATGAATCTGTGCCTGGTCCCTGCGCCAGAGGAAGGGATGGAAGTGACACATGGGATCTGGTGGCCATTTAGGATGCAGTAAAGTAGAATGACAGAGATTCCAACAAAGGGCTAAGCAATGGCCAGGTTGCCAGCCCTATATTATATACAATAGAGGTAAGCCCTCATGTTCTGATAAGTTACCAATTAATATAGGCCACACTCCCAGAGCTGCCAACTTTGGAACTGAGAATCAGATTGATTCACAGCATCAGCTGAATATCCTGTGATTGTGGGCAAAACACTTAATCTCCCAGGGCTCACTCAGATTATGATCGTCTTTACGGTGATAAAACCGGTACAGTTGAGAGTAGTCATAATAACATGTGCTATTAAATGTGCAGAGTACCGAGATAGCTTTTAGTGAGCCTCTACTTACAAGGAGATAAAAGATCCCTGATCTTCAACAGGTATTTTGCTGTAAATGTGTGCTCTAAGCAAACACGTTTAAGCTAAAGCATCCCTGCGAATCTACCTTTCCGTATATAAAAGTGAAGGATTAGCGCATTATTTAGGCCGCCCAGGGCCCGTATATTAAATGGGAAGGTGGCGCTCTGGTTTGGTATAGTGCCCTGTGTAATGTCAAAAAACACGAAAAGAAGGCGGGGTACAATTTCCATTGTGTAAAGATAAATACTTTACTGGCAGTGCTACAAAAAACAGATGAGACGTTAGCTTAACACCTTATGTTTCTGGGGGCAAATCACATAATCTCTCCGTTACCAAAAAATATAAAATCTGACACTATGCAGTGCAATCTGGTACTCGTGTAAAGTGCTCTAATACCTTTGGTGCAGTTTTGCGCTATATAAAACTGTGATGAAAAAAAAAGGTAAAGAATGGACCGGGAAACTCGAGTGCATTTAATTAAGATGCCAGCTACATGCCTGCAATTTGTAGGTGGTTACGTAACATCTATAAAAATGTCTGAACTGCATCTATCTGTATCGAAAAAGTACACTAGGGATGTTATATTGTAACACACAAGTTATGCACTGTCATGGGGAGTGGCACACATAAAAGGTGAATCAAATAATACAAAAGGCACTGCAGGCACCTGTCTTTTCGCTGAACTCATTACCGCGGTACTGTTGTGTTTTGCAGGTAGATAAACTAACATTTTCACTTCAGGTCAGTGATCAAATTACACTACTTGAGTCAACAGCAGTCGGTAACGGTAACGGTAAATAATTTATTTGTACATGGTTAATTAAAACCTTTACAAAACAATTAGAACATTGCTAAAAATTAGCTTAAAATTCATTTTATACGACTTTCTAAAATTTAAAAATTTACTTAATATCAATTTATGGCCATCATTGTAATTAAAGGTTCATGACTTCAGGACAACGTCTCGGAGATATTCGGTCTGGCTTTTATTAATCCGCAGTCAACGTGCTCTTCTGTCTTTTTGCTACTAGTTCCAAAAACTTTGTGACCTGACAATTTAATTTTGTTTTGGTAGGGTTAAAGCACAGTTTGACCGCCTGCCTGCATGTTCGAACACCATATAGTTTAAACGATGGACGTAATAAATTGTACCTCAAGTCCTTTAATTTAGGGCAAATGCAGATTACATGAATGATATCTTCTTTGCCAGCTTTGCACAAGCGACAATGTTGCGGGGAGTTTTTTCTTTTCCAAGGCGGCAGATGAGGGGCAGCTGGAATTACACCAAGGCGTAATTTTAAAAACTTTTCTTTTATCTTTAGATTCATTCCAATGTTAAGATACACTTGAGGTTGCAGTGCTGCACAGTCGCTGAGTATAATCCAGCTGTGCGCTCTTTTGGATAATGTCTCCTTGTCCTCAATAGAGGAAATGATACGTGCTGATTTTTTCGCAACTTTTTTAAAAGACAAGAGATCAGTAAGGGTGCCCCAGAGGTCTGACAGTCCCAAGGTTTGGAGTGAGTCAAATAAGTAATCTCTGGCAGAGGATTTTCGATGGCAGAGCAGCTTTTCCCATAAATTTGAGTTTAAAGAACCAACCTCAGCGCTGCGAATCTTGTGCCAGGTAGTGACATACACGCTCCGTCTTTCCAGTGTTTGTTTTGACAGACCAAATTCAAGCCGAATTTGCGCTGGAGAAACGTATCTTGGCAGATTGAAGATTGCCCTGTATGAGTTTGCTATCACTATATCCAATAGCGCAGCATCCTTTCCTTGAAGGGGTTCACTCGAGTCAACAGCAGTCGTTTCCTGTCGGCACTTTTTGATAAAACTCTTCTTTAAGTAATTTCAAACGTGGCGCCGCCATGGAGTGAAAGAAAACAAAGCGAGCAAGGTCCGCTAAATGAGCGTTAGACCTTCCCCCTGTGTGCATAGCTCCACCATGATGGGTAAGTTGCATTCTGGGACTTGTAGTCCCGCTGTTTAAATGGGATAAACAGAGTGCAATATAGAAACCTGGTCTGGATGAACCACTATTTAATGGATCTAGGAAACGTGAGCACTACCTGAGCCTCATAGTCAGCGAGGATTAAATATTAGGTAGGCACAAAGACACAGGCGAGAGTCCGATAAAAAATGAGCTATCCAATGAGGTTTTAACAAAAAGGGTGCAAATACGCTTACTAGGCCATGCTAGCATATGCAACTAAATGGAAGAGGGTACGACAAAAGCTGTGTAAGCGTCTGAGTCACGAGCCGGCGGTTGAAAAATGCTGACTCAGCTTATAATTAAAAAACACCCATTGCACCGTAACGTATTCAAGACATATTAAGCAGGGCACAAGTCCTAAAAAAAGAAGTGGGGGGACTCTCCAAGTTAGGTGGTGTCACAGGAAGTGACATCACGGCCGGAAGTGACATCACGGCTGGAAGTGACATCACAACAGGAAGTGGCATCACAACAGGAAGTGACATCACAACAGGAAGTGACATCACATGTGCAGCAGATCTATCATTTGCACGTATTGCAAGATTTAACAATTGAAGCTGCTCAGTACTTAAGCCTGTGACTTAAGGTCCCTGTATGGAGGAATTAACAGCCCAAATGTGGATGAAGTTTGGCGAACAACTACATTAGTCAAGCCATTAAGTGCTGTAAGCGAGGCATACTAAAACATGGCATGCCAAGTTTTCAGGATGCTTATGTGTAAGGCTCCCTGCTTTCACGGATTTTACAGATAAATACAGACAGAAAACAATGTGTTTTCTGTCTGCATTTATTTTTTAAATGGATAGATACAGAAAATTGTCCTACTTTTAAGTGACTCTCCATACTGTCTTTCATGAATTATAGGCCAGCAGCTGGACAGCATGGAAATTAAAAAACAGGATGACATTTCTTTAAATAATGGCATATGTCAACATACATTTATGGTATAATGATAGTATTTAAAGTGGATGTATTGTTATGTAATATTTGCCAGCTTAAATAGCTAAAACTCGACAGACAGCAAAGTATGAGTGCGCGTCTATCAGTTAAATAAATATGGAAATGTACAGTTTGACAACTTCATTTATATGCAAAGCACAAAATAAATGTGGATAAATACAGATAAAATGGCCAAAAGATAAATATGGATAAATACAGACGGAAATGTTCAAAAAATAAATACCATAAAACCGGAGCCCTACTTATGTGTGACATTAACATGGTTTCAGTGTGTATGTGTGACACTTAGAGTGACACTTTCCACTCAGTGAAAACCAAGCTACAAAGTGCAAAGTAATAGATATCAGTCATTGCACCCTATTCAGCAATGAGAAGCTCCACAATATTTTGAAATTGCTTCAAAACACCTGAAATAAAAAGTTGCGTTTCATACCATGTTAACACATTCAAATGCAATCTATAGTTGTGAGAAATTGGAGCGCAAATACTGATTAGCCTACACATGCTTCAAGCAACAAAAATGTAACTTTCTAAAAACCAGCCAATTAAAAGCGATGGTAAAGTACCTATGCTTCATGGGAGCGTTGAACAAGATTGGCAAGTTGAGACACAAGTACTGACCACACATCTAACTCTTCAGATTTGTGTTGCTTTCTCCATCATGTGCTTTCTTCACCTTCTGAACACCCCTGCACTCTGTGTTGCTCTCTCTCCTGTGTGCTTTCCCTTGCAAATCCCTGTCTTGCTCATTTCTCCCCTGCCCTTTTACTGTATTTCTCTCCCTCTCGTGCGCTTCTTTCCCCTTCAAACCTCCCTTGGCCCATGATCACTATTCCTCCCTATCTGTTCTGTGCTTCTCCCCCAGGAAGATGCTCCGTCTGCTCTGTGTTGCTCTCTTCCTCGTGTGCTTCCCCCTGCAAACTCCCTCCATGCTTTGTGTTACTCTCTCCCCCCTCTGTGTGCTTCTCTACCCTGAAAATACCCCCTGCCCCGCACTCCTTGTCACTCTCTTCCTTTTGTGGTCCCCAAAACCTGGAAAACACCTCCCCTGCTCCGTTTTCGTCTCTCCATCATGTGCCTCCCTCCTCTAACCACCTAAACCCCGAAACAGCATTGGCAAAACCAGTAGCCCATCTAGTCACTATACAGAGTGTAATCCCGCCTGCTATTACCATAGGCTGACTGCAGCATCGCTCTTTTTGGTGCCTCCTCATTGGTTCCCGCACCCGATACATCACTTCCTTTGCAGCTCAGGCGCATCGCACAACTACAGATTCATTTTCCTTAATTAGTGGCCGTCCGAGTTGATACAGGTACTATTTGGTGTACCCTCTCCCATTCCCCATGCCGTCTTTGCCAAGCCAGTCGCTGTTTTTAGTCAATGTTTTCCTCTGCCACTGTTTTTTTATTAAATGATTTCCGCCGTCGCGTTATCAGCCCTCCCCCCACTCTCCGAGCACAAATGCAGCAGAAACAGTCCTCCATATTGGGGTCCGGTTGTCGCTGATGGACTCGCCCGCTGAAGTTGAGTCCAAAACTGGGGCCGGTGCCAGAGGCCCCTTGGGGTCTGCTCAGACTGGGGGGTTTCCAGCTGCAAGCCCCGAGAGTGCACTCTTGCTCCAGCTGGGGAGGCAGCCGGGAAGTTTTCCTTTAATTCCGGGTCCCGTTTCTTGTCTCAGTAAAACCTCTCGGGCGGCTTTGGCACTGAAACAGGTGAACAACGGTTTTTATTTTGCAAAAATGAAGGCTGCCGCTAACGAGCGGTTTCTCCTGACGGTACCCTGGCAGTCAACTTAAGGTGTTTTCAGTGGCAGGATGCGAGAGCGGTGCTGTCAGGACATGTGTCCAGGAGCTGCATTTTTTTTGTTGCAAAAGTTGCTCTATTAGTATAGTCATTATTTGCATATTGTGTGCAGTGTTTAATCAAGCCCAAGATTCACCGTTCCCCAACGACTTTGGCTACTTTTAAAATTATACCTGTGTAGAGCGGTATTTGCTCAACTACTTTTATTGAGATTTAAAATCATATACAGTCTAACAAAATTCCTACCAAGTTTAACGATTTTCCCCAAATCTTGTTTGCATTTTAGTAATTATGACATCAGCAATCACAGGAACACGCCCTTACATAAATTGAGACCACTCTGCTCCTTCCAGTCTGCACTGCATTAATGCACTTGCTCGATTGCAATCGGCTGATTTTGCAAAGCGCTGCATGTGGCGTATGTTTGAGCCAAATTTCGGGGGGCTGCTAACATTTCGGGGCTGACTCTTCCAGCAATATGCAGAGTGGGGATGCAGGGGCTCTACAAAGGGGTGAAAAACAACAAAGCCTCATTCACAAGCAAATGGTCTTTTAAAGACCTGTGAAGTGCTCGGGTGCGGCTGTGTGTGTGTCCGGGAAGCTGTCTCAGCCGGGCTGACACACAGGAGGGGGGGGGGGCTGAAGCCCTTTGAGCACAATGGGCTTGCGCGCCTGGCCTGCCAATGGCAAATTATCCCTGCTTCGTCCCGGCCTCCCAGTCATGGACACTGCAGAGGGCAAACACAAGGAGATGAGGCAAAGCAGAACTTTGATAGGTAGCGCATTCGCGCGCTACACAAGATTGACAGCGATGGTCGGGTAAGTATCTTAGAAAGTTAGGGGCGGCCGTGCGGGCAAGTAACTCGCCATCTTAGATAGTCCAGCTTTTAGCAGGGGACGGCGTCCCACCCTGTAAAATAAGTGGGGGACGCCGTCCACCCGCGTGGTCCCCCGACTCGTGCCCTGATATTAAGGCATGTTTATAAAATCCTTTGCGGCTCGACAACCCTATAGTCTTTTTAACAGGCGTTTAACAGCATGTGTACTTCGTGTACATAAACTTGCTGGTCTAGCCCCAACTAAAACATGCAAACATGCTCGGAGCGCCTGCAACGTAAACTCTCCCCCTACATTTAAAAATAAAACTGTGACACAAGGAAAGCTCGTTGCGTTACAGGAAGTGGAAATGTGGTTTTATAAATCGATGGCATTTTTCATCGGTGTAATATTTTTCCATATTATCAAATTCCAAATTTATCATTGAACATTCATGCTCTCCAGATTTAAGCTTGTCAATTGCTTCATGTCCGTGACCCAGACGGGATGTTATGAACACAAGAGCTGATTCATTTGCGGCTCGGGGAAGATTCATGCAGTGACACTTTGTTAACACCGAATAGAGAATAGTACATTTCTCCGGAACCCAAGCTTACTTGTTAATCCAGTGGTTACTGTTGGTTTTAGTGTGCGCGAAACCTGAGCTACTCTGCATGGAGGGGGAGTGACAGCGGAAAGCGGGGGGGGGGTGGATGGTTGTTGAAAACATTGGCGCTCATGACGAGCACCGCGCTGATTATGTATAATTAACAGCGCGGCGCTCGTGACGAGCGCCGTGCTGGTTATGTATGCACGTGGGGCCTTAAAAAGAAAGTTCCCCTCGGACACACATTACCCACAAGAGCGGATGAAAACTGTAGTTAGGCTGTGCTGCTTCCGGAATAAACGGAAGTGAGGCATCGGATGTACAGCCAATAATATGCCCTCTAAGTAAACCAATGCCAGTGTTTACAAATGGCAGGCGGCAGGAGAAATTCCCCGGCAATAGGCGGAGTTTCACCCCTGATACAGATTACTTGATGTCTCGGAGAGACAGCTCATGCGCGCTGCCTAACGAGACCTAAAAAGGAAGTTAAAAAGCTAGAAAGAGCTTAGAGGAAAATGTATGATGGGTCCAGCAAAGCATCGTACAAGAAAGTAATGAAATGATAACAATATGCAATAAGAGTAGTGAGTATCATTGCCGTGCTATAACAGAAAATGCCCCCAATTCATCAATACAATTATTCAAGCTGGTAAACAGCCTAATGACTTCAGGCAAGAGCCAATTGGCCCTCCCTCCTTCAAAGAAGCACTGCAAAATGCTTGCTAACGTTTTTTAGGAAAAGTGAATACCATTCTTCTCTCCTTACCAAAAGGCGCTACTCTTAACTTACCCGCTGTCACAGCAAACCCAGCAAAAAGTAAACTGCTTAGATTCCCGTCAATTAACAATGAGGGTAGGGGGAGGTTCTTAGAACTATCAAATCAGTGTCACCGCTCAACCCAGTCCCCCCTCCGATATACTCAGGAAAGGAGGAAATACGATCCTGTCTAGACTGACGGGCATTTTTAATTACTCACTGCAGTGGTAGTGTTCACGCAGCATGGAAACACACCCTGGTTAGAGCTCTTCTAAAAAAGCCATCAGCAGATCTCCTCTATGTGGAGAATTATCAACCCATCTCCCTCCTTCCAGGGGTTAGCAAGGCCCTCGAAAGTATGTTAATAATCACCTGTCCTCTTTTTTGGAGGCACGTGCCTTCCTACACCCAACTCAAATAGGGTTCAGGCCTGGTTGCAGCACAGAAATTGCTCTATTAGCTGCCACTGAAGAACTAAAAATAATCCTCGGCCAAGGCGGCTCAGCATCCATGATTTTAATGTATCTGGACATGGCCTTTGACACCATGTCCCACCCTGTCCTAATTCAAAGACTGGGAGAGGCTGCAATCATGGGAGCCACTCTTAAATGGTTCGCTGTATTTCTTGAAAACAGGAGCTTTCAGGTTCATGATGAATCTTTGTTTTTGACAACCTACCCCTTAAAGTATGGGATGCCACAGGGCTCGTGCCTAAGTCCCATGCTTTTCAACCTATACGAACTTCTACTGATGGAGATAGTGCGAGCGCATTGGTCTCCTATGCAGATGACACCCAGATCATCTGACTCACTTCGGACACTGACAAAACCTCCAATCAATTAAATGCCTGTGTGAAACACGTAACAAACTGGATGTCCACCACCTGTTTGAAACTGAACAGGCAAAAGACAGAGGTTCTAGCTGTAGGTAATAACGCCTCCCACTGGATGGAACTCAACTGGCCTGATAGCCTCACTCCACTCCCCTCACCTTCCTTTGCAATCAAGAGCCTCAGATTTTGGATTGAGATAGGCTATTCATGGAGGTTCAGGGCAAGAAACTTGCTTTATGCTGTTTTCAGCTTTTCGTAAACCTGAGAAAATTGCTACGTTGGATCCCTACCCACTGCGTAGAGTGGTTGTGCAGGGACTGGGCAACTGGACTACGGTAACTCCCTCTTCCTAGGCAGCTCCAAGTATGTGACAAGGTGTAGTAATGTATTTTGTACTCACATCTTATTTATGTCATTTATAGTTAAATATTGTTATCCATGTCAGCAGCAGCACAAGGCCACTTCAAGTAATCCAGAACCCTACCGTGCGGTCTCTCCATGAAATTTCAAAGTACCAGTCAGCTGCACCTGGGATAGCAGTCTTGCACTTGTTACCGATTCAGAAGAGAATCCAGTTCAAAACACTCTGTCTGGTCCATCATGCCATTCACAAGAAGGGTCGTCAGCTAATTCAGTGTCTGGTGACTCCATATATTCCAAGAAGACACTACACTCCGAGGGTCTCAAACTACTGCAGGTGCCCAGGATCAAGAGAGCAAGATGCTGAGGAAGTTCCTTTGCTTATCTGGCACCCAAGCTCTGGAACGCTCTTCCAGAGTATTGTTAGTATTAGAAAATACAATGTTAATGTACACCATGATATAGGTACTTATAATAACAAACACGCATCACTGTTGTTGAATTCACCCAATATGACCTCCCCCTCAAACCCGGGTCAGAAGTACATGGTCAGGCAGGCCCTGCGACCTAGGCTTGCAGCAACTAATTGACAGATCATGGGTGGGGGAACATGTAACCCTTAGACAAGTGTGCGAACAGGAAAACCCAGATCGATCCCACAGATATGCAGCAACACCACAATGGTCTCTGGAGATTTGCCCCAATAAAACATGTTTGGTCGGAGGGACACGCATTCCCAAAAACACCATAAAGTCAGATGCCTCACTAAGTTAGGAACACTCAGCCAATCAGAACACAGCATGCACACTATATGCAGCGATCACGCGCTCCCCATGCTCGAAATCTGGACACATACCCACTGGCCCCGCATTGTGTCCATGCAAGGTCGAGACCCACCTGTGCTGCTTATCAAACAACCAGATTTATGGCCCCGTGACTAGGCCAAGATTTCCATCTCCAAAGGAATGCACAAATGAATTTATGATGCTTTATGTAATGTATAAAATGACATCCGAAACTCATCTGCTTTGAGAAGGTCTTCAGACCCCGACTCTGTTGCCTGTGCCCCAGCCCGCTACGTTTAAATAAACCAACTGTTCCTGTTTTGCCAAATGCCTCGTCTTTCATTTTTTATGGTAGATCCACATTCGAGCAACAGTATATTAGACTTGACCAATCAGAATGTAGTTTCAGAAAACATCTGAAAACCTTCCTATTTTAGTTCCATTCAGGGTATGCAAGGAGTACTATTGGTTAATATTTGTTGCCAGCGCTGGGAGGCCTGTTGGGTAGCCACGCGCTCTGTAAATTCTGAAGAATAGCATAGAATAGATTTTGCGCTAACATTCTGGGACCTTGCAACAATGTGGGGAATAAATCCAGAATGTGTTAGTCTAACCCTGATGTGTGACACTTGCCAGGGCTGATGTTGGGATTTACAAAGCCATGCAAATAATGATTTGCATGGCTTTGAGTGGGATTTTACCATAAAAGTAATCCAACACAGCCATAGTTCTGCATTGTATTACCCTGCGCTGGGGAGTCTTTACATGGGAGGCGTGGTATTCCCTTGCATCCACAACCCCATATTTACTAAAGTCAGTAAACATGGGTTTGCGGCTAAATGGTGTGCCTATCTGAGATTGACGTAACAAGGAGAAATATCTTTATTTTTTCTTGTTACTTAATCTTTGTACCTGTGCTGCATTCAGCAGCACACATAAAAAAAGGAATACACATCGAAGCATAGTTTTTGTGCCAGAAGGTAACCATTCAGCACAAAATTGTCTGCATTGGTGCTAGGCAGCCAAAAGTGCGCCCACACTACGAGAGAGCAGAACTGCACCATATCTTTGTAGATAAATTAAACAAATTTGTGTATACTCATCAAAAGTCATTCGCTTTTATTACTGTTATAAGCCAACATGTGTGCTTCAAAGGAATAATTTTTTCCGGAGGTCTGATTTGTATTTCTTTACTGTTCTTTTCAGTTTGAAGGAAATGTGGCTAGTGTGAGGCCTAAAGGCTCACTCACCCTTTTTAAAAGTTTGGCTGCTGTGTACTTAACTCACCCTTGGCCTACAGTAGGTAGATGTAGAGTGCTGCACACACAGGAGAAGGGACTGTGTTGGATGTATGTGTCCCTGGAAAGGGAATAGAGCAGGGATAGAGTAGTAATGTGCAGTGCATGTATGGGGAGTGCATGTACTGAGTATATGTAATCCTGCGAGGAATACAATACATGAGAGATGTAGTGCTGTGTAGTGCGTGCGCAATGAAAGCATGTGTTGGGTGTATGTGTGCTTGTGAGAAGTACAATACATGAAGGGTGAAGTATTGTGCAGCGCATGCATGGGGAGTGTTTGTATTAGCAATACATGTGTTTGCAGATAGAAAACCATGGAACATTACAGAAAGGGTACAGTACTGTGCACCACACACAGAGTGATTATGTGTACTGGACGTGTGCGCACCTTTGGTGGCACAATTCATGTAGGTGACCATACTGGACAGTGTGTGTGCTGTGTATGTACGAGCAAGTGTGTCTGCAAAGGTACATAAAATTAAGGACCCTGGGTTCCATTTTGGGAAACACAGGCCTTCGTGGTGAGGACATGAGATGTGTATATTACTGCATTTCTTTGAGCTGGGTGGGACACATTGGATGAAGGGATAGAGGGAAGTCCCCCTTAGACCTCAAAAGGTTGCTCTTTGATTCAGTGATAGATCATGAGGAAGGAGCCTGGACAGATCTCATGAAGAAGATAGGGCTGATAAGGGAATCATAAAGTGTGTGCCTGGGAGCCCAGGTTGACCCTTTTGATGCATTTATCACTGTGGCTGACATCCAGGTATGAACTGTAGTCACTCCAATGGCCTGTGTTGTGGTTCTATCAACTTCGGAGTCTTTTGTGCTGTAACAGACAGCCTTTCAAGAGGAAAGAAGAGAGAGAAAAATGTAAACTTCAAAAGAAGTAGACCCCCGACATAAAACATCAAAGACTCAGACCCTAAATCAGATTTGGTGTGTGGAAATGGACCATAAGAAGTGGAAGTTGAGACCCCAAAATTTGTCATCTGCCAAGCAGCCAGACGGGCTGTGTGAGATGAGGAAGTTCTTCAAGACTTCTGCCTGTGATCAGGACTGGGGGCCAAGGCCTACTAGTGTCCCCGGTGAGTTAGGGGGTATCACCATAGGAAACCAAGACCATCTGCCCAGGATCCTGGTGCCTGCCTGCTTGCCAAGACCAGTGTGCCCTGTGAGGAAGAGGAGAGGGTTGAAGGCAGCAATGTCCACTGGGGAGCCCTACTGAGAGGAATCCCTGTGCAAGGTGTGAGGGTACAGTTGTGCACAGATTGGGTGGTTGCCCACATGCAGGATTTGGTGACCCTCGTATGCCAGGAGAGGGCTGCAGTGGACTGAGCCATGTGTGGGGAGAGGCAGTACCGCCTCATTGCAGTGAACCTGTAGGCAGGAGAGGGCCACTGTTGCAGTGAATATGCTGACAAGCACACCAAGACTCATGTGTGCCTTAGCGGCAACCTGTGTGCCAAGAGGGTCTGCCATGGTGTGGGTGATTGCATCTGAGGAATTTGTGCTTTGACTACAGGTACCGCAGCAACCCTGTATACCAGGAGGTGCTGTCAGTACTGTGTTTGCCAAAAGTTCATGCCATTGCCCAGAAAGAATAGGAGTTCCGATCAGTGGGTCGAGCCCACTCAGCAAGATCTGCCCCTGACCGACCTCGAGGACTTTGGAAGGATGCTCAGGCGGACTTTGTGAAAGTGCCGGGCTCCGGTCAGGAGCGGAAAATCATCAGACCAACCCCAAGTGGGGAAGACAGATGTACCGCAGCCACGAATGGTAGGAGCATCTCCGACAATTCGTGAAATTCGGCAGCGCTGCTCAGGAGAGAGCCTGCACCTGGCGGGTGCTGCCTTGTGTACCGGGAACAGATGGACTTCTCCAAACATAACCAGATCTTGCAGTGCCTGTGGTCGGGGCACTCACTGCGATGCTGAACGCTTCCATGCTTTCGGATCGGGTTACACTTGAATCGAGCCTGTTGGGCCGCGGGGGACTATCTGCTGAAGGTGCCGCAGCACCATAGTCACTTTTGACTAATTCCTAAGAGTCAAAGGGGAACTCTCGAGTAAGTCCTACTAGTGAGCATTTCCCTCGATGCGGCCACCAGTGAATGGGGAATAACCCCAACAACATTGCAAGGATGAGGATGGGATATATCAAAAACAAATCCAGGGAGGGAGAAGCTAGGAATGTTAGTTACCCACTCTGCTTCCAAATGTAGCCAAAAGTATCAAAAGGAGTAGGACCAGGTATCTTTTGAGGGTCACAAAGAAAAAAACACATTTCATGAGAAAAGTTTCTTGGGACCCTCAACAGTCAATTTCGGTCACTTGTATGTTTCTGTTCACCATCGACAAACTAATAACTGGTAGCATCATCATCGGGTCTTTTTCCTCGACCAGGAGGCACTCTCCTTACTTGGAAAGACTGTGTGGGATCCGAATCAACAAAAAAAAGAAAAGGTGATCTAAAATTACCTCCTAACCAACACCTCTATGATTTAATGAAACATGGATAAGGTAAGATTAAAAACAGAGAGAAAATGTGTACAGGGATATCTTAGGTGTCCCTCACATCAAAATATATAATGTCGGTTTACATGTTTCAGCCATACTTGCATCCCAGCGGGTCAGTGGCTTTCGTGAGGACCGATGGGATAAGTGAATCCCTTTTCTGTATCAGATAGGACACTTTCCCTCAGCTCGAACTCTGTCAGGACTGTTCACTGTGTAATGATTGTCTAACCAAAACAGTTTATATGTGCAGTATGTTTGTTTGTTCTTTTTCATTTCAGAGGAGAACATTGCTTTCACTCACACTTGCAAAAGGTGAACAGTCCTGGGGACCTTCTCGGATGCCCCAGAGGAACCACAGCCTCAGACCTGGGGTGAGTAAGTGAATTTATATTCTTTGTTTTGTAGTTGCTATTATAGATTGTATCACGAGGACAATGCTGACACACTTCAAAGGTGCTTGTAGAATAAACAGCATCTCTCTCACTTCACAGCTCTTATAATAAATATATATTATTAAGCAACAAAGTCATCCTCGTTTTATCAATTAAAGAAGAGTGAGATCACTAATTGCACATTGCTATTTTAGTGACGTTCCGGCATGTGGTCTATGGCAGTTCAAGCGGCATTAATTATAAACGTGGTGACGTGTTAACTTCAGCATCTGTGCAGGTTAAATGGTATTAATCATGGACATGGTGACGTGATGACGTTATGCGCAAGGCACACTGGCAAATTTAGTTATTTGAGTCAATAAATTATGTAGTGTCATCGTATTCGTGGAGCAATTAATGGCATTGTTGTATTTTCCACATAAGATGCCCAGTGTGTGAAAGAACACATGGCATATATTTGTTGACGGCCTGCAAGTGGTAATAGTGTTGAAAAGCTAAGAGTGATTGTGCATATGTGTTTTGGTTTCACAACATATTTCAGATTATAAAGCCTTCATGCATTATCATATCGATATGTACTCAGATCTTGTTCAGTGTGGCCATAAGTGAGAAAGTAATTAACAAGTGGGGATTTTAATTAGGGGTTGGCGAGTGGAGCAACTCCACCCACTTGCGGAACTCCACAGAATTCCAAGGAGCTTTTATGCAACTTCATTGAATTCAGCGTAGTACAACTCCGCGAGCTGCACCCACCCATACCGGTCAACACCGGATATCGGAGAGCACATCTGGCCATTCCTCAGTGACAGCCATAAACTGTTGGGCATGCAACTAGAGCAGTCAACCTCTGCCATTTGCGGGCCTGGTGGAATAGATGGGAGGAAGAGGTTGTGACACTTGACCTCTGGCGCCAGATCATGGCCCCCATAAAGATAGGGATCTGCATTGTGCGGTCTCATGGCAAACAGGACAGAAATTTAGGGGACACATCTGTGGTTCAAAGGGATACCATTTGCGCGCTACACAAGATTGACAGCGATGGTCGGGGTAAGTATCTTAGAAAGTTAGGGGCGGCCGTGCGGGCAAGTAACTCGCCATCTTAGATAGTCCAGCTTTTTAGCAGGGGGACGGCGTCCACCCTGTAAAATAAGTGGGGGACGCCGTCCACCCGCGTGGTCCCCCGACTCGTGCCCTGATATTAAGGCATGTTTATAAAATCCTTTGCGGCTCGACAACCCTATAGTCTTTTTAACAGGCGTTTAACAGCATGTGTACTTCGTGTACATAAACTTGCTGGTCTAGCCCCAACTAAAACATGCAAACATGCTCGGAGCGCCTGCAACGTAAACTCTCCCCTACATTTAAAAATAAAACTGTGACACAAGGAAAGCTCAAGTTGCGTAGCAGGAAGTGGAAATGTGGTTTTATAAATCGATGGCATTTTTCATCGGTGTAATATTTTTCCATATTATCAAATTCCAAATTTATCATTGAACATTCATGCTCTCCAGATTTAAGCTTGTCAATTGCTTCATGTCCGTGACCCAGACGGGATGTTATGAACACAAGAGCTGATTCATTTGCGGCTCGGGGAAGATTCATGCAGTGACACTTTGTTAACACCGAATAGAGAATAGTACATTTCTCCGGAACCCAAGCTTACTTGTTAATCCAGTGGTTACTGTTGGTTTTAGTGTGCGCGAAACCTGAGCTACTCTGCATGGAGGGGGAGTGACAGCGGAAAGCGGGGGGGGGGTGGATGGTTGTTGAAAACATTGGCGCTCATGACGAGCACCGCGCTGATTATGTATAATTAACCCCCTCAACTTCAAAGGCCCACTACAGTATAACTATTGGTGCCACCCTTCTGCACTGGAGAGATCTGCTTGTTGGGAAAGCAGGACCGAAGAACCTGGACTGCGTGGTGCACACTGCCAGAGGAATCTGTTGTGCACAAGGAGGATTACTTCCATTGGAAAGGACTGCGTGGCCTACCTGAATAGTGGCTGGCCTGGGCTGACTACCTGCTGAAGTGTGGCACCCTGAAGGGGGCTCCCCAAAGGCCAGTTGGCTGGGCCCCTGTTCTCTCAGAGATCTCAGGAACATCAAAGATCTCCCATGAGGGACCCACACCATCTACCGGTGACATCTGGAGAGTGGTGCCCTCTGAGTGCCCACATTGTCTGGTTAATTCCAACAGACAGCGCAAGCTTGGAGCGAATAATCATGCCTGGAGACCGGAGTGCCTAGTGCGGAGGCCCAGAAGTACTGCCCACATCTAAGGCGAGTGGGCCCTGTACTGTAGGTACCTCGGCACGCAAAAGCGTCTTGTTAGTGGTGAGGAGAATCACCTGTTGCGGGATCCAAAGTGGCCTGCTTCGTCAGTCATGCTGCATCTCTCCTATGCGACACGCCAGCTACATGCTCATTGCGTGTGGTGTCCGATTCACAGGTTCTGACCCACGGAGGTGGGGGCATACCCATTGCAGTGTCTCATTCTACCTCATGAGATATTGCTGAACCTGCGCCTGTGTGCGTGACCGGAATCGTCTGGTGCAACCTACATCAACATATACCGGACAGAGTGCCTCATTTTCAGGGAGGTACGGAATTTGCAAATCTTCGTTAAGTGACCTGAATTGTCTGGTGCGCCCCATCTCGTCATGCACGAGACCTTGTTCCTGGATTGCCTGGGTATGACCGTGATCAATGTGTACCGGATTGGGTGCGTCCTCAGGCCAAGAGGTTCCCCCTGTGTTATTCCCCATTCACTGATTTTTCTCTTCCTGGCTACTTCACAGTGGATCAACTGCCCTCTTCTCACCTGGCCCCTCTTCCAAAGACTTCTAGGCTCCAGGTAGGAGTGAGAGTGATTGACTAGGCTGAAGTTACACTTCTGAGAAAGTTCGGGAGCAGGTCAAGAGACTGCATGACCCCCTTCGTGCTTCGCAGAACTGGGCAGAAGGGCCTGATTGCCCTTTGTTTGTAACTGAGTATGGCCTTTAGCCCGCTTAGGCTTTGCAACCTGTCAGTGAACTTCCTGAGGGGTGCCAAAATCCCCTTGTTTACGTCTGCCTCTTTATTATTCCTGCTACTTAGCCCCACCTGCTTTCTGGGGACCAAGGCTAAGTGTGACCGTGTGTAGCCTAGTATCTGGGGGGAGGGGCTGGTGATCTTCTATCTGGGGGTATAGGACAGTAGGGGTGAATTGGAGGGTGGAGAGAGACTTGGAGACACGGGGTCTGCAGCGTGCTATCCATTGACCCGCTGGGTATCTGTTGCACCGAAGTAGGGTGTTTTCTGCATATGCTTGCAAGAGTGACCCATACAGACTGGGCTGGTACCCGTTGCACTGTGTAACGGTGCGGAGTGAGTGTGTGTGTGTGTGTGGGATGGACAGTCTGAGGACCGCCTATGGTTCACTCCACTGGCCGGCGGTGTTGTTTTATACATTGATTTCTTGACGAAAGGACCATACATTTAACATTGATTTTACCCATGTGGCCCGGCCCGCAATCCTGCTGAAAAGTGTTATAATTCCTTGTATGTATATATTTCCGATGGCATTCTGACCCAGGGTTCACCCTATAACTAAGTGATATTGAACCAGAATTGTCCCTTGTGTGCATACTATCAATAGCTTATCAACACAATTGGGCATAGTACTGCTTGTAATATTGCCACGGGTGATTTATACCCAGAAATATATGATGTTCATGTTGCATTGATTAATGTGTGTGTTAAATACAAACGATATCTATGAACATCATGGGTGAAGTCTCTCTTTTGTGACGTGCAGAGTATTTACCGATGCTGAGTGCTGTGTCTTTGCTTTACACATTGCCTTGGTGCCAAGCCTGACTGCTCAGTGCCAAGCTACCCGAGGGTGAGCGCGGGTTGTACAGTCTGTGTAATCACCTGTCCTTGACGGGAGCGGTGGGTTCTGCCTGGCTGGGGCATCCCTTCAGTCAACCAGAAAGTACTGATTCCAACAAAGGGGGATATTTACAAAGAAGTGGCGGAGTGAGGCGTTAGCCGTCATGGCTTAAAGCCTCACTCCACCACTTCAGAAACGCAAGGCTGCACCATATTTACAAGGATATGGTGCAGCCTTGCGTTTCCCCCTGCACTGGCGCTACACTTAGCAGTGTAGAGCCAACGCAGGCACCCTTGCACCATGGTGCAAGGGTGTCTGCATGCAGGGGAAGATTGTTTATGTGTAGGAAGGTGTCCCTTCCTGCACATAAACAATCTTTAAATGCTGTTTTGTCACTTCAATGTGTGCTGCTTAATGCAGCATACATGGAAGTAACAAAATGTCATTTTTTAAAGGATTGTTTATGTGCAGGAAGGGTCACCTTCCTACACATAAACAAGCCAAGGCATTTTGCTTTTTCCATGTGTGCTGCACAAGGCAGCACACATGGAAAAAGCAAAAACGAGGAGAAATAAAGCATTTCTCCTCGTTTCGCCAAGTTAAGACCAGGTTTTCCCTGATCTTGATTTTGGCGCTGCCTCCTATTTACACTGCCCCTGTAAATAGGGGGCAGCGTCAAAATCAATGGGTGTTGCGGTGGAATGCCCACCGCGACACCCACTGCCCAACCCTTTCACGCTAAGCATAGTGTGAAAGGGGGCCGTATTTACAAGGCAGCGTTAAGCCACGTTAAGTGGCTTAAAGCTGCCTTGTAAATAAGGCAAAGCCCCTATCACCACGGAAACGGCACAAAAAGTGACCTTCCCGTGGCGATAGGGGCTTGTACATATGTCCCAAAGTGTCCTCCCATTAGTCACAACGCACATATGTGACATTCTAGGTGGTAGGAGGAAGCTGCCGTGATGAACTGTGAGTTGTGGGGGGATGGGGAGGAGAAGCAGTTCCTCTGATGTGGGTGGGTGAATAAATACTGACATACTTTAATGCGACAAGAACACATGATGGTTCATCTATGAAGCGAAAAAATGCTGGCAAATTTTACAGAAAGAATTAAATGCAGAGAAATCGTGATACAAGGAATGTGTGCAAGTACAATCTAGTCGAGGGCAATTCTAAAGACGTTCCTTTTCCTGCAGTGAAAATTGAGTTTACTGAATTGCAGAGACGAGAATATGCTAATAGCATGCAAGTCTCGTTTTGACTCTTTCCTTGCACCGTGCCTGGTGATTACTGACCCATATTCAGTCGCGTAGAGAGGCCCTGAGCCCTTTTCAACAGTGCTCGACTGACACACTAGAAACCAGGAGATGGAGCAGATTTACCACTTGTGGCCACCACTTCTCCAACTCTGATGACCATATGTGACCACCCAGGCGGAAGAGAGAAAGCAGTTTTTTGTGTGTGGGCATTTCTCCTCTAAGCACAGGATGTAGCACCTGTTAGCGGATGTGGATCTCATGCTATGCTGTGGTTTTGGTGATATTGGCGTGAGTTCTATGCCTGGCACTTTCGTGCATGAGGTTTCAAATAAGTCACACCCCTTCCGTCAAGGAAAGAGAACTGAAGTAAGTGGTTTCTAATTGTACCAGACATTGTGCCAACTTCTGTCAAACAGGGTTGGATTGGGATCAAATATAGGCCCGGGCACCCTAAAGAACTTTGGCCCATTTGCGGATTGCGCCTTTTCGCAAAACACTACTTCAGTGCTTAAAGTGTTATGAAAAGAAGGGGGGGGTTGTCTCTAAAAGAGGCATGTTTTCTTAACTTCACTGAGATTTAAAAAGAAAATAGAAATGTTGCCAGGACTCTTTGTGCAGGGATTAGTTCACAGTGGTGAACCAGACCTGAAAATAAGTGAGGTCACTTCTGCTCAGGCCCCCTGCCCCCGCTCAGTATGCACACATTATTGGGCCGGCCCATGGAGAGACTGGGAATGACACCTCCACCCCGCTGATAGAAGAGAGGTAACAGAGGCTCATCTGCCTCCAGAAAGGCTGCTAAGGCATCACTGGGCCACTGGTGGCACCTGAACAGCACAGACACAGCCCAAATTGGCCACCACGCTGCCCAAAATAGCGGTCCACAGCTGCAAATTAGATACCGGCCCATCTCCCTTTGCCCTAGTGCCCACCTTACCAGTCTGACCCTGCTGTCAAACCGCACCTACTTGCTGTCCAGTGCCGAGGAGAATCTTTCTTTACTACAGTAGTGCACTAATCAAACAAACTGTCATTTGAAAAATCACATGATGTGCTAGAATAGTGAGTAAAACCCACAGAACCTGTGCAAACCGGTCCATTGAATCTTCAATAATTGACACCTGGTCTCCAGATGTGACAACGATACCAAACCCTTCAGCCTTATCCAAGCTCTGTTACCTCCCCCAGCCCACCCGGAGCCCCTTAATGTAGACAAGGGATGAATGCCTAACCCAAGATATCCCTCTCATGCCACATACCACCAAAAAGGGGGTGAGCTGCACCTCTAATCAAGTATTTACCCAAGTTGCCACATAACCCTGTACCTGCCACGTACAAAGAGGACACTGCAGGTGCTTTGGTGCAACTGCATGACTGCCCAAAAGATAGTTCTTTTTATGTGCTGAGACTCGACACTTGTAAAGATACTACTCGTAAATCTCTTTGTAAAGAGCAGACAATCGTATGATTACACAAAAGTGTAAGTTTACGTTTGTGAATTAAGCCCAAGATGTGCAAATGGTGCATAGAAAACAAAGGTAGCAGACGTAAGGGCACTTCTTACCACTCAGTATATCTAAGTTTCTGTCCTCCGGTGAGGTCCTCACCATAAACTGCAGAGCTGTGCACCAATCCGCGTCCTCTGGTTTCCTCCTCCCCTTGAGTTGCAGAGCTGTGTATCCCTCCTCGTCCTCTGGTTTCCTCCTCCCCTTGAACTGCAGAGCTGTGTATCCCTCCTCGTCCTCTGGTTCCCTCCTTCCTTTGAGCTGGAAGGCTGTGTGTCTCTCCTCGTCCTTTAGTTTACTTCTTGTCTTGAGCTGCAGAGCTGTGCACCCCTCCTCGTCCTCTGGTTTTCTCCTTCCATTGAGCTGCAGAGCTGTGTATCCCTCCTTGTTCTCTGGTTTACTTCTTCCCTTGAGCTGCAGACCTGTGTATCCCTCCTCGTACTCTGGTTTACTTCTTCCCTTGAGCTGCAGACCTGTGTATCCCTCCTCGTACTCTGGTTTACTTCTTCCCTGGAGCTGCAGAGCTGTGTATCCCTCCTCGTCCTCCGGTTTCCTCCTCCCCTTGATCTGCAGAGCTGTGTATTCCTCTTTGTCCTCCATTGCTGAAATTCTAAAACTGGGCTTCTGAACAGAGGGTCTGAGTTTTGAGTGGAAGCTCTTGAGGTTGTTTGGCTGCCTCACTGTTCTCTTTGCCGTACACAGGAAAACCACCGGCCCGTGGACAACAGTGAGCTGCCCACAAACCTCTGAGCAACTAGTGTTAGAGATCACGCAGTGGAAGTTTCAAACCTGAAATATTCATGATTTATGTTTATATTGTGTTGTAAATGTGTGTCCAGGCTTTGGTCCACTCAAACTTAATTTGCGATACCCAAGAGGTAAGTAGCTTTGGATACTCAAGGCACACTTTTATACCGAGGGTTCAGAGTGAGTGGAGACGAGCACCACAGTGTGAGTAATGCAGAGGCTGCTTTCGAGTTCGGTGGATATAGAAAGCTCTTTGTAGATTTACCTGAATGAAACAAACGTGGCATTTCATATTATGGTGGCGGTAAAAGTGCCGCCGCCACCAAAAACGTGCCGACCAGGCCGCAGACCGCCCCCATGGCCCCCTCTTACTATGCCAATGTCTACAGTAAGGGACCAAAATTGCACCATACATTTGTAGCTGGTCATTCAGGGGCCTATTTATGAACTGGTCACGCAGTGGAGTGCAGCAAATCACCTTGCTGCACTGCACTGCTCCCCTGACAGAGGATTGGTTGTGAGTTTGCCCCACAGCACTCAATAAGTCCACCCGATTTGAAGTTGGCCCAGCTATGGCCGGCAGGTCCTCAAGGACTATTTCATTTGCCTGTGAGGTATCCTTTTGGGAGCGGGTTTGCATTTTCCTTGCGGCTCTGCGCCTTTTTTGTAGCTCTGTATTAAGGCAATACGGTGCATTCCTGCCTTTTCTCCTGCGCTGGAGCCCTTTTGGCAGCTTAGACCATGGTGCATTCCCAGGTTTACCAATTCTGGTAAGTCTGGGAATATGTCAAAAACCATGGGAGTTGCGTGGGAACACCGACACAATGCCCATGGAACGCCTTCCCATGGTAGAGTAAGGCAATGCAGCAATTTACGCTGTTTTGCCTTACTCTAGATTTATGGAGCCACTCAGGGCCACACACAGTGCACTTGTGTGGCTTTATAAATCATATGTAAGGTTTGCGTCACTCATGCACCACGCTGCGTGGTGCAAGAGCTACGCAAACTGGCTTGCAAATAGGCCCCTCAGTTTATAGATTGTAGGTGCAAAAGGAGCCATTTAACTCATGGCTTCTTCATTCTTGTATTGTCAAGAGTAGTTCAGATCCCCTATGTCTTAAAATACCGTGTCACTACAAAAAAAAGCTTAGCCCAGCCACCATTTTCTGTGATTGTTCAATTTCTCCCTGTCTAGAGTATCATGGAGTATCGCCATTCGCATAGAATGGTTTAGGAGCAAATAAGTAGTGCTAGATAACTGGTTCCAGAGTTGGGTCCAGAAGCCTCAGATCATTGCCATTTCCATAAAATATGTGTAATATTCCCTTCTCCAACAATTCAAGTTTGCTTTGAACAGTTCATGCGGTGACCAATGCCAATTCCGAAGAATCTTAAAGAAGCTGAACTTCAGTCTGGCATCTGTCAGGCTTTTGTCATGAGTGGCAAGGAGATCAAACCATCCCTCATCCGTGTAAGTTTTTTCTATCCGGGGTTGCCATCTGTTCCGTAAGTATTAGGTTTTGGGTTTAGAACATAATTCTGCTGGCAGCACGTTGTAAAGCATACTTGCAAGGTTGTTATGGGAAACAGCAAATACCACAACCAGCGAACAATGCATTGCCTTTACAACGTGGGAGGAACAATGAATGTGTCTGAACCACGCATTCCATTTACAATTCAAGTTGTTACAACGTCAGATGTTAGGTAAAGCGGTGTTGGACATTAAAGTCCAACGCTTTCCCTACTGTTGCGGGGACTGGAGTTGGAATAGTAAATTATACTATTCCAAAGTCCAGCGCCCCCTAAGGCAAGCCGTTGTAACGACTTGCGTTGTAAATGGAATGCATGGTTCATATGCATTTGTTGTTCCACCCGTGTTGTTAAGGAACGCGTAGAAAAGGAAAGCATGGTTGAGTCATACAACTTGTTGTTATAGCTGCCCCATTTCTCTAGGTAGGAAATGTGGAGTAGAGTCCAAAATGGATGAGATATGATTAAGTGCGCCAGCTACAAGGGAGTGTTTAAGCTGTTGGTAAGGTAAGAATAGAGGGAGAGGAAAGCCAAATTCTTCACAGAGAGTTGTAAAAGATTTGAGAGCTCCTTTGGAAAGGACATGTCACTCCAAGTTTATTCCTTTGTGCATCTATGTAGGCCAGTGTAGTGGTTGTGCAGCGGAAAGTAAAGCTGTATTATTCCATAGGGGAGCTTGGAAATTTACAGAGCCGTTCAGCTTAGGGGGTCTATGGGCCACTGTCCACATTTGTCTGGATCCCAGTAGGATGAGGTGAACTCTCCGTTCCAGTTAGAGATGGCGTGAATAGAGCACTTGTGATCCTTCTGCCCGTGCAGTAGATGATTTTCAATAATCACCCACCATATACATTCAAAAGTCTTTGCAAAAATGATGCGCCAGTTAATAAAGATTTTGTGCCATGTGATATGTTTCTATTTCCAAGAGTCGCAGTCCGCCTCAAGGAGGTAGCTGCATAGAGCTTCAACAAGGCTAGTCTTGGTTTTACTCCCTGCTGTATGTACCTATTAATGGCTGCATCTATTGACCGGAGCTGTGGTGTAGGGACCAGTTCTAGTAAAATACTTAAAATTTAGTTGTATCTAAAAGCCACCACCATTTTTATAGTCTGAATACAACCGCACATTGATAGTTGCAGTTTCCTACACTTTGCAAATTCTTTGTGCATCTGTTCTTTAAACGTTGCCATATTTGCTTTAACCATCATTTGGAAGTTGGTACTGATCATTATTCCCAAGTACTTCATCTTATCAGGCAGCCAGTGGAATGGGTGCATATGGAGGGAACCAATGGTAGTATGAAACGTCATGGGTCAGGCTTCGCCTTTCGTTCAGTTAATTTCATAGCCAGAGAACTCTGAGAAGATAGAGATGATGGACACCAACATAGGTATCTAGCTTTCCAGTAATGCAATTGTATGAAGTATGTCATCTGCGTAGAACATTATTTTGAGAGGTCCAGCTAGAGTGGCAATGCCATGCACCAATCATTGTCCAAAGTAAGCCTGGCAGGTGATTGATTGGTTGAGTCTGAACTCAAAAGCTGCGAGGCTGCAGGGCACTGAGCTCCGAGCTCCTATTCCGAGACCGGCGTGCATGCGGAGGACTGCCGGGGGGTCTGACCCGCTGTCTTATCATTTACTGTTGTTGCTGCTGCTTTACAGGCCATCAGTGCGGGTTGCTGGTGTTAGTGTCGGCTCTGAGACCGGCGTGGAGCTGTTGAGGAGGAGCGCATGCACCGGCGGGACAGAAAGCGGCCAGAATTGGCCAGGAAAGGCATTGAGGAGGAGAGACATTGAGGTCAGATCAACCCTTTCTTCGCTTTCCTCGCTGTGCTGTATTGCGAGCCAGAGGGGCCAAAACACATAAAGAACCAGTGCTTCTTTAGGGGGGGCAAGGACCGGCCGGTGCCCCCGCCTAGTTCCCTATAGTTTTTTTAGGTTGTTTCTGTTCTGTACTGTACTGCCCTGCCGCTTGCCATTAACTACTCCTAGGCGGCTAGGGAAGAGTGCCTCAGAGTGCTTCTAGGCACTCCTAGATCACAAGCCTCCACGAGCCTCCACGAGCCTCCAGGATCATGAGTGCTGCGAGTGCAAGAGCCATACTCGACTCTAGCAGAGAGTGAGCCCCGGTAAGCAGCGGAGGTGGCCCGGCAGGTCCGGGTGCAGCCTGCTGCTCAACTGGTTGAACCCCACTCGCCTGTGCTCCAGTTGTATCTTGTTCGCTTTATTATCAGACTGCATAGTTCTCTGCTTCACTCCTCTTTGCCAGGGCGGACCCTTGGAGGAGCCGCGGAGGACCCGCGGAGATCACACCCCGCGCGGGGGGCTTGCAGGAGAAAAAGATTTGTGATAGCACAGGCCCAATTAAGGGTGAGGCAGCAGTTTTTACAAGAGTTTGTTGCTCTGATATAAGCCTCTCAGTGCTATCCTCGTGTTATCCCTGTGCCATCCTTGGATTACTTAGGCCTACGCCATGAGGTCGGGTCGTTTAAGGGGACAAGCACAACTTTAATTTCAAGAACAGCTACAAAAAAGGCGCAGAGCCGCAAGGAAAATGCAAACCCGCCCCCAAAAGGATACCTCGCAGGCAAATTAAATAGTCCTTGAGGACCTGCCGGCCATAGCTGGGCCAACTTTATGTCGGGTGGACTTATTGAGTGCTGTGGGGCAAACTCACAACCAATCCTCTGTCGGGCGGGCACTTTTCCCAGCCAAGTATAAAGGACTTCTTCAAACAGAAAGGTGGTGCCCAATGTGCCCAATGTGAAGGTAATTGTGATGCCGAATTGCCTCCAACATCGCCAGCTCTGAATAAGATGTGTTTATCTAAAGCCCAGGCAATTTGTGAGGATGCTGTATCTCACAGGGATGAGCTGAGAGATAGTGGAAAACAGTCGTCAGGTCATACGCATTTAAACTTAAATGCACCTGTGGCAGTAAATTCACCTTATGAAGTAGTAGTTAAAGCACAAGTCCATAATGTTCCTACTACCGAGCAGGTAAATGTGATTACTACCCAAATGAAGACGCAGCCTGGAATGAACAGTGTACACCAGCGGAAGACACCCTTTGGGACATATCTCAGTGTAATAAGCCCTCAAATGATAGTGATGCTTCTGTTATCTGTATGTGGGATATGCAGGTGAACCAAGTGACTCAAAGTCCTTTGATACCTCGGTCGCCCAAGTTTGGGGCTGAGAAGATATGTAAGAGTCTAGGATTGCCTGTCTTGAGATAACAAATAATAAGAGTATCTTAAGTCTATTTGGTCCAGGGATATGTGGTGACGATCAGATATTAGATGATCATTCAATTCTAATCCCCTTAAAAAGTGAAACAATAAATAGTCAACATGGTGTATAGATCATAGGTCAAGTTGATAACTCGCTGAACCCTGCTGATCAGATCATAGGTCAAGTTGATAACTCGCTGAACCCTGCTGATCTTTCGTTCCTAAATAAATATGATTTTTCACCTATTCCTGATGAGCGCCCTACAATGTATAAAAGCGCTGATAATATTGGTGTGTGGAATAGTCTGTTAAATATAATGAATGCTATAACTAGTGCACTTCATTTCCATTCAAAAAAGCTTGAAATACAGGTGGAACTTCTAAATACTTTAGCAGTCTATGTGGCCGGTATTGACACAAAATTACAAAACTTGACAGGTTTGGTGGTTAAGGCCCAGACTGAGGTTAATGACCAATTAATAAGATGAACTTAAACACAGAGAGAGAAAGGGTAATTTAAACTGAGCCACTCTCGGTCCCCTTACAATATATAGAAAAATAACGAAAGAGTGATTCCAAATGAATGTCTTGCACAAGGCAAAAGGAGTCACATATGTTTTTTAGAAGAACCCTCACTCACCAACCTAGTTGGTGACATGCTTCTTCATAGGGTTCCCACCCGAGGGGCCGAATGCCTCTCGGGTGTGCTACGACGCCTGATTACAGCGGAGCAGGTTTTTGACTGAAAAGTGAAGAGTGAGTGAACAGTAACACCGTGGATATTAAAATTGCCTTTACTTAACCTAAATAATTTTTAATGATGGGAAAGTATGGCAAGATTAAAAGAGGTGAAAGTGGATGTCTTTACTGGTTAAATTGACCAATGACATCCCTATGTGAAATTTGTGATAGTGGCCGGTCTACATGTTTCAGCCTTAGTGTGCAAAATAGCAAGGCTTTCGTCAGGACCAGTAATGCCACGGGGTATGCACTCGCTAAGGTGCACCCTCTCCTGTGACAATTGTTACCGCAAACATACGGTTTTAGACTCTCAGCGTAGTCTGAAAGAAAACGTTAATGGTTTCTGGAAGAGAAAACAGAATGTGAAAACATCCAGGACACATCGTTAGTTCACAGTAGAACTCTGTAAAAACACTGTATAATTCAAACGTTGTGCTGCCATACGTGCTGTTCAAAGTGTTTGTTTCAGGCTCTCATGCCTATGGTGCCTAACGTGATGTTATTCTGGTAGTATTCTTTTTACAACGAATGTCACTTCTATGCGTCGTAGCACACCCGAGAGGCATTCGGCCCCTCAGGTGGGAACCCTAAGAAGAAGCATGTCACCAACTAGGTTGGTGAGTGAGGGTTCTTCTAAAAAACATATGTGACTCCTTTTGCCTTGTGCAAGACATTAATTCGGAATCAATCTTTCGTTGTTTTTCTACAATTAATAAGATGCACATGTTCTCACATTTTGGATAAGATGTCCGGTCTCCCTAAAATAGTAGGTTCACTTCTTGACGAAGTAAAAAAAACAGCTGGGAATTTATTCCTGGACGGAACTCCAGTCTCTAATCAGAAATTGGGAGTTAGTGTACCTAGTGTGAACACGAAGCAGCAACAACTCCAGGTAAATGTGTGTCGTGATAATTCTAGGGTTCCAGAGGAGGCAGGTGGGGAGGCTGAAGTCAGTCTGGGTTAGGATGTACAAATCGATGAAGATCATGTTCCCCAGGGAATCAATAAAATCAAGTCAACAATTATTGCCAAATCCCCATGTTCAAGCTCCGGGGATAGTCTCTGTGATTGTCCCCCACTATCTAAAAGGGCAAGAAAAAGGTTGCGGAAAGCTCGGAATAAGGCTAAGAGGTCAGTCGTTTCAGTAGCCACAGCAGCTAAACCTAAGCATTATCATCCCATTTTTAATCAAGCTACTAAGAAATGTCCAACTCAGGATGGTGCTCAAGAAGGTGTGGAATCTTCTACAGATTAATTGATGCCTTCGAGGTGCACGGCTCAGGCATCTGCAAGTGGTAGAAAAATGAAGTTCTCACTACCAATGGTATAATGAAACCAGATATGTCAGGCATTGGTAAGGGAGAGGAGACTAGGTTTGACAGTAAACTTCAGGGGACTAGGCTCCTGTCCCAAGATCAAGTAATCCATACCCCGAATGGGTCAAGTTCAGCAGAAATGTTAGAGCCTATTGTCACTCAGAGTCTAAAAACTATTTTCAAATATCACTTTAGCAAAAGATAGTAAACCAGGCCCATCAAGCTCCCTATGTTGCAGACAGGATAATAGTACTAATAATTGGGATAAAAAACTAGTAATGCATCTCCTGTATGAATCTCAGGGTTCCCACGAGAGTCTCAACCGGAGCCTAATTCTGAAAATAATATCAACCATTCCTGAATTATCATTTATTAAAACCACTGATTTGGTGTCAGTGCAGTGTAAACAAATACAGCCAAACACTCTTCGAGAGTCCACTATTACAACTTGGTCCTCAAATGACATTGTGACCAAAATTTTAGGATCAAGTTTGTATTTTATGGAATGTCACATTAAGGTTGAGATTTGGACCAGTGTACATTATCCCCCGATTCTGGAGGTATTGGCCCTGAAGGTGGATAAGGATGGAGAAACAGTCGTAAGTAAGAAGGCAAATCCAGTACTTAGAGGTGCATCAGGCCCATCGGCTAATCAGTCTTGCAGTTCTGGCCTGTTGATTACCAACTCACAAACAGGGGGTCGAATCTGTGAGTGGCTACCTAAAAATAATGTGCGAATGGAGGACTGGTCTTGGCTTCCAGCTACTTTGGCGAAGGTGCCCCGAGGAGATAGTAATTGAATGTCCGTAGCTACAGATGTTAATGCTAAGCAAATACGACTATGCTCTTGGAATGTTCATGGGCTGACCCATCTACTGTCTGACCCCGATATGATATTATTTTTAAATTCATTTACAATTTTATCACTTCAAGAAACATGGAGCGAACATATGACTCCTTTGCTTGGGTTTAATGAATATAGTCTCCTGGCAGTGCGAACTAATAAATCAGGCCGTGCAAAGTGTGGCCTGTCGTGCTACATTGCGCCTGACTTAAATTTAGTAGCGGAAGTGGTGGATTTCGATCTGGGCTGGTTACAATGTCTTGTGGTAAGCAAAACTGAATCTAGTTTAATTATACCCAATGTGTATCTAAGTGCCAGAAAAAAGAAGTCTACGCAGCTGCATATCTTGCGAGATATTTTATGTACATTGATAATCCAGCACCCAGAAGCACGCATTATAGTTTCTGGTGATTTTAATTTGCAACTGATTCGGTTTTCCGGAGTAAACGGTAAGACTGACGGAATTGCAAAAGAGTGTTGTGATATTATGTCTGAGGCTGGGTTCAGTCAGGAAAAAGAAAAATCTAGGTTCATTCCCACGTCTGAAAATTCTAAACAAGGATCAATTATTGATTATATGTTTATCTCAGACAACTTAAGCTAAAAAATGTCTGAATATACGGTAATCCCTCGGCTTGAAAGTGATCATAACCCTCAGATTGTAACATTTAATTTTTGGGTGAAGTGTTATCTTAGACACAGCAAACTTCCCAACATGGCCCATATAATCTGAAGAGGTTAGTCTGGCATATAGCTAAATAAGAGGCAATTACACAAGCTGCTAAAACATTAATTCAGGAAGGTGACCAGTGTGTGCGGGGGATGTGAATATAATTGACAAATGGAACTTTATTACAACGGCCCTGGTGAGGAAATTTGCAGCCCGACAGGCTAGAAAAATTAATAACCGTTTGAAACCTCAGAACACATGCTTCACCTCTAAGTTATTTAAGTTAAAGAAATCGCTTAACAGAGCTGTTCTGGAGGTGTATGCTCATAGATTTCATCAGTCCTATTTTGTGTATAAAGAAAATTAGAAGGAACTTTAAAAAAATTATAAACAAGAAGTTTGGAAAGCTAAAGTTAAATATCAAACAGGGCTTTGGATTAGTTTACTATCTGCCTCTAAGCAAAATAATGCAAAAGATTTTGGGCAGTAATTAACAAGCTTGAAAGGGGAGGCTGTAGGGCATTTTGTGTAAATATATTGGAATCCAGTTGGGTAACTTTTATTGCTAATTTGTATGGCACATCGGACCAGATGGTAAATCAACCAGATATGCGCTTTGGTTATGAGGAAAATAGTATATCAACTATTGATATGGAGAGTGGTGAGTGCCAGGGGTTGACGATCACAGTCCAACTTAGTGATTCTAGTTTTGATCTATGCCTTCATTTAGAATGTTTAAGTTGTAATCAAATATTGACTTTGTTACGTGGGCTTCGTGCAAACCCTGTTTTAAAAAAAAAACATGTTCTGATTGGCCCAGGAATTTTTTTTCCCTTGGGCCAATTCGCTGTGCGAGCACTCTGATTGGCAGCCAGCAAAATGAGAAAAATGTTGCTGGTAGCCATTACAGGACTCGGAGACTTAGGGCCTCATTACAATGCCAGTCGGACCGACATCTGTGGCCTACTCGGCATCGGTCAGACCGCCGCAGTCTTGTTGGAAGTGGTCGGACCGACTGCTGAATTACGATGCATGCTGAATGCAGTCCGACCGCCGACTCTGACAGCCTTTCTCTGACTGCTGAGATGGCGGTCGGAGAAAAGCAGCAGCCATAGAGCTGTACGGGGAGTTCCGACTGCCAACCGGATTTACCATGTGCATTTCCGACGAGCCGATCGTGGTGGTCCGACAGGTTGCCTCGACTCATCGAAACAAAAGATTTGGGGTGCATACTTGTCGTAATGAGCCATGAAACGCCAGGTAAGTCGTAGTAGTATTTATTCAAGTAGAATACAGCTGAGCCATCGAGCAGAGCAGCAGCAGAGGTTACAACAGGCACCAACTGACACATCTGGAACTCTAGGTGCAGAACCCTCACGCAGTGAGGTTCTGAGCCAAGGACATTCCAAAACAAGCACAGACTACTACATAGTTCTTCCCTTAAAACAAAAAACGAAAGGAAACTTAAAAAGAAGATAAAGAAGGAAGACAACAGTTGAAGGTACCTGTGAAAAGAAGAGAAGGTTAAACAGAATAACAACAAGGCAATACCTGTAAAAGAAAAAAAAGGTTAAGCAGAATAACAACAACAAAACTACACCTGAGGGGAAAAGAACTACAAAAGAAACAGGTTAGACTCTATAACGAGGAGGTACAATCTTAACTCGAGCACTGCATCTCAAGGCAGGCTGGCCCACACAATCTAAACTCCTCTCACCACTCTCACTTCCAACATCCTCGCCAAGAGAACGACACTTCACCAAGAAACACTTGTTCCACCACTGTCCATTGATAAGTTTCACTGAACTCCCTTTCACATCCACAACTTTGACAAGGGGACCAAACTTGGAAGAGCCCTTCCTCACATGGACAGGTTTCTTCACACGGACGTGATCGCCCAAACATATCTCCACGCCTTTAACATTCTTCTTGGAGTCAAAGTAAGTTTTCTGCTTACTTTGAGTCAAACTTGCATTACCCCTCACACTGTCATCGGACCACTGTCTACCTTTGACCCAATTGCTCATCCAACTAGGACAAAAAGCAGTGGCAGCTCTCCGACCACATAACAACTCAAAAGGTGAAACACCCGTGGTTGAATGTGGTGTGGTACGGTAAAACCAAAGCATGCTTCTCACAGAATTGGCAACAACACACTTGTTGGCAAGAGCCCACTGTATGCACTCCCCCAGCACCCTGTTCATACGCTCAACTAGACCATTGGTCTGGGGGTGGTACAGTGAACTTCTGAGGTGCATGACACCACAAGTGTGAAGGAAATCCTCAACCTCACTGGCGACAAACTGGGCACCATTGTCCGTCACAAGAAACTCGGGAAAACCTTCCTTCATGAATACATCATTAAGGAACTCGACAACAGTTCTAGAACTCACTTCCCTCACAAACCTAACCTCTGGCCACTTGGAGTAGTAGTCCATTAGGACTAAAGCAAACTTAGATGATGGATCAAGGGCATGGAAAGGACCCACAATATCAAGCCCCAGCTTCACCCAGGGTGCAGATGGCAACTCAACAGGAGAAAGAGGGGGAGTACGCAGTTTTGCAGTTTTGTCACAGCTAGAACAAATCACGCATGACTTGACAATTTCATCCACTTCCCTGTCCATGGAAGGCCACCAGAAAGATAGATGCACCCTTCTTTTTGTCATAGTGGCACCTAAATGTCCCTCATGCGCATGCCTGATTAAGGCAGGTCTCAAACTAAGAGGGGGAACAAGCTTGTCACCTCTCAGTAACAAACCATCCTCAATGGTTAATTCATCTGCCACCTGCAGAAACATTTTGTATTCAAAATTCAGGTTCCTCTCCTTGGGCCAACCTCTCTTGACATACTTCATGACCAAAGCCAAGGAAACATCGGCGCTAAGGGCCTAACGCCATTCACATTCAGAAACTGCACACAACTGTGGAAGATCAACTGCAGCCACAATGAACTCTTTTTTGTCCTCCTCACCCATGATTGATTCAGCTTCAACAACATCAGAGGAACGTGAGAGGTAATCTGCACACCCATTCTTGCTCCCGGGAATGTACTCAGCACAAAAATCAAACTGGAGAAGTTTGGAAGAGAGGCGTGCAATCCTAGGAGTGAAACTCCTGACGTTCTTCCCACTAAGAATGAAAACTAAGGGCTTGTGATCAGTTCGGAGGCAGAACTTTCTTCCCCAAATGAAGTTACGAAACTTCATCACTGCCCACCAACACGCTAGTAACTCCTTCTCGATAACTGAATATTTTATTTCAGAAGGAGACAAAACCCTGGAAGCAAACCCAATGGTCCTAACCACTCCCCCTTTGTTCTGGGTAAGAACAGCCCCCACGCCAACATTGCTTGCATCCACCGTCAAGGTGCAAGTTAGAGAGAGATCGTAATGTTTCAAAACCTTAGGCGAGACTAGCTGCTGTTTCACCCACTCAAAAACACCTTGGCATTCAGCATTCCACTCAAACACGACTCCCTTCATTAGCATTTGTGACAAAGGTCTCAACTTGCTCGCAAAGTCTGGCACAAACCGTGAATAAAATTCACACAGGCCAAGGAAGGACTTGAGACTAGTCTTGTCGTAGGGAGCCTTTGATTTAACAATTGAATCTACAAGACTAGTCGTAGGAAGAATCCCACTTTCATTGACCAAATGACCCAAGTACTCAACCTCTCTGGTCATGAAAACACATTTGTCTCTGCGAAGCACCACACCATTAGACTGGAATCTAGACAGTACTTCTTGAAGAATAGTATCATGGGATGCTCTGTCAGGTGCAAAGACTAGGACATCATCCTGAAAAACAGACAGCCCTTCAATACCCTTAAGCATGTTACTCATCAGCCACTGGAAAACTGATGCGGCTGACGCAAGGCCAAAGGGCATGCAGACATACTGGTAGGTGCCAAAAGGGGAGACGAATGCAGTGAGGTGTCTTGACTCAGGGGCTAATTCTATCTGATGGTAGGCAGATGCTAAATCTAATTTTGTGAAACTTTTCGCATCCTTCAAACCTGCCAACAACTCATTGATGTTTGGAAGCGGATGGGAATCCACCCAGATTTCTTTGATCAAGCAGCGGAGGTCAACACAGACCCTCAACTCGCCGTTCTGTTTGTGTGCGACCACTAGTGGAGATAACCATAGGGAGGAATCAACTGGTTCTATTATCCCTTTTGCACACAGGGAATCAAGTTCTTTTTCAAGGTCCTGCCTGACACTAAAGGGAACATTTCTCAGCTTATGTTTGATGGGTCTTACGCCATCTTTCACGATAATCATGTGCTGGAAGTTCCTAATCTTTCTAAGTTCACCAGAGAACACGTGAGGACATTTGTTGACCAAATCTTCAAGATCGGGATTGTCTCTAACAACAAGGACTTGTTCTGTGGTCCCAGGCCTAAGCACCATACCAAACAACCCCTGGTGGAACCAGCCCAAGATGTTCAAGCCTTTGTGTGCCACATATAACTTCCCAGCAATCTTCCTGCCCCTGAACTCCATAATATCTTCAATATATCCTGACAAATTGATCTCATGCCCCTCATATGAGACCTCCTTACGATCAGGGGGCAACAGGGGCCTGTTTGGCCAAGTTGTATTGAGGAGGTCTTGCGTAATCATGGAGATACGAGCACCAGAGTCAACTAGAAGCTTCAGCACTCGATCCCCGACCAAGATCTCCACGTAAGGATCAACACACATTTCAGGATTTCCCACCATGACCCCTTCATCTTGTACAACCACTACCATGTCACTGAGGTCTTTAGTGAGAAACTCTTCATCATCACCAAGTGTGCCACCATCAACAACACACTTGACAGAAGAGGGTTGTGAGAATGTCCTGCTCTTGCCAACCTGACACACCTTAGCAAAGTGGCCTGTTTTGTTGCAAATTCTACAAGTCACGAACTTAGCCGGGCACCTACTACCTCTCATATGAGTCTTATATCCGCATCTAAAACAAAAGTTGCTATGGGAAAAGAAGGCATTCTGTCTTTCATTCTGTCTTTCCCCCAAACTAGAACGTGGTCTGTCTACAGAATTATTTTCTCTATCCTTGTTTGCCTTGACTTTTACAGCAGAGACCGCTTCACTGTTTTTGGCATCCAACTCCTTTGCTGACAATTGTGAGGTCTCGATGCTCTTTGCTACTCTAATTGTTTCATCCAGAGTTGGATTCCCCATGGAAAGAAGTTTTTGTTTGATGGTTTTATCCGTACAATGACAGATAAATTGATCGCGCACTAACTGGTCCGCAAAGTTTTCAAACTTACACTCAGAGACAAGCCTCCTCAGAGCCGAAATGTATTTGTCAACATCTTCATTTGTGTTTTGTGTACGTAAAAAGAATTTGTGGCGAAGGACAACTAGGCTTGGTTGAACATCAAACCTAGTCTGGAGCCTCTTAACAGTGTCCTGGTAATCATCGAGGACATTCTCACCATCAACGACAGGTGGAGGAAGATGTTTTAGAATTTCTCTTCCTTCAAAATCTAATGAGTGTAACAAAATGTATTTTCTGCGCTCTGGTCTGTACCTGATCGCACCAATAGCGCCAAGGTAAGTCTCAAACCCATCAAACCACTGCTTCCATTTGATGGGTGGTTCACCAGGTGTCTCGAGAAACGGTGGAGGGGGAGTGACAGCCTGCATGGAATTAAATTATTTCGCAAACGCTGATGACAGGTTGCTGATGAAAACTCTGAAAAGAGTGGTCACCAAATGAATGTCGCACTGCAAGTTGAAAACTCAGAATAAACTCCGCGCTGTAGAAGGCTCGAAAAGAACAGTCATCAAGCAAATGCCACGCTGGAAATTGAAGACTCTGAGCGAAAGCCGCGCTGGAAAAGGCTCTGTCCCTTTTTTTTTTTTTTTAAATAAAGCGCAATCCCTTTGAAAACAAGAGAGACACTCTCCACTTGGTTGCACAATACCTTTCAGCATGAAGAATGGACTGCCGGCTGCACTTCTCGTACCATTGTGACATAAGTCAATAAGCGGCGAACAGATGGCAAGCTCCATTCTCTTCCTCCCTTCTGTCAACAAAGGAAGCACTGTGACGCGAACACTAGGAAATGCGACCTGCGTTTCACCGTTGGAACGCAGTAGCGTGGTGACGTTTTTGCACGTCTTGACGTCACTCACGTCTGTGTGCAGACGCATCGGGAGACCTGCGTTCCAGCTCTCCACTAACCTCTTTTCCTTCGCCGCTCTGCCCCAATTCCACCTGGTTTTGTCGCAATATGTTGCTTCCACGCTTTGTCAAAGTCGGATAGAGATGACTCTGACGACAACTTCCTGCCACCTGCAGGAGACTCTTCTCTTCGACGTGCCAGGAGTAGACGAGGATTCTTCTACCGACACACACGGGTCCGTGTTGATGGCCCAGCGCTCGTCGCCAACAAAGATGTCGGAATGTGCCAGGAAACGCCAGGTAAGTCATAGTAATATTTATTCAAGTAGAATACAGCTGAGCCATCGAGCAGAGCAGCAGCAGAGGTTACAACAGGCACCAACTGACACATCTGGAACTCTAGGTGCAGAACCCTCACGCAGTGAGGTTCTGAGCCAAGGACATTCCAAAACAAGCACAGACTACTACATACTCACCCAAATCAGCTTCTCTCCGACAGTATCCTGCGTGGATCCCTTTCTCCAGGTCCCCTCCACACTGCGGCAGCTAAACCATGAAGACTACAACCCTGTGGTTGCCAGAATGCAGGTAAGTCCGTAGGTGGTATGTATCCCGATTGACTGGACTGTGTAAAGATCGCCACACTCCAGCAATGGGGTACATGCTCACAAGGCATATACCCACATATGTCATGCATGTGTGTACGCACTTGCAGCAACATATTTGGGAATATGTGCACCGCCATAGATGAGACCGCCGCGGTAGCAGCGGTTGCATCGTAATAAGGTGGGGGAACTTTCCCAGCCTCAGCGGATGGAATCGGAATGACCGTCCGACCGGCATTGTAATGAGGCACTTAGTCCCCTGTCCTGAACATGTAAAAATATATATATCTCATCTAATTCTACTGAATCTAAGAACCAATCTGTTTTGTATAATGTGTAAGATCAATTGTAGTTATGCCTTTTAACTTTGAGCACAGAGCACTTTATAGCAAGCAAGTAGTTTAAAGGGGAGACATGAGCAACAAGTAAATTGCACCTTGGGGGCACTTGCCCCATATGGGAGGAAAATTCGAATTTAGTATATGGCATTTTAAAATGTTTGAAATTCTATCTAAGGTTCGATAAGGCAGCTCTTCACGTAGCACTTTAATATTTATGATACTGTATAACGTTGCACTAGGCACCTTGCACTTTATTCCTCTATGCAACTTTAATTCAGGGGAAGGTGGTACCTTTAAAGGTCCATGAAGGGTTCGACAAGGTAGCTTCGCATGCAGAACTTTACTGTTATTATGTATAAAGGTCGCAACATTGTACGTTGCACTAAGCACTTTACTCCTCTATGCAACTTTAATTCAGGGAAAAGGAGTGTATTAAAACGAAGACCAGGATATAGGGCTGCATGAATATGGACTGGAATTCTAATACGGAGATTAAGGTGTACCATATAATATTGTTTCCATGTCAGTGCGCATAATCCAAGCGCATGATTTAATGAACTTCAGGGGTGCAACATTATGCTGTCAATAGAGCGCTGAATAAGTCTTAGAAATGGGGGTCTCTAGTTGGCAAGGGTTTGCACCTTTTTCCAAGAAGGAACTCTTCATGTTTTAGTAAAATGAGAAATCTTCGTAAATTTCTACATTTTATGCCAGAAGATTGCCGTAAGGCCGTAGTCCATGCCACAGTGACATCCAGGCTGGATTACGCAAACGGCCTATATCTCGGTCTGCCTAAATATTCGATTAGACGTTTGCAGATGGTGCAGAATGCGGCTGCGAGACTAATTAGACGCATTCCATTTCGACATCATGTCTCTCCGCATTTACAGGAACTACACTGGCTTCCGGTAGCCAAAAGAATTGAATTTAAGGCCTTGACGCTGGCCTATCGGGCTCTTCAGGGAAGATGCCCTAGCTATCTTAGACAAAGACTTGGCCGGTATAAGCAAGATCGCGCCCTGCGGTCAAATTCTCAGAACTTGCTCATCGCTCCTCGCTTGTGAAAGCTCGTCTGGGCGGTAGGGCGCTCTCAGTTAGAACGGCTAAATTGTGGAATGCCCTACCAGGGTTTCTCCGCCAAGCTGACACTGAGACTAGTTTTAGAAAAGCGCTGAAGACATGGCTTTTCAGCAATTAATCAGGCCTGACTTCTGAGCCTAAACTTTGTGCACGCGTTGCTTGCTGCTTGCTGCTTAGCGCCGGGACACCTCTGTTTGAGGTAGCTGTTCGCGCTATATAAATTTCAGTATTATTATTATTATTATTATTATTCTAGTCAGGATAAGGGAGTTAGACTCCTAAAATAACCCCTGCTCACCCCCTGGGTAGCACGAGCAGTCAGGCTGATCTTAGAGGCAGTGTGTAAAGCATTTGCACATAACCAACAGTAGTACAGTGAAGACACAACAAAAGGACACCACACCAGTTTAGAAAAATATCTAATATTTTTATATATCCAAAACAAGACCAAAAACGATAAAAATCCACCATACAGTTCTCACAAATCTTCAGTAATCAAAATAGACTTGAAATACAGTTCCTTTAACTCGATAACTCCGTCTGGGGCTATCACGTCGTCATGAACAATAAATTCAAAGAGTTCTGGCTGACCACGGCGTCGCGGGCCAGCTACGATGTTGGGAAAACCTGCAAAACAGTACCTTTAGAAATGTAGGGCGTCGGCGACCTCTTGATGAGCCCCGAAGGGCCGGCATCCGCAAGGGTCGGTTCCGGAGGTCGGTGCAGATCGAACTCCTCACGGTTGAAGTCGGAAGCGCCTGCGTCGGCAGGCATCGGGAACTTTGTGCGAAGTGCAGCGGTGCGGCGTGCGGTGCCCTCAGGTCGCGGTGCTGGCAGGTCACGGTGCAAGCAGCGGCGTCGTCGTTGCTGAAGCGCTGTCATCGGCTGACGAACTGGAGTCGATGGCATCGGTAGGCCAAGGCTGTGGTGCAGGATGAGGACAGTGCGTCATGTAACTTACGAGCGGTGCCCCATGGTGCAAGCAGCGGTGTCAAAGTCGGCATGGAGCATCGTCGTCGGGGACACCAAGGCGGCGTTGTGAAGCGAGGCGGTGCTCACAGGTCGCGGTGCAAGCAGCAGCTTGGTGGCAGAATCCAGTGGCATCGTCGTTGAGACCAGGGTTGGGGTGCAGCGTGCGGCGGTGCCCTCTGCTGTGCCTTCAGGACACGGAGTCAGCAGCAGTGTCGTAGATGGCGTCGGGTTGCTTTTTCTTCTGTTGCAGCACAAAGCACACAGTCCCCAGTGCTGATGGCAGAAGAACTTGAAGTCTTTGCTGTTCCTGAGACTTCTTGAACAGGGTGCAAGCTCTTCCTCAAGCCCTTGGAGAAACTCACTAAAGAAGTTGTAGAAAGATCAGTCCAGTCCTTTCACTGCCCAAGACACAAGCAGCCACTGCAGGCCAACACAGCAAAGCACTCAGCAAAGTGGTAGTTCCTCCTCACAGCTTCTCCAGCTCTTTTTCTTCGCAGTCTTCTTGGTTCCAAAAGAGTTCTAAAGTTCTGTGGTCTGGGCCCCAATATTTATACCCCAAATTTTTGTGTCCTTTCAGGCAGAGAGTGTCTGTGCTTAGTCCAAACCAGTTCTGTCCTCTCTGGCCCAGCTTCCAGGCAGGAGGTGGAAACAGCATTGTGGAAAGCAGACCAGGCCCATTCAGGTGCAAGGAAATCTCCTCCCACTACTCTAAATGCAGCCCAGGTCTATTCAGCCCAACCCTGACTCATCCAGACTCTCGGGAGCCACTGCACATCCCCAGCCCCTGTCACTCCAAACCCAGACAGTCAATACACATCCTAGCAGAGGCATACTGAATGGCTAAGCAAGAAAATACCTACTTTCTAAAAGTGGTAATTTCAAACACAGAATGTAAAGATCACCCTCACTAAAAGATGCATTTTAACATTCTGAGTTCAGGCATACTAAACTTTATCATCCATCCTATCTCTTTCCAATGGGAAGTTATATTTATAAGAAGTTATAAATAAACTCCCATTCTATTCTATGGGACAGATAGCCTTTCAGTAGTGAAAAACTAAATGCAATGTAATTCACTACCAGGACATGTCACACACATCAGGGCATGTCCTACCTTTCAAATGCACTGCACCCTGCCCACAGGGGTAACTTGGGCCTACCTTAGGGGTGACTCACATGTAAGAAAAGGGAAGGTTAGGGCCTGGCAAGTGGGTGCACTTGCCAGGTCGACATGGCAGTTACAAACTGCGTGCAGACTCTGCAGTGGCAGGTCTGAGTTACCTTTACAGGGCTAATTCTGTTGGTGGAACAATCAGTGCTGCAGGCCCACTAGTAGCATTTGATTTACATGCCATGGCACACTCAGTGCACTTTACTAGGGGCTTACCAGTAAAACAAATATGCCAATCATGGAAACACCAATCCATAATACAATTTACCCAGAGAGCATATGCACTTTAGCACTGAATAGCAGTGGTAAAGTGCTCAGAGTCTTAAAACCAACAACAGTCGGTCAGGAAAAAAATAGGAGGAAGAAGCAAAAGGTTTGGGAATAACCCTGCAAAAAGGGCCATTTCCAACAATAAGTGATTATGGACCATGGTGGCTCAATAAAGTAAGAGCACTGGCTCACAGTTGAACCTCTATTGTGGACTTGACAAGTAATTGGGGGAAGAAAATAAGGCACTAAGCATCGTATATAGGAAGGAAAGAAGTACCAATAAGGTTGTACTAAAACTGTGAAATTGGAGTTCAGAATTCTGGTACTCGATTAATTGATCAAATGGTATTGATTCCTGAGGTTATTCAATATAAAAGAGACACTTTTTCATTGAAGGTGCCAGGATAGTGGCAGCTCACACATAGCCCCGAAAACAACACATAGCCCCGAAAACAATCATCGAGGTCTTGCTTACACAGGAGGGGGGGAGCGAGAGATGCACAGTGTTATTAGTCATATTCAAACACTTGTAAATAGTTGTTATGCTCAATGTTTTCCATGAGTGAACAGGGCATTGCAATATGGCGTGACGTTAACAGAGAATAAAAAAGTATTAAGATTTGATTTCGATGGTCATAGAAAAAGTATACAAAAAAGCTGAGATAACTTTATTGAACAATTTTGAATGATAAACTTTGTTGTTCGAAACGCTGTAGACAATTATTGCACTGTCACTTTAATAGGTGGAGATAGTATTTAATGCACAAAATGGCGATATGGCATTGTTGTGAAAAAGACCGCGTGGATGGTCGAAACGCGTTACCAGTTGCCGCAGTAAAACCGATTAAATTAACACGAGCGTGCTGAGCCCTGTTTGTGGAGTTGGAGTGGGTTATTGAAAAAAATATATATATATATATAATATATATATATATATATATATATATATATATATATATATATATATATACTGCTCAAGATCAACACAATGTCAGCGGACGCGCTGAAAGAAAGGGAGGCAGCAGGCAGGACTCTATCACCCAGAATGCACCCACAGGCACACGCAACACCAGCCTGAAAGACAAAATTAAGACACTTGAAAAACTGATGAAATCAGAACAAAATAAATGGTGGGAGGCAAAATCCCTTCAACGTTACCGGGATGTAGGTAGAGTGCCACGAGGTCTACGCATATTAATAGCTCCTAGTTATGAAAGCCCAGATCAGGATATGATGAAGGAATGGGCAGAAACCAATCTCGAGTCATCTAGGAGACTGTTAATAATTTTAGTCAAATATGCGGACAAAGACCGTACAAGATTACAGGAGCAAACAGACATTTTAAATGCCGAACTTAACAGCACGGGGCAAACTGATGAACTGACCAAATTAAAAGATGAGATGACAAAGAGACTTAAAAAAGAAGAAGAGGTTATCCGAGAGAGAAAGGCCTTTACATTTCACCGTGACCGCATGGACTATGAATGCAGTCGCATTTTCACTTTCGCAAAGAAGTATGACTCACTGAAAGTGTCGAGATTTGGTGGCAAATGGACAAATGGAAAGACTGGATGCAACATCCAATTCGGATCTCAGTTCGGCTCTGGAAAGCGAGGCAGAGTCAGAGGCCCGCAACCAAAGGATGAAACAAATACCACCAAAGATTTCATTAGCACAAGAGGTGGATTTTTTAGTTCAAGAGCGCAGACAAACTCTGCGCCCCAGGAATCAGTTGAACAGACAAACAAAAGTAGATCCACAAAGCGCCGTGAAAGGCGACAGGCCAAACGGAGAAGGGTTAAATCAACAAACTCGACAACAGAAAAAGAAGAAATGGAGACGTTAACAAACTGTGAAAAGACCAACAGTCAAACAGTAATAAATCTAACAGACGTCGACCTCAATAAAGCAGAACAACAATTACTTACACTAGGACTGTCATACTGCCCTGAAAGTTCATTTAATTATGCAGCCACCAGAATGGACATTTACAGGGGTGTGCGAAAGCTAAAACTAAAGAAATATTTTATTTTGAATAAAGCCAAGGCGAATCAAGCGGATAAACACTCTGAAGCAATGTCAACCTATTCCCTCCTTTTAATCTCACAGCGTCAGATATGCCACTGCTGGAGGATATGCAAGAACTGGCAAAGGAAAATGCAAACAGCACACAAAACACTGATGAAACTCAAATAGAAAATACGATGGCTAAACAAAACATGAAGGTAACCCCATTCAAGCCCCGCTCCACATTCAATCCGATTATGATGAGAGACAGCATAGATGTATTCCATTAGCAGGTAACTTTGGGCTTAAAACAACTGAACCAGAGGGTGCTCCATGCAGAAAAACAAAAGACAAACAAACAAGAAATGCAGTACCATCTATTGATCAACAAACTCAAAAAGAACAAGGAAATAGTTATTCGCAATTCGGATAAAGGGGGCAACCTGGTATTATGGAATAAGGTGGATTATATTGATGAAGCCATGACTCAGCTCAATAACAGAGAATGCTATCACACAAGTGACAAGATATCCCTAAAAATCATTCATAACAACGTTTACATGAAGTTAGTAGCATGGAAAAATGCAGGGTTGATCACGCTTCAAGAATATACATTTTTACGAAATGACAATCCCACAACGCCAATTCTGTATTTTATACCAAAGATCCACAAGGACCCTAAGAAAACCCCAGGAAGGCCTATTATTTCGGCCCGAAGCAGTCTCTTGGAAGGAACCTCTCAATATATAGATTTTTTCCTCCAGGACTTTGTGCAACAACTCCCTTCATATATTAGGGATACGGGTGACTTTTTATCCAAAATACAGGATTTTGAATGGGACAATTACTTCTTATTGATTACATTAGATGTAACTTCATTGTATACGTCAATTAACCATCAAGACGGACTCAGAGCACTGCAACACTTCCTGAATTTAAGACCATCTGAATGCTCACAACATAGCAAAATGCTTTGTAATATGGTAGAGTTCTGCTTAAGTAACAATATTTTCCTATTCCAAAATACTTTGTACCAACAACTACGAGGAGTGGCAATGGGGGCCAGCTTCTCTCCCAGCTATGCCTGTCTACACATGGGCTGGTGGGAGGAGCTGGTCCTACACAAAGAACATGCCACCTTCAGTCAAAAACAACATCAGACTGTTTCTGAGATATATAGATGATTTATTTCTAATATGGCAGGGTACCAAAGTAGAAGTTGAAATGTTTATTGAAATGCTTAACACTAACAACCTTAATCTGCACTTCACAGCTTCTATCAGTTCACAGTCTGTAAATTTCTTAGATGTTCAGATATTCATCAGAGATGGGAAAATGGAAACCAAACTGCACAGAAAGACAACTGCTGGAAACTCAGTATTACACGCAGGGAGCTCACACCCACATCATTTAATGCAAAGTATACCATATGGAGAGATGCTCCGGCTCAAGCGCATCTGCAGTCACGATGACGACTTAAGGGCTGCCCAACTAGCTAGCAAACACAGGTTTTTAGAAAGGGGGTATTCTAGCAAATGCATTGACACAGCTATCAAGAAGAGCAACATGGTCATGAGACAAACTTTGATAAGTAAACCCATAGAGAGGAATAAGAATGAGGCAGAAGAAGCTGAGTCTTTCAGATTTATTCTGAGTTTCAACAGACAGGAGAAAACAATAAGGAACATCATCAAGAAAAATTGGCCTTTGATTTTAGGGGACCCTATAGTGGGCCCACTGCTACCTAATAGAGCCACCATTACCTACAGCCGGGCACCCTCTATGAAAGATGCTTTGGTGCAAAATGATCCAGGTAATCAGCCCGTAGGCACATGGCTCTCTCAAAGAAAGGGATTTTTTAGATGCAAGACATGCAAGGCATGTCAATTTGGTGAAAACAGAACCTCTTATAAGACACCATTCTGCAGTCAAGATAATCAAATTAACAAAGCCTTGACATGCAAATATGATTATGTAATTTATGTACTGGAGTGCCCTTGCGGCCTTTGCTATGTTGGCAGCACTGTACTGCAGTAGCACAAAAGGGTGCTCCAGCACATTAGAGCCATCAAAAATCAAGACCCAGCCTACCCGGTGGCTCGTCACTTTGGCGAGTTTCACAATGCAGATCCTAAGGGATTAAAATATTATCTGGTAGACTCAATTCCATCCAATAAGAGAGGAGGGAATAGGGAGAAAACCCTCAGACGTTTGGAGACACGCTATATTTTAAATTTAGACTCCAAACAGCCACGAGGCCTCAATGCCACAGAGGAACTTTATACGTGTCTTTAGGTGACTAACTGGGAGGTATTAATTAGAAGTAGGTGGCAGCTACTTTAATACCCAACATGAAACCATTAAAAAGGGAGAATATGGACCGCTATACCACCACCCCCTATAATTTTTAGAATTTCCACACGGTATTTGATGGGTTTTACTATACATTTGCACTTGAGGTTTAAAAAAATTTTTTTACACTAACACTTTTTATTAATCAAATTGCACTAAGCACTTTATCTTGTCGTAGTCATAGACAACAAGTATGTTTACATCAATGGTACTGTATTTTGCATTTTTGCATATCAATCAATCATTGACAAGGTATTTAAACCATGATAATGTCGATAAAGCAGAAATGAGCAACATATCAAAACTTATATATTATAGGTTTTATGACAATCTTTTTGCTTTTTGTACAGTACAATGAAATCCATTTGGTTTTAAGGGCTCTTAAAATATTTTATGGTTTTCAATGAATGATGATTTTATGCCTGTTAGTCAATGTATTCAATTGTGGTATTGATACCTGAATGTTTAAATCAACCCAGAAATACATAGGTAGGCTAAAGGTTTTCGTAAATCTGTTGTTTATGTCTATGCTTGCACTGGACACTTTAAGAGGAAAACAACAAAAAATGGTATAAAAACCTACCTGTCACCGTGATGCGCGTCATGTGATCAAGGCCCTCAGGGGTCGAAATGCGTCATGGCTGTGCATGAGAAGAGCAATAAACGCTGATTCTGCACCAAATTGTGGTCTGTGCTCTGGTGTTTTCGAGGCAACAGCCGAAAGAACGGTGGAGTGTTCATTGATATATATATATATATATATATATATATATATATATATATATATATATATATATATATATATATATATATATATATATATATAGATAAATATATATATATATATATATTGTCCTCCAAGTGTGTCCTATGCTTGTGGACGCACTCCATTACAGGCTGATTTAACAAACTCTATGCGTCCAGGGTAACCGGCAATTTTATTCCTGATTTGAATTCACAGCCTAACATGTTTCAGAGCCCCCAGCTCCTTTCTCAAAGGCACAGCCACAATTCAAAACATAAAAATATTGATATCTGGTGGCCGAGGAGGATTCGCGAACCCTCCCAAGCATGAGCTTGATTCTGATTGGCTGCCAACACTCCAAATCAGGAAGTGTTGGCAGCCATCTTGTGACTCGGTAGAACCAAGTCACAAGAAAACAGTAAAAAAAAAGATAAAAAACAAGAAAAGGGGGCAGGGAAGAAACACCCTGACCCCCTAGGCCTGCTGCCAGGCCCTAGAAACGAATTAAAAAAAAAAAAGAAATCCGCAAAATTCACGCTGGGTGCGCGAATCCGGATGAATTCTTTAAGACCCCAGGTGGGCAATGTACAATTAATTAGCGGGGGCCCACGGGGGCCCCCGCAGCCCCGGGGACCGCCACCTCCCGGGGCTTCATCAATAATGTGTGGGGGGCACGCGGCCCCCCGCAGCCCCGGGGACCGCCACCTCCCCGGGGCTTGATCAATAATGTGTGGGGGCACCAGCTCCACTCTCAGCAATCCAGCTGTGTGGGGCTTACTGGAGGTACCTGGTGGGCTAGTTGGCCCCCAGGGACCCTCAGGAGGCATGGGGACTTAATCCCCGAACCCAGAACGCACCAGGAGGCGTGTTTGCAGAGTGGTGGACAAAGGGGGCGTGGCCTGTGTCCAACTGTCAGCTATCTCAATATCTGGGCATACTGGAGGTATCAGGTAGGCTAGTTGGCATCTAAGGACCCCCAGCAGCGAAGTGGACTTTAATCCCCATCCAAGAGCGTGCCAGGGAGCGCGTTTGCAGAGTGGTGGTTAAAGGGGGCGTGGCCTGCAATGAGAACTTAGCAATGCTGTAGTGGGACTTATTGGAGGTAATAGGAGGGGTAGTTGGCCCCCAAGTTTGCCCTTGGGGGCCAAACATACCTCCTGTTACCTCCAGTAAGTCCCACACAGTGGTATTGGTAAGACTTCTTCGGAGGCCACACCCCCCCCTTTCTCTACCGCTCTGCAAACGCACCTCCTGGCACACTACGGGTTGGGAGATGAAGTCCACTTTGCTCCTGAGGGACTTTGGGGGCCAAGAAGACCTCCTGGTACCTCCTGTAAGTCCTATGCAGCGGAATTCCTGAATGCTGGTCGGAGGCCCAGCCCCCTTTCTCCACCTCTCTGCAAATGCGACTACTAGTTAAAGAAGCATTTTCAATGTAATAGGTTTCAAATTTGCGAGAGTTAGAGCTATAGGCGTTGTAAATGTAAAAGTGTTTTACTAAGGTATCTTGGAGTGAAGTGGATGTAGGTTGTGTGTAGTGGAATTATGTGGTATGATGTGCAATAAAATTATGTGGATAGACTTTGACTTTGATGTGGATGGAAGGTATGTGGTATTTAGTGTATAGGAATTATGTAGAGTGGGATTATGTGTTATGGAGAGTAATTATGTGGTATGGTAGTCTGTGTTGTGGAGTGGTGACCTCAGGTTTAGTCTTCCTCGTTTCCATAGAAGCTAAACTATAAACTCAATGAGAAAAAAAAAGAAGGAACCACTGAGGAGCACTTCTGGACCTAGTCAGAGGTATGAGCAGGGCCACTGGAATTATGCGACTGTTTGGCTGCACCGACTTTTGCACAATTATACATTTTCCGCATTTGCCACATAATCCATCATCTGCTGCATAATCTGCAGATTTGAACAAAAAAAAACTTGTTTCTAGCTCAAACTGCTCAAACGCTACTAAAAATGCAGCGACAAGTGTTACAGCGTGGTGGAAGGCCCTTTGCAAACGTAGAATGGTCACCTGTTACTTATTTCTAAATGTGGGTGTTAAATTGGTACTAATAGTGTGCAAACCACTCTTGCTTCTTTCTACGCCTCTCATGCCACTTTCTGCATTTCTGTTGCTTATTTTTGCACCTTTCTTTTTTTTTCGCACTTCTTTTGCCTCTTTCTGCTCAACTCTTCCACTTTCTGCACCTCTCTTGCCTCTTTCTGCACCTCTCTTGCCTCTTTCTGCACCTCACTTGCTTCTTCCTATATCCCTCTTGCCTCTTTTTGCACCCCTGTTCCCTCATTCTGCACCTCTCTTGCCCCTTTCTACACTTCTCTTGCCTCTTTCTGCACCTCTGTCACTTCTTTCTGCACTTCTCTTGCCTCTTTCTGCACCCCTCTTGCCTCTTTCTGCACCTTTGTTGCTTCTTTCTGCACTTCTCTTGCTTCTTTCTGCACCTCTGTTGCTTCTTTCTGCACCCCTCTTGCCTCTTTCTGCACCCCTCTTCCCTCTTTCTGCACCTCTCTTGCCTCAGTTCTGCCCACCTGTTCCCTCTTTCTGCACCCCTTTTGCCTGTTTCTGCAACTCTCTTGGCCCTTTCTGTAGTTCTCTTGCCTCCTTCTGCACCTCACTTGCCTCTTTCTGCAACTCTCTTGCCTCTTTCTGCAGTTCTCCTGCCTCCTTCGGCACCTCTCTTGCCTCTTTCTGCAGTTCTCTTGCCTGTTTCTGCACCTCTCTTGCCTCTTTCTGCACCTCTCTTGCCTCTTTCTGCACCTCACTTGCTTCTTTCTGCACCCATTTTGCCTGTTTCTGCACCCCTTTTCCCTCTTTGTGCAACTCTCTTGCCTCTTTCTACACCTCTCTTCCCTCTTTCTGCACCACTTTTGCCTCTTTCTGTACCTCTGTTGCTTCTTTCTGCAATTCTCTTGTCTCTTTCTGCACCCTTTGCGCCTCTTTCAGCACCAATGTTGCTTCTTTCTGCAGTTCTCTTCTTTCTTTCTACACCCCTCCTGCCTCTTTCTGTACCCATCTTGCCTCTTTCTGCACCTCTCCTACCCCTTTCTGCACCCCTCTTGCCTCTTTTTGCACCTCTGTTGGTTCTTTCTGTACCTCTTTTGCTTCGTTCTGCACTTCACTTGCCTCTTTCTGTACCCCTCTTGCCTCTTTCTGCACCTCTGTTGGTTCTTTCTGCACTGCTCTTGCTTCTTTCTGCACCTCTGTTCCAAATGTCTTCATCCCTCTTGCCTTTTTCTGCATCCCTCTTGCCTTTTTCTGCACCCCTCTTCCCTTTTTATGCACCTCTCTTGCCTCAGTCTGCCCACTTGTTCCCTCTTTCTGCACCCCTTTTGCCTATTTCTGCAACTTTCTTGCCTCTTTCTGCAGTTCTCTTGCCTCCTTCTGCACCTCACTTGCCTCTTTATGCACCTCTGTTGGTTCTTTTGCACTGCTCTTGCTTCTTTCTGCAACCCTCTTAACTGTTCCTGCACCTCTCTTGCCTCTGTCTGCACCCGTTCCCTCTTTCTGTACCTCTTTTGCCTGTTTCTGCAACTCTCCTACCTCTTTCTGCAGTTCTCTTGCCTCCTTCTGCACCTCTGTTGCTTCTTTCTGCACTTCTCTTGCCTCTTTCTGCACCCCTGTTGCTTCATTCTGCACTTCCAATGCTTCTTTTTGCACCTGTCTTGCTTCTTTCTGCACCCCTGTTGTCTCTTTCTGCACTGTCTTCCCTCTTTCTGCACCTCTCTTGCCTCTTTCTGCACCTCACTTGCCTCTTTCTGCACTTCTCTTGCTTCTTTCTACACCTCTGTTGCTTCTTTCAGCAATTCTCTTGCCTCTTTCTGCACTTATCTTGCCTGTTTCTGCACCTCTCTTACCTCTTTCTGCACCTCTCTTGCCTCTTTCTGCACCTCTCTTGCTTCTTTCTATACCCTTTTTGCCTCTTTGTGCACCCCTCTTCCCTCTTTGTGCAACACTCTTGCCTCTTTCTACACCTCTCTTCCCTCTTTCTGCACCACTCGTATCTATTTCTGTACCTCTGTTGCTTCTTTCTGCACTTCTCTTGCCTCTTTCTACACCCTTCGTGCCTCTTTCAGCACCTTTGTTGCTTCTGTCTGCACTTCTCTTCCTTCTTTCTGCACCCCTCCTGCCTCTTTCTGTACCCCTCCTGTCTCTTGTGCATCTCTCCTACCCCTTTCTGCACCCCTCTTGCCTCTTTTTGCACCTCTGTTGGTTCTTTCTGCACTGTTCTTGGTTCTTTCTGCACCTCTTTTGTAAATTTCTGCATCCCTCTTCCCTCTTTGTCTACTTCTCCTGCTTCTTTCTGCACTGCTATTGCTTCTTTCTGCACCTCTCTTGCAAATGTATGTATCCTCTCTTGCCTCTATCTGTACCCGTTCCCTCTTTCTGCACCTTTCTTGCCTGCTTCTGCACCTCTCTTGTCTCCTTCTGCACCTCTGCTGCTTCTTTCTGCACTTCTCTTTCCTCTTTCTGCACCCCTCTTGCCTCTTATAGCACCTCTGTTGCTTCTTTCTTCACTTCTCTTGCTTCATTCTGCACCCCTCCTGCCTCTTTCTGTATCCCTCTTGCCTCTTTCCGCACCTCTGTTGCTTCTTTCTGCACTTCTCTTGCCTCTTTTGCACCCCTCTTGCCTCTTTCTGCACCTCTGTTGCTTATTCTGCACTTCTCTTGCTTCTTTCTGCACTTCTCTTGCCTCTTTCTGCACCCCTCTTTCTGCACCCCTCTTGCCTCTTTCTGCACCTCTGTTGCTTATTCTGCACTTCTCTTGCTTCTTTCTGCACTTCTGTTGGTTCTTTCTGCACTCCTCTTGCCTCTTTCTGCACCCTTCTTCCCGCTTTCTGCACCTCTCTTGCCTCTTTCTGCACCCCTGTTCCCCTTTTCTGCACCTCTCTTGCCTGTTTCTGCAACTCTCTTGCCTCTTTCTGCAGTTCTCTTGTCTACTTCTGCACCTCTGTTGCTTTCTGCACTTCTCTTGCCTCTTTCTGCACCCCTCATGCCTCTTTCTGCACCTCACTTGCCTCTTTCAGCACTTCTCTTGCTTCTTTCTACACATCTGTTGCTTCTTTCAGAAATTCTCTTGCCTCTTTCTGCACTTATCTTGCCTGTTTCTGCACCTCTCTTACCTCTTTCTGCACCTCTCTTCCCTCTTTCTGCACCCTTTGTGCCTCTTTCAGCACCTCTGTTGCTTCTTTCTGCACTTCTCTTCCTTCTTTCTGCACCCCTCCTGCCTTTCTGTACTCCTCTTGCCTCTTTGTGCACCTCTCCTACCCCTTTCTGCACCCCTCTTCCCTCTTTTTGCACCTCTGTTGGTTCTTTCTGCACTGTTCTTTGTTCTTTCTGCACCTTTTTGCAAATTTCTGCATCCCTCTTTCCTCTTTGTCTACCTCTCTTGCTTCTTTCTGCACTGCTATTGCTTCTTTCTGCACCTCTCTTGCAAATTTCTGTATCCCTCTTGCCTCTATCTGCACCCCTGTTCCCTCTTTCTGCACCTTTCTTGCCTGCTTCTGCACCTCTCTTGCCTCTTTCTACACCTCTGTTGCTTCTTTCTGCGCTTCTCTTTCCTCCTTCTGCTCCCCTCTTGCCTCTTATAGCACCTCTGTTCCTTCGTTCTGCACTTCTCTTGCTTCTTTCTGCACCCCTCTTGCATCTTTCTGTAACCCTCTTGCCTCTTTGTGCACCACTCCTGCCTTATTCTGCACCTCTCTTGCCTTTTTCTGCAGTTCTCTTGCCTCTTTCTGCACCTCTTTTGCTTCGTTGTGCACTTCACTTTCCTCTTTTTATACCCCTTTGTCTCTTTCTGCACCTCTGTTGGTTCTTTCTGCACTGTTCTTGCTTCTTTCTGCACCTCTGTTCCAAATTTCTTCATCCCTCTTGCCTCTTTCTCCACCCCTCTTCCCTCTTTCTGCACCTCTCTTGCATCAGACTGCCCACCTGTTCCCTCTTTCTGCACCCCTTTTCCCTGTTTCTGCAACTCTCTTGCCTCTTTCTTCAGTTCTTTGGTCTCCTTCTGCACCTCTGCTGCTTCTTTCTGTACCTCTCTTGCAAATTTCTGCACCCCTCTTGCCTCTTTCTGCACCCCTCTTGCCTCCTTCTGCACCTCTGTTGGTTCTTTCTGCACGTCTGTTGCTTCTTTATGCACCTCTCTTGCTTCTTTCTGCACTCGTCTTGCCTCTTTCTGCATCTCTCTTGCCTCTTTCTGCACTTCTCTTGCCTCCTTCTGCACCTCTGTTGCTTCTTTCTGCACTTCTCTTGCCTTTTTCTGCACCCCTCTTGCCTCTTTCTGCACCTCTCTTGCCTCTTTCTGCATCTCTATTGCTTCTTTCTGCACTTCTCTGGCCTCTTTCTGCACCCCTCTTGCCTCTTTCCGCACCTCTGTTGCTTATTCTGCACTTCTCTTGCTTTTTTCTGCACTTCTGTTGCTTCTTTCTGCACTCCTCTTGCCTCTTTCTGCACCCTTCTTGCCTCTTTCTGCACCTCTCTTGCCTCTTTCTGCACCCCTGTTCCCTTTTTCTGCACCTCTCTTGCCTGTTTCTGCAACTCTCGTGCCTCTTTCTGCAGTTCTCGTCTCCTTCTGCACCTCTGTTGCTTCTTTCTGCACTTCCCTTGCCTCTTTCTGCACCCCTCTTGCCTCCTTCTGCACCTCTGTTGGTTCTTTCTGCACTGCTCTTGCTTCTTTCTGCACCTCTCTAGCAAATTTCTGTACCCCTCTTGCTTCTTTCTGCACCCCTCTTCCCCCTTTCTGCACCTCTCTTGCCTCTCTCTGCACCCCTGTTCCCAGACCAATAGCAGTTAGTACATACCCGCTCCGTGATTCATACGTCTACACACACATCCACTCACTAAACCATACAGTCACTCATACACGTAGTAATTCATCAATACAGCCACTGATATATCCACTCATATACTCATATACCCATATAGACACTCACACACTGCCACTCACCCAAAGAGTTAATCAAACACCTAGTCAGTCACCCAAAGAATTAATTACACTGTCATTTATTCACCTATACAGTTATACACACACCACCTCACTTATTCATACAGATAGTACCATATACATACTCTCTTCAACAATTACTGACATAAGCACACACTTATCCAAGAAGCCACTGTCACAATCACTCACTGTCACAAATACTCACTTATATACTCCAACACTCACATATACTGCCTTTCACAAATGTAGTTACTTACACATATATCAAAAAAGAGAGGGGGGACCAGGAGCTAGTTAATGGTCCAGTGCCCGTGCTCCAAACTAACCATGAAGTCAACAACAAAGGGGGGGCACTGTTCCACAGTGAGTGGTGCAAAGAACGTACACACACTCCTGAGAGATTAGAGAAAGGAAAGTACTAGGTCAAGGACTCAGTGGAAAAGGGGTGGGAGAGACACAAATTGTCTCTTGTAGCCCTCACACATCCCTAGGGATGTCATGCTTCATCATTGGGCAGTTGCTCCTCGTCGGGCCGGCGGTGCAATGCCCTACGGGTCCCCGAAGGGTCACTTTGGCGGAGATCTTTTGAGAACTGCCGTATGGTGCATGTGGGTGTGTGACCAGAGTCCTAAGTGAAGGGTGATAATGTGCGTGCAGAGTGATTAAAACTGTCTAAGGGTTACCAACCAGCAAAAGTATTTAATAAAAAGGGTACCCTTGGCAGACTAAAAACCCGTAGGTTTAGGAGTTACCCAAGGAGGCGTAATGTGCCCAGGTAACTACCAGGTCGACATGTTTCACGCCCTAGTGGTCATAACGATCCCTGGCGTTTCATCAGGACCAGAAAAACTGTGGAGGTGATATAGTGCACGAAACAAATATATATAAAAATATATATAATAATTAGTAGAGGGGTAACATTAGCCCTCTAAACGGTCAGTAGGGGCAATAGCATAAGAAATTATGGGCTATAGTTTGAGTACAATAGTCGAATATGCCCTCTTGACCGTGACCTAGAATAACAAGAAAGAAAGAGAAAAGAAAAGAAGAAAAACAAAACAAAAAGATATGACTACGAGGCAAGTACAAATGTTAAACTTGCAGATATGCCCCCAAAGGTAGGTATCCTAGAGGCACATCACGCGTCACTCATGTAAAGTGCATCATAACTGGTCAGATGAGACCAACCTCCATATCATACACCCAGCGTTATGGCACCCAACAGTGGAGACGGGGGAGAGCCGTTGGCACGCCGCATAGGAAAAACGGCCGTCCATGGGGCTCCCCGCCCACCCCCCGGAAAAATGTCAGTAATAGCATGGGGGCATGTAGAAGATAGGAGATCTTTTAATGAACACATTAGGAGGCAGAGATGACCAGCTGAGAATTAAGCTAACACCAAACGCCGTATGTTCACGGAACACGTGGAGGTAGCAAACACTAGCCCATCATATGCGTACCGGCGCATCTCAACTGTCAGGTGTGTGAGATTACTGTATCTCTTACCTAAGAATTAGGAGGGCAGTGCTCCATAGGCTAAAGGCGTAGGGTGCCCGCACCTTACTTAGCTGTTAAGAGAAACAATGAGACAGTGCAATGGAGAAAAATCGGTGAGTAGACACGTATAACACTAATAGTTAGTCACATGAACTTACTTCAACAGGCGATCACCATCAACAGCGCTGCGGTCTTGGTACTCACATATTTACTCGGGTGTCAGCTCCATTAGACCTGCCCCGTCCTGACGCCTGCCTGAAGGTCAGGAACTGCGGTCTAGGGCCGCGTATAAGTACTGACAACAATTAGCATGAGGGAGGTACCTGTTTCCGGTATTCCCCATCATTGGCCTCTTCAGCGCGCATGCGTGTGTAAGGTGGAGCTGTCTCAGTATGGCGCATGCATGCCGACCAGAGTTCTACGACGGCTGCGCATGTGTGTAGTTAGGTGTGGAGTGCGTCTCAGGAAGCTGGCAGTGTAATCTATGCCAGGGCGGTGCAATCTAGATGATACTAGCCAAGTACCAGACCAAAATACAGTCTGGAAACGTGCCACTATACTTCGAATGAGATACAGAAAGTAAAAAAACAGAAAGTTTATGTTCAAAAACAATTATGTTCAAAAACAGACGAGGAGTTTATACACCACACCCCCCAAGGGGGAGCGAGAGACAGGGCGCCAAGTGTAATGCCCCGTAAATGTTGAATGGGGTGCAAGGTGTGCTATACTTGAAAAAGTAAATATGACATAACAACCGCAAGGGTCAGTGACAGCGGGTGGCAAGAACAATCAGACCTAAAAGGGATGTTAAGTATGGGTCGTAGTTATAATGGTAATTACAGCTCATGGCAAGGACATCGTGTAGTGTGTTTCCTATGATCGATTAGTGATAGCAGGAATTACAGTTCAGACCACGGAATTTCCTCATTGAGGCCTAGTCTATGGGTGCGAAGACGATGGACCCACCGTTGCTCTCGTCGCAGTAGTGAGGAGCTGTTCCATCCTGGGTTAGCCTCTAGGATGGTCCAGTGTATGGCTTCACATGGATGTCCTTTTTCAATGAAATGGTTCGTCAGCTTGGTAGCAGTACGTCCCCGTCTCACCTTACTCTTGTGCTCACTAATCCTGACTTTCACTGCCCGGGTTGTCATCCCTACATATCGAAGCAGGCAGGGGCAGGTAATGAGATATACACAGTTGGTGGTGTTACAATTAGTATGTCTCCGCTGTTCCCACACAAAATCGCCCAGTTGTAGTGATTTAGTGTGTTTTGTGGTGGAGCAGGCCCCACACGTCCCGCAGGGATAGTGTCCTGTAACTGCCGGAAGGTTCCAGAGTGTGGTTTCCTTAGGTGTCTTGTGTACTCGTGGACGTGTATTGACCAACTGGTCTCTGAGATTCGCCGTTCTTTTGAATGCGAAACGGGGGGGTTTTAAATCCAATGAGTCAATATTAAGGATCCTCCAATTACGATTAATAATTTTCTTGACTTGATTGGATAGAGGAGTGAAGGTAGTGACACAAGTGATTAATTCATTTTTTCTTGGTTCCCTCGTTTCCAAAAGGCCCTGACGGGTGTTGTTTCTTGCACGTTGTTTTGCTTTAGAGATCACATCTCTGGGATAGTGCCTCTCCTGTAAGTTGTTTGCCAGTGTAGTCGCCTGGGACTCGAATTCATGTATCCTGCTACAGTTCCGTCGAATCCTCAGGAATTGGCCATATGGTAGATTTTCTCTAAGGGCTTTTGGATGGTAGCTTTTGAAACTCAAAAGACTATTACAATCGGTGGACTTCCTATAGGTAGTAGTATGTAGGAGGCCATCCTCAAGGCTTATCAGTAGATCTAGAAATGATATTTCTTTGTCACCAACTGTCATCGTGAAACGTAGATGGGGATCCTGGTTGTTAATCCACTCATGGAACGTATGGGCCGCTATCTCAGTACCCCTCCACAGGATGAGGATGTCATCAATGTACCTCTTCCAGGTCAAAAGGTTCCTATGGAAGGGATTGGTATCTGTAAAAATGTTCTTGGCTTCAAAATGGGACATGTACAGACCTGCCAGACTGGGAGCAAAGGTGCTCCCCATGCTGGTGCCCTGTACTTGATGATAGGTCGTGGTCTTGTACATAAAGAAATTGTTGGTTAAGGCCATAGATATTATGGCTATGATGAAATCAGGTGGGGTGTTAGTTGGTAGATCTGCCTCCCTCAGAAGATTCCCAACAACCTCGATGGTAATGTCCTGGGGAATGTTAGTGTATAGTGCCTCTACATCAAGTGTGAGGAGCAAGTTGATCTCCTCAGTGTTATCGTCATTGAGCTCTTGAATCAAGTTCAGGACATCCCGGGTGTCCTTGAGGTAGGCAGGGGTCATTTGGACCAGGGGACGTAAAAAATGGTCACTGAATTGACTCAATGGCTCCAATAGAGAGCCTATGCCCGATACAATGGGGCGGCCGGGAGGTGGGATAACTCCCTTATGAATCTTAGGAAGGACATCCATGTGAAGCCATACACTGGACCATCCTAGAGGCTAACCCAGGATGGAACAGCTCCTCACTACTGCGACGAGAGCAACGGTGGGTCCATCGTCTTCGCACCCATAGACTAGGCCTCAATGAGGAAATTCCGTGGTCTGAACTGTAATTCCTACTATCACTAATCGATCATAGGAAACACACTACACGATGTCCTTGCCATGAGCTGTAATTACCATTATAACTACGACCCATACTTAACATCCCTTTTAGGTCTGATTGTTCTTGCCACCCGCTGTCACTGACCCTTGCGGTTGTTATGTCATATTTACTTTTTCAAGTATAGCACACCTTGCACCCCATTCAACATTTACGGGGCATTACACTTGGCGCCCTGTCTCTCTAGTGACAAAGAAATATCATTTCTAGATCTACTGATAAGCCTTGAGGATGGCCTCCTACATACTACTACCTATAGGAAGTCCACCGATTGTAATAGTCTTTTGAGTTTCAAAAGCTACCATCCAAAAGCCCTTAGAGAAAATCTACCATATGGCCAATTCCTGAGGATTCGACGGAACTGTAGCAGGATACATGAATTCGAGTCCCAGGCGACTACACTGGCAAACAACTTACAGGAGAGGCACTATCCCAGAGATGTGATCTCTAAAGCAAAACAACGTGCAAGAAACAACACCCGTCAGGGCCTTTTGGAAACGAGGGAACCAAGAAAAATGAATTAATCACTTGTGTCACTACCTTCACTCCTCTATACAATCAAGTCAAGAAAATTATTAATCGTAATTGGAGGATCCTTAATATTGACTCATTGGATTTAAAACCCCCGTTTCGCATTCAAAAGAACGGCGAATCTCAGAGACCAGTTGGTCAATACACGTCCACGAGTACACAAGACACCTAAGGAAACCACACTCTGGAACCTTCCGGCAGTTACAGGACACTATCCCTGCGGGACGTGTGGGGCCTGCTCCGCCACAAAACACACTAAATCACTACAACTGGGCGATTTTGTGTGGGAACAGCGGAGACATACTAATTGTAACACCACCAACTGTGTATATCTCATTACCTGCCCCTGCCTGCTTCGATATGTAGGGATGACAACCCGGGCAGTGAAAGTCAGGATTAGTGAGCACAAGAGTACCGTGAGACGGGGACGTACTGCTACCAAGCTGACGAACCATTTCATTGAAAAAGGACATCCATGTGAAGCCATACACTGGACCATCCTAGAGGCTAACCCAGGATGGAACAGCTCCTCACTACTGCGACGAGAGCAACGGTGGGTCCATCGTCTTCGCACCCATAGACTAGGCCTCAATGAGGAAATTCCGTGGACTGAACTGTAATTCCTGCTATCACTAATCGATCATAGGAAACACACTACACGATGTCCTTGCCATGAGCTGTAATTACCATTATAACTACGACCCATACTTAACATCCCTTTTAGGTCTGATTGTTCTTGCCACCCGCTGTCACTGACCCTTGCGGTTGTTATGTCATATTTACTTTTTCAAGTATAGCACACCTTGCACCCCATTCAACATTTATGGGGCATTACACTTGGCGCCCTGTCTCTCGCTCCCCCTTGGGGGGTGTGGTGTATAAACTCCTCGTCTGTTTTTGAACATAATTGTTTTTGAACATAAACTTTCTGTTTTTTTACTTTCTGTATCTCATTCGAAGTATAGTGGCACGTTTCCAGACTGTATTTTGGTCTGGTACTTGGCTAGTATCATCTAGATTGCACCGCCCTGGCATAGATTACACTGCCAGCTTCCTGAGACGCACTCCACACCTAACTACACACATGCGCAGCCGTCGTAGAACTCTGGTCGGCACGCATGCGCCATACTGAGACAGCTCCACCTTACACACGCATGCGCGCTGAAGAGGCCAATGATGGGGAATACCGGAAACAGGTACCTCCCTCATGCTAATTGTTGTCAGTACTTATACGCGGCCCTAGACCGCAGTTCCTGACCTTCAGGCAGGCGTCAGGACGGGGCAGGTCTAATGGAGCTGACACCCGAGTAAATATGTGAGTACCAAGACCGCAGCGCTGTTGATGGTGATCGCCTGTTGAAGTAAGTTCATGTGACTAACTATTAGTGTTATACGTGTCAACTCACTGATTTTTCTCCATTGCACTGTCTCATTGTTTCTCTTAACAGCTAAGTAAGGTGCGGGCACCCTACGCCTTTAGCCTATGGAGCACTGCTCTCCTAATTCTTAGGTAAGAGATACAGTAATCTCACACACCTGACAGTTGAGATGCGCCGGTACGCATATGATGGGCTAGTGTTTGCTACCTCCACGTGTTCCGTGAACATACGGCGTTTGGTGTTAGCTTAATTCTCAGCTGGTCATCTCTGCCTCCTAATGTGTTCATTAAAAGATCTCCTATCTTCTACATGCCCCCATGCTATTACTGACATTTTGCCGGGGGGTGGGCGGGGAGCCCCATGGACGGCCGTTTTTCCTATGCGGCGTGCCAACGGCTCTCCCCCGTCTCCACTGTTGGATGCCATAACGCTGGGTGTATGATATGGAGGTTGGTCTCATCTGACCAGTTATGATGCACTTTACATGAGTGACGCGTGATGTGCCTCTAGGATACCTACCTTTGGGGGCATATCTGCAAGTTTAACATTTGTACTTGCCTCGTAGTCATATCTTTTTGTTTTGTTTTTCTTCTTTTCTCTTTCTTTCTTGTTATTCTAGGTCACGGTCAAGAGGGCATATTCGACTATTGTACTCAAACTATAGCCCATAATTTCTTATGCTATTGCCCCTACTGACCGTTTAGAGGGCTAATGTTACCCCTCTACTAATTATTATATATATTTTTATATATATTTGTTTCGTGCACTATATCACCTCCACAGTTTTTCTGGTCCTGATGAAACGCCAGGGATCGTTATGACCACTAGGGCGTGAAACATGTCGACCTGGTAGTTACCTGGGCACATTACGCCTCCTTGGGTAACTCCTAAACCTACGGGTTTTTAGTCTGCCAAGGGTACCCTTTTTATTAAATACTTTTGCTGGTTGGTAACCCTTAGACAGTTTTAATCACTCTGCACGCACATTATCACCCTTCACTTAGGACTCTGGTCACACACCCACATGCACCATACGGCAGTTCTCAAAAGATCTCCGCCAAAGTGACCCTTCGGGGACCCGTAGGGCATTGCATCGCCGGCCCGACGAGGAGCAACTGCCCAATGATGAAGCATGACATCCCTAGGGATGTGTGAGGGCTACAAGAGACAATTTGTGTCTCTCCCACCCCTTTTCCACTGAGTCCTTGACCTAGTACTTTCCTTTCTCTAATCTCTCAGGAGTGTGTGTACGTTCTTTGCACCACTCACTGTGGAACAGTGCCCCCCCCTTTGTTGTTACTTACACATATACCAGTAAGACATCCATTTACTCACCAACACAGCTATACGTACACTCATTCACCCATACAGTCACTAACACACGCACTCATAAACCCATACACCCAGTGAATCAACCACTCACACATCCATGCAGGGAGTCACACCCCCCCACCCACCCAGACACTCAGGCACCCATACAGGTACTCAGGCAACCAATCATTAACCCATATAGACACTGATGTTGCTACTCACCAACCCATGTACTTACACACCAACTGACAGACTGATACTGACATTCACACAGATTAATCATTCACCCATGCATTCACTAAGACACATTTAATCACTCACTTATAGAGTCAGTCACGCACCCACTAAATCATCCATTCAGACACTCATACACTCACTCATTCTTCAATACACCTTGGTATATATATATATATATATATATATATATATATATATATATATATATATATATATATATATATATATATATATTATCTACTGGCGGTCGCCAGTAGATAGTTATAGTTAAAACCTATTATCCATAGGAAATCCGCGACATTCTATTTGAAATAACGTTGGCGCCGGTTGACGAATCTTCGCGAAAGTTTCCAACTTGTTGGGGCGCTCCGGTCCGCTCCTATCCTGAAAGTCTCGGGGTGATACGTCAAGCGGGGGCCGAGAAAAAGGGGGTCCCAAAACGCGTTTTCCCCATTCAGTTTTCCATAGGAACCTTTAGTCGCAGCTACAGCCCGAACTGCCGAACGGAATTACACCAAATTTGGCAAAGAGGTAGCCCTTGGTTCAGTGTCGTGCCTTTTGCTTAAATGGTGTAAATCCGTTCAGTAGTTCCTGAGAAAATCAAAAGTAAAGTCACATATATATCTGGGCGGAGCCTAACCACACATGTCATCGTGAGATCTGATTGGCTGTCAGCACTTCATCCTGGAATTGCTGGCAGCCATCTTGGGACCAATATAAATGATAGTACCTCATTGAAATGCATTGTAGTGAATAGAAGATTTTGAGGGTCACCAAAAGGAGAACTATAAAGGGTGATAACAGGCTTTAGTTACATTAGAATTTATTTGTTGATGGTACCATACTAATTTTAGGAATTGTGGTGTATTCTAAGGTGATTTTACCATGTGAAAAACCTTCTGCTGGGATATCATGAATCATGTTTGAGAGAACACTATTTTCTCATGCTTGTCCCATGGAGGTTTGGAAGGTGCTCCAGAAGCTAAAATGAGAGCATATTTTCTGTAAATTCACATTATCTTTCTCACTCATGTGAGAATGAAGTCTGACATTCTCAGTAAAACATGTACATCCAACAAGGGCAGAGACTGTCAGTTGATTCTTTTGTGTTCTACTGCAGCTTCCCAGAGTGTTCTAAAGAACAACTAGAGTGCTAACAGCCTTACTTATGACAAACGTATGGCACACCTGAAGCCATCTTGATTGGAATAAACTGGTAACACTTAAACAATTTAATTTAAAAAGAAACAAAATGATGGGGTTCATTTTGTCATAGAAATTATGGTTAGTGCTGTAGAAAGAAAAATTAGGACATGTTTCAAGTGTGATCTCAAATATCTTCCTGTTATATTTCAACAGGAGCAGCCTGCCAGTTGATGCCTTTGTGTTCTACTGCAGCTTCCCAGAGTGTTCTAAAGAACAACTAGAGCGCTAACAGCCTTACTTATGACAAAAGTATGGCACACCTGAAGCCATCTTGATTGGAATAAACCGGTAACACTTAAAACATTTAATTTAAAAAGGAACAAAATGAGGGGTTCATTTTGTCATAGAAATTATGGTTAGTGCTGTAGAAAGAAAAATTAGGACATATTTCAAGTGTGATCTCAAATATCTTCCTGTTATATTTCAACAGGAGCAGCCTGCCAGTTGATGCCTTTGTGTTCTACTGCAGCTTCCCAGAGTGTTCTAAAGAACAACTAGAGCGCTAACAGCCTTACTTATGACAAAAGTATGGCACACCTGAAGCCATCTTGATTGGAATAAACCGGTAACACTTAAAACATTTAATTTAAAAGGAACAAAATGAGGGGTTCTTTTTGAAATAGAAATTATGGTTAGTGCTGCAGAAAGAAAAATTAGGGCATGTTTTAAGTGAGATCTCATATCCTCTTCTATTTCATTAGAAAATTCTGACATGCAGACTGAAACAATCACTTTCAATACCAGCAGCAGACTACCAGTTAACTCCCTGGTGAGCAGTAGCTTTACTCCAGTGATCTAATGAGCAACTAGAGTGCTAACATTCTGAATTTATGGCAGATGTGAGACACATCTGAATGCCTTCTTGATGGAATCAAAGTAAAAACTGACAGCATTTCCTACTGAGAAGACTGCAGTAAATGAAGAAATTAGGAAACTTCATAACAAAGAAGTCTTCCAAGATGGCCACCAGTGAAAAAAGAGCCCAAATGTAGCACAAATATTACCCAGATATAGCCCACATATAGCCCAATGACAAAAGTGTGCAAAACACTTTTTATTTTTAGTTTTTTGCAGTTTTATGTAGTGCAGACTGGTCAGGTATTGGAGCATTGCATCTTAAAACATGACCCCCTACACTACAAAAACACCACTGCACTACCTTAAACCCTAAAACACTACCCCCAGCACGACCCCCTACACTACACAAGCACCACTGCACTATCCTAAACCCTAAAACACTACCCCCAGCACGACCCCTACACTACCCAAACACCACTGCACTAACCTAAATCCTAAAACACTACCACCAGCACGACCCCTACACTACCCAAACACCACTGCACTACCCTAAAACATGACCCCTACACTACACAAACACCACTGCACTACCCTAAACCCTAAAACATTACCCCCAGCACGACCCCCTACACTACACAAGCACCACTGCACTACCCTAAACCCTAAAACACTACCCCCAGCACGACCCCCTACACTGCCCGAACACCACTGCACTGCCCTAAACCCTGAAACACCACCCCTAGCACGACCCCTACACTGCCCGAACACCACTGCACTGCCCTAAACCCTGAAACACCACCCCCAGCATGACCCCCTACACTGCCCGAACACCACTGCACTGCCCTAAACCCTGAAACACTACCCCCAGCAAGACCCCCTACACTGCCCGAACACCACTGCACTGCCCTAAACCCTGAAACATCACCCCCAGCAAGACCCTCTACACTGCCCGAACACCACTGACCTAAACCCTGAAACACCACCCCCAGCACGACCCCCTACACTGCCCAAACACCACTGCACTGCCCTAAACCCTGAAAGACTACCCCCAGCATGACCCCCTACAGTGCCCGAACACCACTGCTCTGCCCAAAACCCAGAAACACCAGCCCCTGCACGACCCCCTACACTGCCCGAACACCACTGCACTACCCTAAACCCTGAAACATCACCCCCAGCACGACCCCCTACACTGCCCGAGCACCACTGCACTGCCCTAAACCCTGAAACACCAGCCCCAGCACGACCCCTACACTGCCCGAACACCACTGCACTGCCCTAAACCCTGAAACACCAGACCCAGCACGACCGCCTACACTGCCCGAATACCACTGCACTGACCTAAACCCTGAAACACCAGCCCCAGCACGACCCCCTACACTGCCCGAACACCACTGCACTGCCCTAAACCGTGAAACACCAGCCTCAGCACGACCCCCTACACTGCCTGAACACCACTGCACTGCCCTGAACCCTGAAACACCAGCCCCAGCACAACACCCTACACTGCCCGAACACCACTGCACTGCCCTAAACCCTGAAACACCACCCCGTGCATGACCCCCTACACTGCCCGAACACCACTGCACTGCCCTAAACCCTGAAACACCATCCCCAGCACGACCCCCTATACTGCCACGAACACCACTGCACTGCCCTAAACCCTGAAACACTACCCCCAGCAAGACCCCTACACTGCCCGAACACCACTGCACTGCCCTAAACCCTGAAACATCACCCCCAGCAAGACCCCTACACTGCCCGAACACCACTGCCCTAAACCCTGAAACATCACCCCCAGCAAGACCCCCTACACTGCCCGAACACCACTGCACTACCCTGAAACACCACCCCTGCACGACCCCCTACACTGCCCGAACACCACTGTACTGCCCTAAACCCTGAAACCCCACCCCCAGCATGACCCCCTACACTGCCAGAACACCACTGCACTGCCCTAAACCCTGAAACACCACCCCCAGCACGACCCCCTACACTGCACGAACACCACTGCACCACCCTAAACCCTGAAACACTACCCCCAGCAAGACCCCTACACTGCCCGAACACCACTGCACTGCCCTAAACCCTGAAACATCACCCCCAGCAAGACCCCCAACACTGCCCGAACACCACTGCCCTAAACCCTGAAACACCACCCCCAGCAAGACCCCTACACTGCCTGAACACCACTGCACTGCCCTAAACTCTGAAACACCACCCCAGCAAGACCCCCTACACTGCCCGAACACCACTGCACTGCTCTAAACCCTGAAACACCACCCCCAGCACGACCCCCTACACTGCCCGAACACCACTGCTCTGCCCAAAACCCTGAAACACCATCCCCAGCACGACCCCCTATACTGCACGAACACCACTGCACTGCCCTAAACCCTGAAACACTACCCCCAGCAAGACCCCCTACACTGCCCGAACACCACTGCACTGCCCTAAACCCTGAAACATCACCCCCAGCAAGACCCCCTACACTGCCCGAACACCACTGCCCTAAACCCTGAAACATCACCCCCAGCAAGACCCCCTACACTGCCTGAACACCACTGCACTGCCCTAAACCCTGAAACACCAGCCCCAGCACGACCCCTTCACTGCCCGAACACCACTGCACTACCCTGAAACACCACCCCTGCACGACCCCCTACACTGCCCGAACACCACTGTACTGCCCTAAACCCTGAAACCCCACCCCCAGCATGACCCCCTACACTGCCAGAACACCACTGCACTGCCCTAAACCCTGAAACACCACCCCTGCATGACATCCTACACTGCCCGAACACTACTGCACTGCCCTAAACCCTGAAACACCACCCCCAGCACGACCCCCTACACTGCACGAACACCACTGCACCGCCCTAAACCCTGAAACACTACCCCCAGCAAGACCCCCTACACTGCCCGAACACCACTGCACTGCCCTAAACCCTGAAACATCACCCCCAGCAAGACCCCCAACACTGCCCGAACACCACTGCCCTAAACCCTGAAACACCACCCCCAGCAAGACCCCCTACACTGCCTGAACACCACTGCACTGCCCTAAACTCTGAAACACCACCCCCAGCAAGACCCCCTACACTGCCCGAACACCACTGCACTGCTCTAAACCCTGAAACACCACCCCCAGCACGACCCCCTACACTGCCCGAACACCACTGTTCTGCCCAAAACCCTGAAACACCAGCCCCAGCACGACCCCTACACTGCCCGAACACCACTGCACTGCCCTAAACCCTGAAACACCAGCCCCAGCACGACCCCCTACACTGCCCGAACACCACTGCACTGCCCTAAACCCTGAAACACCACCCCCAGCATGACCCCCTACACTGCCCGAACACCATTGCACTGCCCTAAACCCTGAAACACCAGCCCCAGCACAACCCCGTACACTGCCCGCACACCACTGCACTGCCCTAAACCCCGAAACACCAGCCCCAGCACAACCCCGTACACTGCCCGAACACCACTGCACTGCCCTAAACCCTGAAACACCAGCCCCAGCACGACCGCCTACACTGCCCGAAAACTACTGCACTGCCCTAAACCCTGAAACACCACCCCCAGCAAGACTACCTACACTGGCCGAACACCACTGCACTGCCCTAAACCCTGAAACACCACCCCCTGCACGACCCCTACACTGCCCAAACACTACTGCACTGCCCTAAACCCTGAAACACCACCCGTCAGCACGACACCCTAAACTGCCCGAACACCACTTCACTGCCCTAAACCCTGAAACACCACCCCAGCACGACCCCCTACACTGCACCAACACCACTGCACTAAACCCTGAAACACCACCCCTGCACGACCCCCTACACTGCCGGAACACCACTGCACTGCCCTAAACCCTGAAACACCACCCCCAGCACGACCCCCTACACTGCCCTAACACCACTGCACTGCCATAAACCCTGAAACATCACCCCCAGCACAACCCCTACACTGCCTGAGCACCATTGCTCTGCCCTAAACCCTGAAACACTAGCCCCAGCACGACCCCTACACTGCCCAAACACCACTGCACTGCCCTAAACCCTGAAACACCACCCCCAGCACGACCCCCTACACTGCCTGAACACCACTGCACTGCCCTAAACCCTGAAACACCAGCCCCAGCAAGACCCCCTACACTGCCCGAACACCACTGCATTGCCGTAGACTCTGAAACACCAGCCCCAGCAAGACCCCCTACACTGCCCGAACACCACTGCACTGCCCTAAACCCTGAAACACCAGCCCCAGCATGACCCCTACACTGCCCGAACACCACTGCACTGCCCTAAACCCTGTAACACCAGCCCCAGCACGACCCCCTACACTGCCCGAACACCACTGCACTGCCCTAAACCCTGAAACACCAGCCCCAGCACGACCCCTACACTGCCCGAACACCACTGCACTGCCCTAAACCCTGAAAAGTCCCAACACCACCCCCTACAATGCCCGAACAACACTGTACTGCCCTAAACCCTGAAACACCACCCCTGCACCGCCCCCTACACTGCCCGAACACCACTCCACTGCCCTAAACCCTGAAACACCACCCCCTGCACCACCCCCTACACTGCCCGAACACCACTGCACTGCCCTAAACCCTGAAACACCACCCCCAGCATCACCCCCTTTACTGCTCGAACACCACTGCACTGCCCTAAACCCTGAAACACCACCCCCAGCACGACCCCCTACACTGCCCGAACACCACTGCACTGCCCTAAACCCTGAAACACCACCCCTAGCACGACCCCCTACACTGCCCGAACACCACTGCACTGCCCTAAACCCTGAAACACCACCCCCAGCATGACCCCCTACACTGCCCGAACACCACTGCACTGCCCTAAACCCTGAAACACCAGCCCCAGCAAGACCCCTACACTGCCCGAACACCACTGCACTGCCCTAAACCCTGAAACACCAGCCCCAGCACGACCCCTATACTGCCCGAACACCACTGCACTGCCCTAAACCCTGAAACACCAGCCCCTGCATGACCCCCTACACTGCCCGAACACCACTGCACTGCCCTAAACCCTGAAACACCACCCCTAGCACGACCCCCTACACTGCCCGAACACCACTGCACTGCCCTAAACCCTGAAACACCACCCCCAGCATGACCCCCTACCCTGCCCGAACACCACTGCACTGCCCTAAACCCTGAAACACTACCCCCAGCAAGACCCCCTACACTGCCCGAACACCACTGCACTGCCCTAAACCCTGAAACATCACCCCCAGCAAGACCCCCTACACTGCCCGAACACCACTGACCTAAACCCTGAAACACCACCCCCAGCACGACCCCCTACACTGCCCGAACGCCACTGCACTGCCCTAAACCCTGAAAGACTACCCCCAGCATGACCCCCTACAGTGCCCGAATGTGAGAAGTTGGCCTGGCATATGCTGTCCACTAATTATAGTGGGCACCTTGCACCAGTCCAAATCGACTCTTATGGTAGGTAGGTTAAAGACAACCTTATTGAAAGCTATCCTAGTGGTAGCTGTGGAGAGCAGCCTTCAGGCTAAGTCTTGAAGGAATGTAAAGCAGCTTGTTTTACCAGTCTATAATCTCTTGAGTGACCAAATGAAAGAGCACCACACCAGGTATATATTCAAAATATATGTATTTATTACTAAACACACCCCTCTAGTCTCTTTATGAGGCTAGAGTTCGAAGTACATAGGTTATAAGATCTTAAATCACAGTAATAGCACAAATACACGTTTGAGCCCTAGGGGCGTACCAAACCATATACCAATAAAATGGTATGCGAACCACGACTGAACTAGACACTAGCCCTAGAGCCTCTAGAAGTGCTTGGACCACAAGGAACCACCCAAGGTAGTGACACAGGGGACCCACGGGAGACGCGTGCAGTGTAAATACACAACCGCGATACGCCGTTAACTTCTATGGAGAAAGTCGGGATCGGGAAAATAGAGGAAAGGGACACTTAAAAGAGGACTAGGACAAAACCCTTTGAGATCTAGGACTTTGAAGAGTCTCTACCCACGGGAGCACCGGAGTACTCGTGTTACCTCACCCAGGGAAGCCGGGTGCATAGGTGCCTTTCGGGGTCGGGTTTCGTCGTCGTTTCTTATGGCGATCTGCTGCAAAGTGCTGCTGGCGACCAGGAGAAAAGTGTCCGGGTGGATCCAAGAGTGGATCGGAGTTCTGAAGAACCTGAAAGCAGAGGGGACAGAGTCTGGGTCACTAGCCAGTGACCAGGAGGGCGATGGACAGATGCCCACCGATGTCGAGTGCTTCAGGTTCGTTGACGGTCGTCTTGACTCTTCAGCCACGAGGTCCGGGAGGCGTTGTCGGCGACCAGGAGCAGGATTCGGGCTGTTGCTCGATGTCTGTCGAGTGCAGAGGTGTCGGCGACCAGATTGGACCCAACAGGCCTTGGCAACGGCAAGTCTCGAGTAAGATGTAGATCGTCGATGATGCAGACCAGCAAGGTCTGGGGAACTCACCCAGCAAAGGTAAGTGAGGGCAGGCCTGGAGCAACCAGACTGCCAAGTAAAGAAAAGATTGGCCTTCGGTAAGGGCTACTAGCCAACGGGCTAGCGACCGCGAAGGAGCCTTGTGACGCCGCACGTGGAGCTGGCTTACAGGACACTCGTGGAGTGGGGGCCAGTGATCTTCGGTGCAGGTGGTGCTGGAGGCTAGGGCTACTCGGAGCCCAAAGCACGACTTCTTGGGAGACCCAGAAGATGGTGCACTTGCAAGTGTGCTCGGTGTCCAGGGGTCACGGTCTCACGTTACCCACGATAGCCACGGGCCTCAGCTTTGCTGGGGACTCAGGGTAGCCTCGGGAAGTCTGAGAATCCACCTCTGGTGATGCGATGACTTCGGCGTCCGACGGGAGCTTCAGTGATGCGAACCGGACAGATGCTTCTTTGGTGCCTGCCAAGCAGGGGAGTCACTCCTTGACCCCAAGGGAGATTCTTCAGTCCTCTAATCGTGAGTAGAGCGTCGAAGGTCCAGGATTCTGTTTCAGAGTTTCGTCCAGGTATAATCTAAAGTCCTAAGGACTGGGTTCCTACCTTTATTCCAAAAATAGGGGATGGACTACTCTGTGGCCCCACCTATGGGTGGGTCAGGGCAGAGGGGTGGCTACACCCTTTCCCTTTGTCCAGTTCGCGCCAAAGCAGGGGCTGCAAGCCCCTGATCCGGTTTGAACTGGGGTATGCACAGGGACACCAAATGTGCCCCCAGTGCAGGACTTCAAAGCACCCGAAAGTGCTCCCGCCCAGCCCCAATACACATTGTCCTGTCTGGGGAGGTGGTCACACCTCCCTGGGACAGGAAACCTGTTGTCCAGGCCTCCCCTGCCGGAGTTTCGTCCAGCAGCAGGAGGCCAGACTCGTGTCTGTGGCAGCAGCATCCATTTTGTGATGCCAGGGCTCTGGAAAGAAGTTACCGGACTCGTCAGAGTTAACATGCCTTTCCCTCTAGAAGGGTGGAATGCTACCCCCGCCGCCAGGATTGGCGGGGGTAGTATTCCAAGATGTTTGACACCAAACACGACATGTTTTGGTGCAGCCATTCCATAGTTAGCATTTTACCGCGAGGATATAATGCGTTTAAGAGTATATGGTCAGGCTGCACTACAAACAGCATCAGAGATGGTCTCCGAACGCTGCAGAGGGGCCCTGCTCATGCAGGGGCACCCTCTCACATAAGAACCATGCACTCTGCCTTTAGGATTGATAAGGCCTGCCTTAGGAGTGACTTATAGGTTTATATGTGTGTATGCTTTTAGTGATATAGGTAACCTATACCACAGCAAGGGGTGCATGCACCACCTTACCCAGGCTGCAGTAGCAGACCTGTGGTGTCAGTTTGGAGGGCCTACCAGGGGTGGCATAATACATGCTGCAGCCCCTGGCAGGTCCTCTGAGGTACCTATGCCCTTGGTACATAGTATACCATATACTAGGGACTTACAAGGGCACTCCAGATCCCAATCAGTGATGTGCCTAATGTGAGAAGTTGGCCTGGCATATGCTGTCCACTAATTATAGTGGGCACCTTGCACCAGTCCAAATCGACTCTTATGGTAGGTAGGTTAAAGACAACCTTATTGAAAGCTATCCTAGTGGTAGCTGTGGAGAGCAGCCTTCAGGCTAAGTCTTGAAGGAATGTAAAGCAGCTTGTTTTACCAGTCTATAATCTCTTGAGTGACCAAATGAAAGAGCACCACACCAGGTATATATTCAAAATATATGTATTTATTACTAAACACACCCCTCTAGTCTCTTTATGAGGCTAGAGTTCGAAGTACATAGGTTATAAGATCTTAAATCACAGTAATAGCACAAATACACGTTTGGGCCCTAGGGGCGTACCAAACCATATACCAATAAAGTGGTATGCGAACCACGACTGAACTAGACACTAGGCCTAGAGCCTCTAGAAGTGCTTGGACCACAAGGAACCACCCAAGGTAGTGACACAGGGGACCCACGGGAGACGCGTGCAGTGTAAATACACAACCGCGATACGCCGTTAACTTCTATGGAGAAAGTCGGGATCGGAAAAATAGAGGAAAGGGACACTTTAAAGAGGACTAGGACAAAACCCTTTGAGATCTAGGACTTTGAAGAGTCTCTACCCACGGGAGCACCGGAGTACTCGTGTTACCTCACCCAGGGAAGCCGGGTGCATAGGTGCCTTTCGGGGTCGGGTTTCGTCGTCGGTTCTTATGGCGATCTGCTGCAAAGTGCTGCTGGCGACCAGGAGAAAAGTGTCCGGGTGGATCCAAGAGTGGATCGGAGTTCTGACGAACCTGAAAGCAGAGGGGACAGAGTCTGGGTCACTAGCCAGTGACCAGGGAGGTGATGGACGGATGCCCACCGATGTCGAGTGCTTCAGGTGCGTTGACGGTCGTCTCGTTTCTGCAGCCACGAGGTCCAGGAGGCGTTGTCGGCAACCAGGAGCAGGATTCGGGCTGGTACACGATGTCTGTCGAGTGCTGCGGTGTCGGCGACCAGATTGGACCCAACAAGCCTTGGCAACGGCAAGTCTCGATGTAGCTGAAGATCGTCGATGGTGCAGACCAGCAAGGTCTGGGGAACTCACCCAGCAAGGGTAAGTGAGGGCAGGCCTGGAGCAACCAGACTGCCAAGTAAAGAAAGATTGGCCTTCGGTAAGGGCTACTAGCCAACGGGCTAGCGACCGCGAAGGAGCCTTGTGACGCTGCACGTGGAGCTGGCTTACAGGACACTCGTGGAGTGGGGGCCAGTGATCTTCGGTGCAGGTGGTGCTGGAGGCTAGGGCTACTCGGAGCCCAAAGCACGACTTCTTGGGAGACCCAGAAGATGGTGCACTTGCAAGTGTGCTCGGTGTCCAGGGGTCACGGTCTCACGTTACCCACGATAGCCACGGGCCTCAGCTTTGCTGGGGACTCAGGGTAGCCTCGGGGAAGTCTGAGAATCCACCTCTGGTGATGCGATGACTTCGGCGTCCGACGGGAGCTTCAGTGATGCGAACCGGACAGATGCTTCTTTGGTGCCTGCCAAGCAGGGAGTCACTCCTTGACCCCAAGGGAGATTCTTCAGTCCTCTAATCGTGAGTAGAGCGTCGAAGGTCCAGGATTCTGTTTCAGAGTTTCGTCCAGGTATAATCTAAAGTCCTAAGGACTGGGTTCCTACCTTTATTCCAAAAATAGGGGATGGACTACTCTGTGGCCCCACCTATGGGTGGGTCAGGGCAGAGGGGTGGCTACACCCCTTTCCCTTTGTCCAGTTCGCGCCAAAGCAGGGGCTGCAAGCCCCTGATCCGGTTTGAACTGGGGTATGCACAGGAACACCAAATGTGCCCCCAGTGCAGGACTTCAAAGCACCCGAAAGTGCTCCCGCCCAGCCCCAATACACTTTGTCCTGTCTGGGGAGGTGGTCACACCTCCCTGGGACAGGAAACCTATTGTCCAGGCCTCCCCTGCCGGAGTTTCGTCCAGCAGCAGGAGGCCAGACTCGTGTCTGTGGCAGTAGCATCCATTTTGTGATGCCAGGCTCTGGAAAGAAGTTACCGGACTCGTCAGAGTTAACATGCCTTTCCCTCTAGAAGGGTGGAATGCTACCCCGCCGCCAGAATTGGTGGGGGTAGTATTCCAAGATGTTTGACACCAAACACGACATGTTTCGGTGCAGCCATTCCATAGTTAGCATTTTACCGCGAGGATATAATGCGTTTAAGAGTATATGGTCAGGCTGCACTACAAACAGCATCAGAGATGGTCTCCGAACGCTGCAGAGGGGCCCTGCTCATGCAGGGGCACCCTCTCACAGAGAAACCATGCACTCTGCCTTTAGGATTGATAAGGCCTGCCTTAGGAGTGACTTATAGGTTTATATGTGTGTATGCATTTAGTGATATAGGTAACCTATACCACAGCAAGGGGTGCATGCACCACCTTACCCAGGCTGCAGTAGCAGACCTGTGGTGTCAGTTTGGATGGCCTACCAGGGGTGGCATAATATATGCTGCAGCCCCTGGCAGGCCTCTGAGGTACCTATGCCCTTGGTACATAGTATACCATATACTAGGGACTTACAAGGGCACTCCAGATCCCAATCAGAGATGTGCCTAAGGCACATGGATACCCTTTTAAAGAGGAAACAGCTAGGCTGGGGTTCTGAATAGCAGGGCCCCAGCCAGACTAATGTCGAAAACCAGTGAAGTATCAGCAAAAAGTGGGGTACCCCTGTGAAGCAGATCCTACTCTCCTACACAACCCCCAAACGTAGGGACATTAAACTAACCTTGCCCAGTTAAGTCTTCATGTTCTAAGTGGAAATACCTAGAGAGTCCATCTGCATTCGCATGGTTACTCCCAGGCCTATGTTCCACTGTAAAGTCCATCCCCTGTAGGGAAATGGACCACCTAAGCAGTTTGGGGTTTTCACCCTTCATTTGTTTTAGCCACAAGAGGGGCTTATGGTCTGTCTGAACCAGGAAGTGTGTACCAAACAAGTATGGCCTCAACTTCTTCAGAGCCCAGACCAC
>CAWUFW010019030.1:0-200652 GCA_963921515.1 Calotriton arnoldi | reverse complement strand
GGTTACATTGAATTAGAAAGTGATGTAGATTCCGAAGAGAAGTGTCAAGAGGACCCTGTAGTTGAGAAATCAGCCTGTGCTGATGTGACTTTAACTCATGGAGCTTTTGGAAAGAGGAAAGTGCACAAGAAAGGAGGAGCTGAGAAAGAACATGAAAAGAAGAAAAAAATACAAGAGAAAGAAGCAAGCCATTACCAAAAATTTAGTGATATTTTTAGACCCAAAAAGATTTCGTTTCTCTCGAAGGTGACATCACGTCTACCAGCTTCAGCAGTGAAGCTGTTGAACAAACTGCTGAAGGCCAAAGGACTGAAATGAGTAGTGATTCCACAGTAAAGGAGGCAGCTCCCAAGTGTTTAGAATGTTACATTGAAATAGAAAGTGGGGAAGATTCCAAAGAGAAGTGTCGAGAAGACCCCATAGTTGAGAAATAGGCATATGCTGATGTGACTTTGATTGATCCAGCGGAGGACCAATGGTTTTTGAGACCAACATCTGAAAATTTGAATGCCTTTTTTAAGTTTCATCCCTATCAACCTCATGGTCTACGTTGGAATGCTAAAAGATTATATCAGCAAAAAAATGGGAAACCAAGGCAGTGGTTGAATTATTCACACAAAGCCGAAACCTTTTTAGGTGTGGTATGTCTAGCTTTTAGCAAACAGACAGATAGAAGTGCTTTCATTGATGGCTGTTCTGATGAAAGGCATATGTATCAAAGAATCGATGAGCACGAAGACAGCATCCTTCATCACAGTACTTCGGAATCCTTCATGATGCGATCAAGAAACATAGATATATGTAGCCATCTTTTTAAAAAGCACACAACTGCAAAACAAGAGGAAGTCAAGCGAAAACGTGCCATTTTAGAAAGAGTAGTGGAAACAATAAAACTGATTGGCAAATTAGGTCTGAGCTATCGAGCAACAACAGAAGCTACCTACACCTTGGAAGATGAAACATTGGATCATAGAAATTTTTTGGAACTTCTTCAGTATCTTAAAAAATTTGATCCATTATTGAAAAGCCATCTTGAGGATGTCATTAAAAAGAGTAAAAAACATCATGAGGTTGCAAAGACTGGTAAAGGGCGTGGCAATCTGGTTACCCTGATTTCAAAAACAACTGTAAACTCTATCATAGATATTATTTCCTCATTACTAAAAGAGGTTATTGCTGAAGAAATCAGGGAAGCCGAAATGTTCTCAATACAGCTGGATACAACACAGGACATAAATATTGTAGACCAGTGCTCTATTATAGTCAGATATTTGACCGATATTGTCCACGATCGTCTTGTGTCTGTTATTAATTGTACAATGACAACTGGAAAGGCATTGTGTGAGCTAGTTTGCACTGCACTTGAATCCATGAACATTAACGTTGCAAATTGTGTTGGTAACTCAACAGATGGAGCCTCCAATATGCAGGGACAGTATAATGGGTTCACAGCATGGCTGAGTAAAAAAGCACCTGATCAGAATAATGTGTGGTGCTACGCGCATGTACTTAACCTTGTTATAACTGATATCACTAAAATCTCTGTATCTGCAGTATCACTGTTTGGGCTGTTAAATTCTTGTGCCGTATTGCTCAGAGATTCATACCTTCGAATGAACGTGTGGCGAGACAAAAGTATTGAAGCACGGTTTTGGTCCATCTCTATAATTGGAGAAACAAGATGGTGGGCCAAAGATGTAGCACTCAAACCAATCTTTGGTCTATACAATGACCCAAGCAAATCTGTGTACATTGAGGTTCTTCAAACTATGGAAGAGATATCCACATCAGATAACTTCAATGATGAGATCAGATACAAAGCCATTTCATTTCCAGAGTCACTAGTTACATTTGACACCATTTTAACTGCACAGATATATACCACTCCTTTATCTCTGTACTTGCAAACACAACGTATTGACGTACTGCAGGCAAATCGAATGGTAACTAAAACCATTGACTCCCTACAGCAACAAGGTCAGGATTTCAGCTGCATAATGGATGCTACAAATAAATTCATCAATTGGGCAAAAGAAAAATTGGATCAGTGTGATAGCGAAATTTTGATTCAAGTTGACTTCCCAGAGGTTCAAGTACGCAGGAAGAAGATGATGCCTGGCGAAACTGCGACTGATGAACCCATCAGGTCAGCTACTGATAGGTACAAGATAGAAGTTTATAATGCTGCAATGGACAAAGTAGTTACCAGCCTGCAAAGTTGATTCACAACTCATGGCCAGTTGTTTGCAGATTTGGCATGCCTGGACCCCAGAAACTTTGAAGACATCCTCCAGAACTTTCCCCAAAATGCTCTTCAACGACTAAGTGGCTTGTTAACTAGATTTGATCCGGAAGCATCTGTTGAAAAACTGCAGCATGAGTTGCTTGATTTTGCATCTAAGTGGAGCAGACTAAAACTCAGTATTGAGGAAGAGTACAGTATCATCCAAGAAGTTCAAGATGAGCAAGACTTAGACACCCGTTATCTCAACTTTGAGGATGAGATAGTACAGCACGCCAATGTTGGGCAAAAAAGTATAAGTGTAAGACGTGCAAGGACTGTATTGCTTGCTGCTATAGTTTATTATTGCTTTATAACCTGTACAGTAAAGTCTACTCTTCTCTCTTTAATGCCTATAAGTTGGCATTGACTCTTTCCTCCTCTCAGGTGGCTTGTGAAAGATCTTTTTCTAAGCTCAAGTACATCTTGAACAGGCTGCGTAATTCTCTTTCTCAGTCACGTTTGGAAGCCTTTATGCTTATGTCTGTGGAAAAAGATGCTTTAATGCGAGTAAGCAATGAGAAAATCATTGATCTTTTTGCCTCCAAAAGCAAATTGATGCAAGGGATGTTAACACTTTAAAATGTGAGCTCAAGTTACCATATTTCTAAGCTGAGCACTTCTAATAAAATATTTTATTTGAAGGTTGTACTCTGGACATGAAAACTCATTACCGTCAACATTTTGAGGGCCATTTATAAATAACAAACAACGCTGTGCAATAACCAGAGTTGACCTCCTTGCGTTGGCTCTCTTTGGGCCTGCTTTGCACCACGCACACACCTTTGTACCATAGTGAAAGGCTGTGAGCATTATGTCTAGCATAGGTTTCGCACTGAAACAACAGGTAATATCCATCCACTACAAAATCCTATGCTTAGGCAAACTTTAAAATGTTTACTGCACTGTATTTATGTTGTACTGTAGAGCATACATGCATTCTTGGAAAACCTCAAGAAGGCGTCAGCTTTTGTCTTAAATCTAGGTCTACCTTTATTAGTAGGTAAGGCTTTACATCAAAACCCATGGGTGTTTGCTTGGGGACTTCCACATCTCATCCGTGAAACACCCCTTGACACAAATTAATGCAAAGAAGTGTAAAGTGCGATTGAATATAACACTTGTTTGAGATGAAGTACATTATTATGTTTTTACAGTATTTCATATTAAGGATTTACTGCAGGCAGGCAGGTCATGTTAACTGTTTAAAATGTCAAAATGCCCACAATCATAATGTTGTGCACTGTTGCACTTTACTTAAGATGCTTTATTTTAGCACTGTTTACAAAACTCAGGATATAAAAATCATGTAATGTTTGCACATTGTCTTGTACATTTTTTCCTCTGAACCTTTGCACAATTGTTTGAAGTTAAGTGCGTTTTTAAATGTCTTTATACTATTTTATATTAAGAATAAATTGGTTATATTTAAATTCATGTTTCGTGCTCGACATTTCATTTTTTAGTGTTCTCTGTAGGAATGTCTGTGATTTATGACTGGGTATCCTGGTGCTCCATAAGGTAATCATTTACTATGCTTTAAAAGTTAATACAATCTAATATGTAATGAAAAATGTGTTGAAAAATGCAATGTTTTGGCCTTTCTGTCTCCAAAGTTTTCTTGGGGGGAGGACCCCCCAAACTCCCCCTAGTAGTGGTTGCTCACTGCGCTTGCTCGCTACACACCATATGGGGGCTGGTCTCACTTTTATTTTGTTCTCTCTGATTCACTACTCGTGTCTATTTTTGGTGCTCTCTGTAACAATGTCTATGGGTACACATATGACTGGGTGGGTAACCTGGTGCTCTTTAAGGTCATAATCTACTATTTACTGTGCTTTGAAAGTTGATACAATTAAATATGTAATGAAAAATGTGCTGTAAAATGCACCATTTTGGTCTGTCTTTTTCCAAACTTTTCTTGGGGGGAGAACCCCCCCAAACCAACCCTACTAGTGGTCGGGCTCGCTCACTGCGCTCACTCGCGACGCGACGGATGGGGGCTGGTCTGGCAAAATTTGCCAGGGCTGCTTTCAGTTCCCAGTCCGGCCCTGTTCATGGCAGATATCTGACCATTTCTACTCATACGTTTTGTGGTGCGAATGGCTCTGTTTTATGTCTTTTGTAGCTTCTGATTAGGTTATTGGTAAAAATTCAAATAAGTGGTCGCACAACATTATAATCCGGGCTCTGTGCCGGCTCATATTAATAGCTTGTGTTGTTTCATTGTTAACAGTGGACACATTTTTTGGTAAAGCAAACAGATGAAATTTGGTGGAGTTCACAATAGCTTATAACTCTGGCTCAAATGACAGCTGTGAGTGCAAGCGCACTTCCAGATTGCATGCACTCTAGCATGGCAGGCGGTTGAACTTGCTAGGAGTACCAGAAGACAAACAGTGGGATCTTCGGGTGTTTATCTATGGCCAAGATTTTGGTTTTAATACAGTTCGGGCAAAGGCAATACATTAATTACAACTCCACAGGAGAAAGGGTCCTAGGGAAAGTTTAACGACCAAACTACAGATTTAAACCCCAATACAACTAATAACAACAACAAATAAATCTGGTGGTCTATTAAAAGGAGCCGGTACTGAATCATAAATTAACACAAACAGTGTCAACACCCTAGATACCAAAGTACATGAAATCAAATAAATGACTTTTGTGAACTTTTTGGATTTCCATCAACTACCAAGAGTGGTCAGTGTCATCATTTGGATACCCTTCCTTCCTACCACCACTCTTCTAAATCACAGAAGAGGATCATGTGGATCGGATTTCGGCCAAGTCACGAAAATCACAAAAGGAGGAAGTAAAGATAAGATAGAAGAAAAGTGAGACCATATATTCACTGAGTAACTGGCCTCACACCAGTATCTTCATTTATTTAGGGTGATGAAAATCTAAGTGCAGTGCATGTGAGTGAAATTAAAAAGGATTTGGAAGAGAGAAAAAACATCCTTTTAATACGAATATCTCTACCAATCCTACATTAAAAATAGTGCAGAAGCAGCTTTGAACACATAGGCCGCTTACAGTGTGGTCAACTAGTTTCAGCCTAATGGGCCAATTGCCCAGGCTTCCTTCAGGACCTAAACAACAACCGCTATCGCTACTGCATTCCCAATTGGGTCATAAAACATTTAACATTTATGTGTATATAGTTGTCATAAAATACGATCTTCTACATGGTCATTCTTCCGTACAAACGGAGAATTCTTCACACCTGTAACACATAAAAAAATTGTGAAATAATAAGACAATAACACGAGCGCCCTTACATTAATTCATCTGCATAGATGACTTCATTGGTTACTTCATATACCAATAAGTAAAATTACACCGCTTTATCCTTTTTTGCTACCGGTGCACTCACCTTTCTTGTGTAAAGTCAAAACCTCACCTCACCCGGTAAATACTCAGGTATGGGAGACCCCGCCCTGTAAATAGAGGAAAGGCACTTTTAAGGGGACTGCATTCATCTATCCCTTGTTTAGTATACTTTAATTTATACTTCCCAGCTCAAAAACGAACGCTTCTTCTAAAAAAGGGGACACCTACACTAACAATTTCCAAAATGCAAACTAAAAGCTCAGGACCACCTTCGATTTGCTTTTATTATCTGTCTGAGTGTACCTCGATTCCAAAATTGTCCGAAAATGTCAATAAATGCCAATACTTATCCCTCTTGTTCCTGAATTCATGAGCGCCCCAGAGCAAATATGGCACCCGGAACCAATCGGCTATCTCAGTTCATGAGCTCAAAAACTCATCTTGCACACACGAACATTCTACGTACGTATATGCATCTGTTCTACACGCAGTGAGGAAGACGCATGGTGTACTAAACGTATTCACAAACAGGTAAGGCTATCGATCTTTTAATCCTTCCACTACAACTGCAAGCACGGTAAAAGTGACCACAACAACAGTCTCGTGGTTCTATCAAGCATACGCTAATGATATACGATGTATTCAAAGCGCTGTATGGTGCACTCACGCAATGGCGACGCGGGAGAATCTAAAATCCTACCTCTCCGTCGGTGCCTCGAGCTCTCCTGAGTCAGTGGGAGGAGCGTCAGTGCTTCTCAATCCTGACTATGTACGTTACGCAGGACTGCCGGAAATTGAAAATGGCGTCACTCTGAACTACAGAATGACGTCATGATAACCGGAAACTGTAGTTCTTTATTAAAAAATAAGGAAAATTAAGGAAATTTAAATTCATATCGTTCCCATCCTATCGTATACACACTTGTTTATGTCTAAATATATACAACAACACGCAAAAACTCCTTAGTAAGTATATATAAAGTAAGAATATATACAAAAATTACAAATACAATCCTTCTTTTAACTCCATAATATCGTTACAGATAGAGTCTCTAATACTCTTTCATTGTCTGGAATTCAGACGATCTATTCAGAAGGATACATCTACATATCTCTACATATCCCTCACACAGCTAACCAAACTCAATGTTATGGATACATCACAATAAACGATCAAAACTGCTACAGAATCGAATGTAAAATCTATATGATTGATGGTTTCGACTTCCCTACTCTTATCTAAACTAGAATGTTATAAGGCAGTCCAAGGTATACCATCATTCAGGCCTTTGGTGTCACTATGCAATTTAAACACCCACTTCTGTTCCTTATTAAAGAGAAATCTGGCCTTGTCAGAAACGTGAGATGGTATATATGGTTTTTCTAAGACTGTCCAGGTAAATTCATCTGCCTTATGATCAAACTCAGCAAAATGCTTCGTTAATTTAGTGTTAGTTTTTCTACATCTAAATGTGCTTTTATGTTCTAGCATCCTAAGCTTAACTTTGCGAGTGGTCATCCCCACATATTGATATTTACAGGGGCACTGTATCAAATAAATTAAATTGTCGCTGTTACAATTAGAGAAAGTATTTTGCACCCAAGGTCTCTGAGTCCCGATATCAACTGTTTTTGAATTTCTTGTTTGTGGGCAAATCGCACAGGCTCCGCAAGGAAAATGGCCCTGAACCGCCGGTAAGTCCCAGAGTGTGCCAACTTTCTTTGACCCATGCTCCTTCGGTCGTGTATGCACCAATTTATCACGGAGATTATACCCTCTTTTAAAGGCGAACAAAGGCAGTGGTATTTTATCTTTACAACTGTTCAACAATCGCCAATTTTTGCGGATACTCTTCTGGATACCATTGGTTAATGTACTGAAAGTATTTACAAAAGTCAGGCGTCCCAAAGGTGGTTTCTTGACCTGGGGTTCCAAAAGCGCCTCTCTATGATTATTAGTAGCGCGTTTATATGCCCGTTTAATGAGTTTTTTAGGATATTTCTTCTCTATCAATTGATGAGACAGATTCTGGGCATGTTGTTTATATTGCTCAGAAGAAGAGCAATTCCTTCTCACTCTTAAAAATTGGCCAAACGGCAAATTATCCCGCAAGGCCTTCGGATGTTGACTGTCATACCTAAGGAGGGAATTCCGAGCCATTGGTTTCCGATAGAGTTCACTTGCTAAACCTGTTGGCGTGACAAAAATAGATAAATCAAGAAAAGCTATTCTGGTCTTATGAGCTTCCAGTGTAAATCTTAAAAAATCTTTAAAAATTGTTCCGTGTGTTGAGCCATTGCTGGAACTGTAATATCGATTCAAGATCTCCACGCCACCCTTCAAAGATGTCGTCGATATAACGCTTCCATAGTTTTATCGACTCATGGAAGGGATTATCGTTATTTAGTACATGTTGTTGTTCAAAAGTGTGGACGTCAAGATTCGCCAAACTCGGCGCAAAAACACTCCCAATGCTTGTTCCAGAGATTTGGAGGTAAATCGTTTCTTCGAACTTAAAGAAATTGTCTTTCGTGGCCAAATGGGCCAGGGTCATAATAAAATGGACAGGTGTAATAGAGTCCAGGTCAGTATTATTCAAAATTAAGGCAATTGTGTCCAACATCTCATCTTGAGGAATAGATGTATATAATGATTCGACGTCGAAGGAGACTAATAAGTCTCTCTCCGGGTCGAATTCCACTGTAGGTAAAAGACGCAACACATCTTTTGTATCCTGAAGATACGTCGGCATCTTTTTTACTAAAGGCCTCAAGAAAAAATCTACAAAAGTAGACAATGGCTCTAGAATTGAACCTATCCCAGAAATTATGGGTCTGCCTGGCGGTGGTCGTTGGCTCTTTTGTACTTTTGGTAAAGTATAAAAGTACGGCATCACAGGGTGAGCAGTTTGAAGAAATGCTGTTTCCTGTGATGTGATCCACCCTTCATTGTATGCTTCTTCCACTACTTCGGTAATGGCTTTCCGAATTCTCTCTGTAGGATCTTCTTTGAGTGGACGATAAAATCTCCTATCACCCAATTGCCTTAAACATTCGGCTTGATATGCCTCAGTTTCTAGGATCACAATTGCTCCGCCCTTATCCGCAGGCTTAATTGTTATCTCACGATCTACTGTGAGTGCTTGTAAGGCTACTTGTTCACCTTTAGGCAAGTTACTGTAATCTCTTCTTTTGTTAGTACATAGGGCAGTAATTTCCTCTTGCACCGTTCTCTCAAATGTGAGTACTTGTGGTGGTACACTATGTAGCGGAGGATTGAAAGTGGACCGCTTCTTCAGCCCAGTATTCATCATCTCTGTCGAGGACTGTGTCGACTCCTTGTCTTTGAAAAAATAGTGTAATCGTATCTTGCAAAAAAATCTAGCAAGTTCGCATTGCACTAAAAAGTCATCTCCATCTGACGTCACTACAAAGCCAAGACCTTTGTTGAGGACTCCTTCCTCCTCTTGAGTCAAGATCTTATTGCTCAAATTCACTATTAGGTCGCTTCCGCGCTCCTCCCTTGTAGTGGTTGATTCTGCTTGGTTTTGCTGTGCGTGTACATTTGTTGGAACCCTGTTGGTGGTTGGTTCCAATGGACTTGTGGTTGCCGGTTCTTTCTTCTGCCTCGATATCTTCCTGGGCCAGACCCTAAAAAAGACTGATTATTGAAGTCTTGTGGGTACATCTGAAAAGGAGCTCCTGGTGGTTGGAAATGTTGTGGCGGAAAGCCCCATGGTGTAGGAGGCCACCATTGTTGGAAATGAGGTGCTGTCTGTCCTCTCCAAGTGGCTCTTCTCCCTCGACCTCTGAACTGTTGTCTAGTAGTTTCGGGAAATTCTGAATCACTTAAACTATCTTCGGAACTACTACCTGAATATGTAGAACCATATCTTCTACCTTTCCTGTTGAACTCTGGGGGGAATAGCTCTCGCTAGTGTAAGGATAAACCACCTCATGTTTAAACTTAGCCAGATCTTTCTTAAATTTCTCTATTTTGGATACAAGTATCGAATCTTTGAATTCTTTATTTAATTTATTCGATTCTTCTTGATTCTTTTTATAGAGGGTAACCGTAATAGTAGTTTTAATTTGTGCCTCCATTACTTGTATCTCAATGAGAATAGCATCAGCTATCCGTTTTGCAGTGCTGATTATCAAGATTAGCCAATCGCGCGTACAGCGCCTTGCTATTAGGGACCAATCTTTTAAGAAAACTTTATCCTGAAGAAAAAGGCGGGGAGCATTTGTAACAATCAGGCCTGGAGGCGCACAATTGCCTCGCAAATACTCAGCCATTATTGCGCCATGTATCAAAGTGCGCGAATGGGATTTCTTCAATATCAAAACCTTACCCCAATCATCAATATTAGAACCTCCGGAACTAGAAATGCTATCTAGTATGCTTGGTGTATTATCCAGTATAGTTTGATAAGTAGCATCGTCATATGCTAGGCCACTGAACTCTGCCATTTCAAGGGAAAAATAGTGTGTGTCTACTCTTATAAAAACGTCCAGAACCTAAGCTGCAGCACACAATCACTAACTGTCTATCCTACAGGTATAGAAAAAAGTGTCTATAATCTTGGACCCGCAGCCATCAGCTGCACAAGAACATCAATTACAACTCCACAGGAGAAAGGGTCCTAGGGAAAGTTTAACGACCAAACTACAGATTTAATCCCCAATACAACTAATAACAACAACAAATAAATCTGGTGGTCTATTAAAAGGAGCCGGTACTGAATCATAAATTAACACAAACAGTGTCAACACCCTAGATACCAAAGTACATGAAATCAAATAAATGACTTTTGTGAACTTTTCGGATTTCCATCAACTACCAAGAGTGGTCAGTGTCATCATTTGGATACCCTTCCTTCCTACCACCACTCTTCTAAATCACAGAAGAGGATCATGTGGATCGGATTTCGGCCAAGTCACGAAAATCACAAAAGGAGGAAGTAAAGATAAGATAGAAGAAAAGAAAGAACCGGCAACCACAAGTCCATTGGAACCAACCACCAACAGGGTTCCAACAAATGGACACGCGCAGCAAAACCAAGCAGAATCAACCACTACAAGGGAGGAGCGCGGAAGCGACCTAATAGTGAATTTGAGCAATAAGATCTTGACTCAAGAGGAGGAAGGAGTCCTCAACAAAGGTCTTGGCTTTGTAGTGACGTCAGATGGAGATGACTTTTTAGTGCAATGCGAACTTGCTAGATTTTTTCGCAAGATACGATTACACTATTTTTTCAAAGACAAGGAGTCGACACAGTCCTCGACAGAGATGATGAATACTGGGCTGAAGAAGCGGTCCACTTTCAATCCTCCGCTACATAGTGTACCACCACAAGTACTCACATTTGAGAGAACGGTGCAAGAGGAAATTACTGCCCTATGTACTAACAAAAGAAGAAATTACAGTAACTTGCCTAAAGGTGAACAAGTAGCCTTACAAGCACTCACAGAAGATCGTGAGATAACAATTAAGCCCGCGGATAAGGGCGGAGCAATTGTGATCCTAGAAACTGAGGCATATCAAGCCGAATATTTAAGGCAATTGGGTGATAGGAGATTTTATCGTCCACTCAAAGAAGATCCTACAGAGCGAATTCGGAAAGCCATTACCGAAGTAGTGGAAGAAGCATACAATGAAGGGTGGATCACATCACAGGAAACAGCATTTCTTCAAACTGCTCACCCTGTGATGCCGTACTTTTATACTTTACCAAAAGTACATAAGAGCCAACGACCACCGCCAGGCAGACCCATAATTTCTGGGATAGGTTCAATTCTAGAGCCATTGTCTACTTTTGTAGATTTTTTCTTGAGGCCTTTAGTAAAAAAGATGCCGACGTATCTTCAGGATGTTGACACTGTTTGTGTTAATTTATGATTCAGTACCGGCTCCTTTTAATAGACCACCAGATTTATTTGTTGTTGTTAAAGGCAATACATTCCCATCTTGTCTTTCATTCCCAAGAGACTAGAGAATTAAGATAATTTATTTAGAGTTGCTGTTATCGTCAACTAGAAACAGGCTGACGTCAATAAACCACTGAGGACTAAAACAAGAAAGAGTATGAAGACATAATGGCAGATCTTAAAGGATTTGAGTACATTCCTCTTTTTACAATCTCATTTTAATTGAATGCGTAATGAGCTCTGTGTAAACTTTCATATGGTCTTAGGGATACGTTTAAATAGTTTTGTTAATTAGCTGTATCACATTTTCTGTCTTTTTTCTCTTCATACAGGAGAGTTCTGGACAAAAAAATAACATTCGGTATTCCTATGTGACAATATATTTGTAAGGGCATATAATTAGTGCAATCAGTCCCTCTTTTCAATGAAGAAGTATGACTGTACACTCACAAGCGTTCTAGTGTGTCACACTGCAATTATAGGCAGTTTACGCTCATGTTTATGCAAAATGTCCACATTGCTAGTTTGTTCTTGTTATTATCCATTGTTCTTATGACTAATCTAAATGTTTTCCTTGTTATTAGCTCCATGTTCATGCAAACTATTTGATGACACGTTTGCTTGACTTATTCATAGAGAGCTTGTTCAGGGCTTAATTTGTAAAAGTATAGATGCTGGGACTCAAAGATTTCTCCAAAAGACCACCGCCAGTGTTGTGGAAGGCAGGGGCTGCGGAATACCAAGGCTCTCTCGTCTTCATTTCTTCTCGTGACACCAGCCAACACTGCCTCCCCATTTGTCTTACTCTTTCAGGTTCGTTTTCATCCTTTCTTTCTCCCTATGTAACCGTTTTCCTGTTTCTTTCTCCTTCCTGCTTTCGCCTTTGTCTGCCTTCATCTATTGGTGAAAGTCTAATGATGAAAAATAAGCTCCAGCCCCCAAACCTTAGTGCTGATGAGCCCTTCCTGTGACCACCGGCTCAAATCAAAAACTGAAAGGGCCGAACTGTGAACAAAAAGCAGCCCAGACACAAATGTTCAAACCAGCACTGCTCCTGTCCTCCGTCGCTCACTCATCTCTCTTTCTTCTCTTTTTATCTCCTTACCACTTCCTCCCCCCCCCACACTGGTAGTCTTCATGAAGCAACTCAAGACCTGGCTTTTCCACGCAGACGCAGCAACCTCAGCGCCTAGATACCGATAAGGATGATAGTGCTGCGCTTTAGAAATGATCGCTTGACTAATTGACACCTGGTGTCAGCGGCACTAGCAGCAGCCTCCTGCCTTAAAACAGGTCTCCAAAGACTCCGGCTCACCAGAGAAACACCCAGTGGATAAAAACAGGCAGTCCGGGCCTGACCACAGCTGGTGTTAGACATGGAAGTTCTGATGTATGCATGTTATATTATGCACTTTTTTACGTGTTAGGATGATTGTTACCTTAAAATGGCATCACATACGAATCAGAACATATTTCTAAAGAGTTTAACAATGAAAGGAAAGTTGTGCATCTTTGCTTTCATTCATCTTTGGCCTTAATTCTTTGTTGTATTTCTAATTTTTAGTGTTTTGCAAACACTTTCAAACAAAACTGACTGGACGCTGGCTGCACGGTGACATTATAGATACGATTTACAGAAAATACATAAATCTAAGCATCCTAGACTATGATAGATGTAGATTTATGTATTATAATGGTTTCACAGAATTCCCCAGGTGACCTCATGGAAATCTATCCAAATCACAGATTCATGGACATACACATGATCCATTAAGCATACTGCAATGTAATGTCTGCAGCCGAGCTATAATAGTGTCTTAAACCAGGAACAATCCTTGGTAAACGGGGGGCATGTAAAGGAGAGTGTGGTTGCCTCTGTGAGATGACGGGCGAATCATTCGCCTATCGGTTATTTTGTTCTCCATTGTCAATCAATCAATCAATCAGGGGATTTGTAGAGCGCACTATTCACCCGCGAGGGTCTCAAGGCACTGGGGGAGAGTGGGGGGCAGCTCCATTGGGCTCAATCGAAGAGCCAGGTCTTGAGGTCCATTCTGAACTGATGCAGTGTCGGGCTACCTAGTAAGAGAGGTAACACTCTTTACTTAAATAGAAACCAGAATTTCTATCACTAAAAAGCTGCTGTACTCCAATTTCGTTGAATGGCATCAAATTTTGAAAGCAAATATTGTACGGTAGTTTTGTTGGCTAAAAACTGAGGGGCTTATTTACAAGCCCAGTGCTTCACTTTTGTTGAAGCAGAGTGAAGACCCATATCTACAAGGTCACACAGAGCCACTTTGCGTGACTTTTTATAGCCTCGTAGATTTGGAGTAAGGCAAAATAGCGCAAGTCGCTGCGTTGCCTTACTCAGCGTCAAAAAGGCATTCCATGGACGTTGCCGTGCGTGTTCTCACGCAACACCCATGGATTTTGATGCATCCCCAGAAGACCATTTAAACCTGGGGATGTGCCTAAACATTATGCCTCCCCTGGGGAGGCGTAATGAAGACAAATAAGTTTATTTCTCCTCGTGTTTTCCTGTTTATATGTGTGCTGCATTCTGCAGTACATATAGAAGGGGGAAAATGCCTCCATTGATTGTTTTTGTGCAGGAAGGTGCCTCTTCCTGTAGAAAAACAATCATTCCTACAACGCAGACAACCTTGCACCATGGTGCAAGAGTGCCTGCGTTGGCGCAAGCCAGCCAATTGTGCGCCAGCATGGTGGAACAGGTCAGAAATGCACCATATCCCATAGATACGGTGCATTCCTGCCCTTTTCATTCAATGCAGGCCAGCGCAGCAAAGTGACTTGCTGCGCTGCACTGCCCTGCATAAAAAACTAGTAAATGAGGCCCTGAGGACTTATTTACAAGCCTCTTGAGGCATATTTCTGCTGCCGGAGCCTTACTTTTGCGACACTCTTTAGGCGCAGTATGCAGACCCACATCTACAAAGCCACAAAAGCCACTTTGCGTGGCTTTTTATGGCCTCATAGATATGGAGTAAGACAAAGCAGCGCAAGTCGCTGCCTTGCCTTACTCTGTGTGAAAGAGGAATTCCATGGGTGTTGCTGTAGGTGTTCCCACTCAACACTAATGGAATTTGACACTGCTCCAGATTTACAACATCATGTAACCTGGGGCAGTGCCACAACCTTGCCCCTCCCTAGAGCAGGCGTAACGAGGAGAAATGTTTACATTTCTCCTAGTTTTTTCCCCTCTTTCCAGGTGTACTGCATTCTGCAGTACACATAGATCGATGAAAAAGCCTCTCTTGATTGTTTGTGTGCAGGGGGGGTGCCCCTTCCTCCACAAAAACAAACATGTCAACAACACAGACACCTTTGCACCATGGTGCAAGGGTGCCTGCATTGGTGCCCGGCTGCAAATTGTGCGCCGGCTGAAAGGACAGGAATGTACCACATCTTGTAAATATGGACATTCCTGCCTTTTTAAATTAGTGTAGGGCAGTGCAGCAAGAAGCCTTGCAGTGCTGCCCTACTCCAACTTCTTATAAATGAGCCTCTGAATTCATTCATGAATCGTTCGCTTCGTCTCAATACCCATGCGCATTAAAAGCTCATCAATCGTTGTTAACGATTCGGATTCATAACCAGCCTTCTATGGGTACTGGGTTGAACATGTGGCAGTGTGATTACCCTCTTGAATATGTGAAACACTCCGTTGTCACATCTACTTATATCTGAAGAGAGAGCCCTCCTCAAATGCTAATTACAGTGGGCTGATGGCAATATTTCCACACTCGCATTACACCCATCTGTCTGCTCGTCATGTGTTCATCCCCTGGATTAATTACAGGGAAAAAGGTTATTTACTTCTATCCCTGCTTGATGGAGGGTTACAAGTCAATTTCATTTATCTATCTTGCAAAAAGCGTTTTATTACACAAAATACAAGAACATTGGTAATTTTCCCTCAAAAATGAAAAAAAGAACATTTTAACCTTGGATTTTAGATAAATGGGGGCGATGTCACTGTTGATATAAATTAATGGAAATATTAGGCGTCGTATCGTGGATATGCGCTCTAGTTATTTTTGTTTGGCATCCTGGGTACAAGCTACAAAATTAATTATATACACGTGTTAAGTGTTGTAATTATATTCCTTTACGAGTTAGTACAAAGTGGGCGTGTTCCATTCTCAGACAGATGTCTATAATTCAACAGTGACGTTGTATTTCACCCTAAAAATGGCAGCCAGTTTAGAAAATGACTTATGCTCGTGTTACTTGACAGTTCGTATGTAATGACAGTGAAGACTATCATAAAACAAATAAAACGATATGTGCTTATTAATACTAATGTATAAAAAACACTAGCTTGCTGATGATGCTGTATATGACAAAAAATGTTGATCACCATCACAGCTGCCATGTTTTCCTCAAGTCATGCAAGAACATTCTGCCAGCTCTGGCTTTTTTGCCCAGCAGCATGTTCAGTTGTTTTTTCCCAACAATGTAAGCGTAGACTTAACGATCACAAGGTGAAGTTCGATGTTACCTAAAAAGGCAGGCCTAGAGGAGAGCGGCACCCATGACACGGGGCCACGTGGCAGCTATGTGCAATATATGACATCCTGAATCAAAGAATGATTTCCTCATTCCTTGCTATTCATAATAGGCGTTTAAATTCCAAAAACAGTTTTGTAATATTTTCTAAATTCGAATGTGTATTACATTTATGAATGTGTGAATGTATTTATTCATTTGATATGAACCCTCATCAATTAAATTGAAAGCTTGTCTTTTCAAGAGGAGAACATAAGCGGTGCCATGAATATGTGGATTTAATCATAATCATTGGGTGATTTGATAGTTTGGATCATAAATAAATAAATAAACAAATAAATAAATTGATAAATAAATAATTACATGTACCAATAAATAAAAGATCATACGTCCAAACCTTCAGATCCTTACTTTTGGTGTAAACACCTTTCAGAGACACACACGAGTGACCAATGAATTAAAAAAAAAAAAACTAAATTTGTGATGAATTGCCTGCCCACGTGATGTGGTTGGGACAAGATGAACTAAACATACGAGGATCCTCGGGGACTTTTCGGTCTCAGCTTGGCATCGCCTGGATGGGATGTAGGGTGATTCACAGGTGCATCACATCTCTTTCTAGGAAGATTATTCTACATTGTGTAATATGGCTAGAAAGACACCTAGGGAGGTGGTGTGAGGCAAGAGCTGGAGATTAGACTGTTCATGTCCCAATCCACAGAGAACTAGGCTATTTATTTTACTCTTTGTTGCATGTCCACATGTTTACTGTTTCCATCCAGGAACCGATGCGTTGCTCCTCTTTCTCTTACCCACAGGCTTTGTGCTGGAATCCTCTTTGATTAAGTTTTTATTGAACCTTTTTTATGCCTTTCCTGCTTTGTCCTTCGGACCACAATTTCTGGCGGGGATGATTCAGGAGAAGAAAGTATGATACCAGTAGCACCATTTTTGCATGCAGGAGTCTCTTCTCCTAGAAAGTGTGATGGTGATGCAAGTCTGGAAAATGATATAGGCCTTGCTCCTCTATGTCATGCTGTATGTCATGATCCCAGGGTTGCCCGGTTGGTTCGCAATAGGTCCATAAGCACTCAGAGCACTGCTTATCTGGTTCCCCAGTATTTACCTATTAACTGACATTATGTTTCTCACCTTGAAGGTGGAGTTTTTGGAAACATTTGCATCGGCTGAGCATTTGGAAAATGTAAGAGCCATTATGTAACAATAACCTTTGTTGTCACTTTTTCCAGATGTGTTGATTCTACTTCAGAATTCACTTTTCCATCCTGAAGTGGGGTTCACAATTTGCACAGGGGTTTGGTCGAATTGATTTGTAGATCTTTAACTTTGTGATATTTTCAAAATTGGCACACTGTCTATGCAACTTGTTTTGTGTCTATGACAGAATTACTGCGCAATCGGCGAAGATAAACGCATCATCTTTTTATTGCACATTTTCGGTACATCACGGTTCTCTTTTTCCAGATGTGTTTCTGCATCATTTCTAAAAAGACGGAATAAAAGTGGAGCCAGAAAGCACCCCTGGTGGACACCAGTTGGAATAGAAAGAGTCACTGCCTTCCTCAGAAGCTCCAATTGACAAACGTTAGTATTCACGTGTATGTTTTCAACTGCTTTATACTTTTTCCTTAGGGACTTGCAATGAGCTTCTTTTGTTGATGCTGAATGGTGAGGGATGTGGGCATTGGGTGTTGGATAGCAAAATGTTTTCTCTCTGCAGTTCTTGTCGATCTAATTATTATTCCTATGATTTGTAGGATTATTACTTTGACCCGGTGATGACCAGAATGCAGTAAGTTCTTTCATTATTGTATTATAAGTGTTCAGGATATCATTGATCTCACTGAGGTCGCAGGTGAAATTGGTAGTAAATTGATCCCTTAACTGATCACTCAATGGGTGGGAGGCCATTATTTTGGTATCTTCCAACGTTCTATTTCATTGCTCTTCTATTGTTGGAAGGAACAGTTTCTGGGATATATACAGCACTAGATATGGCCTTGAGATTTCTTTTGACCTCAAGAATTAGTATATTGTGGCCTCTCTCCAGGCGCTAAGCAACCTTCATGTGTAGGGCAATACCTAAGGATTCGATGTTGTACAGAAAATAGTCGATCAGGCTCGATCTTCTACCGCAAGTAAATGTTGGTGCTACTGGATTGTCAGTGTTGGTGCAGCTGTTAACGAAGCTAAGTTGGCTGTTGGATAGCACATTCAAGAAGAATTACCCTCTCCCTGATTTGTTGGTTTTATTGCTCATTGGCAAATCAGGTGCTCGAATGCCCCCAACTGAATTCCTCTTCAATATTAGGCTCTTTCCAGATTCGTACAGGTGGGGAGACATTGAAGTCACCACAGACTATCAAAACATTATTAGCAAGAGAAATGACAGATGATATCATTCCAGATAACTCTTCCTCTAGGGTTTTCAATTGGCCCGGGCAACGTATGGACTGACTGGGTGTGATATAGACATGCAAAATGTCAACAATTTAATCAAGCTTTTACTCACTTGTCAATCCTACATGTAATATGTATGCAGAGAATTTAGAACGGACAGTAATTCTTCCTTACATTCTAACACTGTGGATAGATCTCCCTCAAGTGGGTTTAGTTGTTTCTATCCTGAATTTGAGGTAGTTATCCGTAGTTGTTAGAAATGGGGGTCTCTAGTTGGCAGAGAGAGGTACCTTTCTCCAAATAGGGACCCTTGCTTCTAGTCAGGGTAAGGGGGATACACACTTTAGATAACCCCTGCTCACCCCCTGGGTAGCTTTTCACGAGCAGACAGACTTATCCCAAAGGCAATGTGTAAAGTATTTGTACTCAAAACACACAGTTATACAGTGATAACGCCACAAATAGACACCACACCAGTTTAGAAAAATAAAGTATCTTTATCTAAAACACAACAAGACCAAAATGACAACAAATCCAACATACTTGTAATAAGAATATGACTTTAAAAAGGCTTCAAACAACTTGGTCCATAGAAAACTATGGATGCATGATTTCTCACAAAGTACCTGTAGATGCGTCAAAATTCACAAGACCAAACATCCGCAGAGAGGGGAAGCATTGAGAAACAAAGAGATGCATCAGTTCCTGAGACCTTGGGGAGGCGATGGAACAGTTCTGCTGCACCCAGGAGAAGTGATGCGTCGAATCCGGTCTGTAGGGGGAAGTGATGCGTTGACTCCAAGATGATTCTAGTCCGGGGGTTAAGCGTCGGGAAGACTTGCCACACAGGGGCGATGCATGGAAATCCGGGAGGCATCGCCCATCGATACGGTGGCGGAGAGCAGTACTGCGTTGATTTCTTCAGCCACAATCCCTCGTTGCATCGGTTCTTGCAGCTGCGACAGCCACTGAGTCGGTTCTGCTTCGGTGCAGCGATGCATGGAGATTCTTCTTGCATGGCAGTGCGGCGTCAGAAAAAACAGCCGCAAGAAGAGCGATGCGTCGATTTCTTCAGTTCTTCTTTTCTTCCAGCTCCCAGCAGCAGGGACAACCTCCAGAGGCCCACAACTGGAATAGGCACCTCCTGGCAGGTCAGAACTCTCAGCAACAGAGTTCAGGGGAGCGTGGGGTGAAGTGTTTTTGTCCCTGAGACTTCAGAACAGGAGGCCAGCACACACAGGCCCTTGGAGATCTCTTCAAGCAGGTTCACAGCAAAGTTCCAGTCTTTGTCCTTTCCTTGGCAGAAACAGCAACTGCAGGCCAACCCCACAGCAAAGGGGCAGTACTCCTCCTCACAGCTCTTCAGCTCTTCTCCTTGGCAAAGGTTCCTCTTGAGTCCAGAAGTAATCAAAAGGTCTGGGGTTTAAGGTCTACTACTTTTAACCCATGGTGTCTTTGTTCTCTTTGTGCAAGGGACTCTGAGCCCAGTCCAAACCAGTTCTGTCCTCACTGGTGCAGTATGACCACAGGAGGTGGAGACAGCATTGTGCAAGGGAGACAGGCCCTATTCAGGTGCAAAGAAAACTCCTCCCACTACTCCAAATTCAGCCAAGGACTGTTCAGCTCAGCTCTGAGTAATTCAGGAAGGGCCAGGTACACCTCAACCCGCACATTGGCTGTCTACAGTGAATACACATCCCCAGCCCCTGTCACTCCAAAACCAGACAGTCAATCCACAAACAGGCAGAGGCACACAGAATGGTTAAACAAGAAAATGTCTACTTTCTAAAAGTTAATAATTCATCAAAACACAACACTGACCATATACATAGACTAAAGCTCAACTGAATTAGAAAATATCAGATATATTTAAAGAAATCATATATCATATGTAGCTAGTAATAGACAACAAGATTAATACACAATGTACACATACAACAAAAATTACAAGGCTCGTGACATAAAAGGTGATTGAAAAAATATAGTACACATATCAACAATACAAAATTCTAAATTATATCACATATATAACACATAGAACATAAATTGATTGTGTACAGCCTTTTAAGAGGAAATTTCTCTTCGGGGGATAGAGATAATGGAACACGCACTCAGCCTCTGAATCAATCAATGTAGGCAACCTCAGTATCAGGATTCGTTAAACCCAGGTAAAAAAGTGGTAGGAGGCCACTCAAGGGCATTCCTTCAATGCAGGCGTATTCTGATTGATAGTTATATTGCAAGGAGCAACCCTCACTTCCTTACATCCTCGAGATCGGGATAAGTCCAAGTAAAAACAAAAGAAGCCACTCAAGGCTTTCTTTAAATGAAGGCGTATTCTGCTTATTAATAAGTGAGCAAGGAGCAACCCGTGCTTCCTTGAGTCATTCGGTGTGTCTCGCTCGGAGATAAATGTCTGGACGCGCTGCCAATGGCAGTGGCAGGTCTGAGACGCATTTACAGGGCTACTCATGTGGGTGACACAACCAGTGCTGCAGGTCCATTAGTGTTACAGCAAACAAATGATGGACGGAATGCTGACAATGCAAACATTCTCCCCCAGTCAAAAGATCTGCGATAAATCCATCGTTCTTTTGCCCACTACGCCACCCCAGTTTGGACCCAGCCATATGCAAATCAGTCTTGACCCTGTGCCCCATGGGAACAGGCCAGACTGAACTGCCAGGCCAGGTCCTCCCTGGACTGGAAACAAGCATCCTGGGACCGGTTTCAGGGTATGTCACCCTTCTTCAGCCAGGCTAGCTTGAATCCAGTGGCACAGTGAGCAAGGGACCCACGTCTGGGCATACCCATCCCACTTAGGGCGAAAAGTGTTACAGCAAACAAATGATGGACGGAATGCTGGCAATGAAAACATTCTCCCCCAGTCAAAAGATCTGGGATAAATCCATCGTTCTTTTGCCCACTACGCCACCCCAGTTTGGACCCAGCCATATGCAAATAAGTCTTGACCCTGTGCCCCATGGGAACAGTCCAGACCGAACTGCCAGGCCAGGTCCTCCCTGGACTGGAAACAAGCATCCTGGGACCGGTTTCAGGGTATGTCTCCCTTCTTCAGCCAGGCTAGCTTGAATCCAGTGGCACAGTAAGCAAGGGACCCACGTCTGGGCATACCCATCCCACTTAGGGCGAAAAGTGTTACAGCAAACAAATGATGGACGGAATGCTGACAATGCAAACATTCTCCCCCAGTCAAAAGATCTGGGATAAATCCATCGTTCTTTTGCCCACTACGCCACCCCAGTTTGGACCCAGCCATATGCAAATCAGTCTTGACCCTGTGCCCCATGGGAACAGTCCAGACCGAACTGCCAGGCCAGGTCCTCCCTGGACTGGAAACAAGCATCCTGGGACCGGTTTCAGGGTATGTCACCCTTCTTCAGCCAGGCTAGCTTGAATCCAGTGGCACAGTGAGCAAGGGACCCACGTCTGGGCATACCCATCCCACTTAGGGCGAAAAGCGTTACAGCAAACAAATGATGGACGGAATGCTGACAATGCAAACATTCTCCCCCAGTCAAAAGATCTGGGATAAATCCATCGTTCTTTTGCCCACTACGCCACCCCAGTTTGGACCCAGCCATATGCAAATCAGTCTTGACCCTGTGCCCCATGGGAACAGTCCAGACCGAACTGCCAGGCCAGGTCCTCCCTGGACTGGAAACAAGCATCCTGGGACCGGTTTCAGGGTATGTCACCCTTCTTCAGCCAGGCTAGCTTGAATCCAGTGGCACAGTGAGCAAGGGACCCACGCCTGGGCATACCCATCCCACTTAGGGCAAAAAGTGTTACAGCAAACAAATGATGGACGGAATGCTGACAATGCAAACATTCTCCCCCAGTCAAAAGATCTGGGATAAATCCATCGTTCTTTTGCCCACTACGCCACCCCAGTTTGGACCCAGCCATATGCAAATCAGTCTTGACCCTGTGCCCCATGGGAACAGTCCAGACTGAACTGCCAGGCCAGGTCCTCCCTGGGCTGGAAACAAGCATCCTGGGACCGGTTTCAGGGTATGTCACCCTTCTTCAGCCAGGCTAGCTTGAATCCAGTGGCACAGTGAGCAAGGGACCCACGTCTGGGCATACCCATCCCACTTAGGGCAAAAAGATTTACAGCAAACAAATGATGGACGGAATGCTGGCAATGCAAACATTCTCCCCCAGTCAAAAGATCTGGGATAAATCCATCGTTCTTTTGCCCACTACACCACCCCAGTTTGGACCCAGCCATATGCAAATCAGTCTTGACCCTGTGCCCCATGGGAACAGTCCAGACCGAACTCCCAGGCCAGGTACACCCTGGACTGGAAACAAGCATCCTGGGACCGGTTTCAGGGTATGTCACCCTTCTTCAGCCAGGCTAGCTTGAATCCAGTGGCACAGTGAGCAAGGGACCCACGTCTGGGCATACCCATCCCACTTAGGGCGAAAAGTGTTACAGCAAACAAATGATGGACGGAATGCTGACAATGCAAACATTCTCCCCCAGTCAAAAGATCTGGGATAAATCCATCGTTCTTTTGCCCACTACGCCACCCCAGTTTGGACCCTGCCATATGCAAATCAGTCTTGACCCTGTGCCCCATGGGAACAGTCCAGACCGAACTGCCAGGCCAGGTCCTCCCTGGACTGGAAACAAGCATCCTGGGACCGGTTTCAGGGTATGTCACCCTTCTTCAGCCAGGCTAGCTTGAATCCAGTGGCACAGTGAGCAAGGGACCTACGTCTGGGCCTACCCATCCCACTTAGGGCGAAAAGTGTTACAGCAAACAAATGATGGACGGAATGCTGACAATGCAAACATTCTCCCCCAGTCAAAAGATCTGGGATAAATCCATCGTTCTTTTGCCCACTACGCAACCCCAGTTTGGACCCAGCCATATGCAAATCAGTCTTGACCCTGTGCCCCATGGGAACAGTCCAGACCGAACTGCCAGGCCAGGTCCTCCCTGGACTGGAAACAAGCATCCTGGGACCGGTTTCAGGGTATGTCACCCTTCTTCAGCCAGGCTAGCTTGAATCCAGTGGCACAGTGAGCAAGGGACCCACGTCTGGGCATACCCATCCCACTTAGGGCGAAAAGTGTTACAGCAAACAAATGATGGACGGAATGCTGACAATGCAAACATTCTCCCCCAGTCAAAAGATCTGGGATAAATCCATCGTTCTTTTGCCCACTACGCCACCCCAGTTTGGACCCAGCCATATGCAAATCAGTCTTGACCCTGTGCCCCATGGGAACAGTCCAGACCGAACTGCCAGGCCAGGTCCTCCCTGGACTGGAAACAAGCATCCTGGGACCGGTTTCAGGGTATGTCACCCTTCTTCAGCCAGGCTAGCTTGAATCCAGTGGCAGTTCGGGCTGGACTGTTCCCATGAGGCACAGGGTCAAGACTGATTTGCATATTGCTGGGTTCAAACTGGAATGGCATGGTGAGCAAAAAAACAATGGATTTAGGCCCAGATCTCTGTACTGGGGTGAATGTATGACATTGTTCTGCATTCTGTCCATCAACTGTTGTTTTTGCTTTTGTCACCCCGAGTGGGACGGGTATGCCCAGACGTGGGTCCCGTGCTCTCCATGCCACTGGAATCAAGCTATCCTGGCTGAAGAAGGGTGAAACCCCGAAACCGGTCCTAGGATGCTTGTTTCCAGTCCAGGGAGGACCTGGCTTGGCAGTTCGGGCTGGACTGTTCCCATGAGGCACAGGGTCAAGACTGATTTGCATATTGCTGGGTTCAAACTGGAATGGCATGGTGAGCAAAAAAACGATGGATTTAGGCCCAGATCTCTGTACTGGGGTGAATGTATGACATTGTTCTGCATTCTGTCCATCAACTGTTGTTTTTGCTTTTGTCACCCCAGCATGTTGACCTCTATGCAGAACGGAGGGGTGTGGAGTGCATAATACACTCCAGTCACCACCATCCGGGGGTATTTTATTGCCTTTTTTAATCCTGACAGGGGAATCCAGGAATAAAATTGTTATTAGGATATCCCTTAGTCAGTTTTAAACTGTTTGTCTGCAACCTTGTTGGATCCTTTTCTTTTCCTTCTTTATTTGTTTGTATCGTCTACCCCACCCTTTTGCTCCGCCTCTAGCATTGGTCTGCGCGGAGGCGTTTTGCAGCAGCCCTATGATGAAGCAAGCCACAACTTGTTGTGGGTGAGGGCAGTTTTTTCAAAGCGAAGGTGCTCCTGATACATTGTTGTATATATTGCAACTTAAATCGCGACTTCAAGTTACCTTACTTTCTTTTGTGTGTTTGCTTGAACTTCAGTGTCAACCACGGTAGCAGTCACCATGACATCATCTGCAGCTGCGACTATTCCCACGGTTGTGCCAGCTTTATTGCTCATTTGGTTTGCTTGGTAAAGTCAGCCTGAATTGATGCATCAATCTTGTGCTCCTTCTTAATTGGAGGTTCTAGAACTAGAGTCAGTAGATCAGAGATATGATCCATGCCCATCATTGATTTCAGTAACAGGGATAGCAACACGCCCAAAATCCTCTCAGGAGCCTGTAGAGATCACAAAATTACAGTGTTTTGGTCCACTTGATTGCATTGGATAAACTGAGGCCCAGCATATCACCTGTCAGAAAGTTGAGCTCCTCGACTGAGGAATGTGCTACAACTTTGTCCACTGGGTTACTGTCATTGATTTTACCAGACCCAGATAATCACTTAGGGCCCGATTCACAAAGGTAAACAGAGACGAAAGTGTAACTTTAAGACATTCAGTATTCAAAAAGGGCATTTACTACTCATAAATGCCCTTTGTGAATACCGAAAGTCATAAAGTTAGACTTTTGTCTCAGTTTACCTTTGTGAATCTGGCCCTTAGATTTTGAATTACATTGACTATATCATTGGGCGCTATGCAATGGTGCATAAAAGTGAAATGGGCACATCTGGTAGGGTATAATCGGTTACCAAGGATGAATTTGCTGAAGGTGTGAGACTAGATGGTCTAGAAAGACTAGTGTAACACCCTACTATTGTTTGATCTGCCTCAATATGTTTCATATGGGAGGAAGACGGCAGGCAGGCATGCTGGTTTATCTGCCCTCAAATCGTCTCCAGAGCATTGATCCAGTTATTCAATGCTGCAGGTACCCATTCATTTTTACTGATGGGCACGATGCAAAGGATTGAATAGCCTCTTGGAAAACTTTACTGTGAGTAATTATAATCCCTTCTGTACAATTAATGGCCATTGATGTACCATTAATGGCACTTGTGTTCACAACTGTAGTATCATTGTAGAGTTCAACTGAATAGAAATCAGTAATCAATTTTGAATTACAGTCAACTTTTGCTTTTAGAGAACCTGGTGTATAAGTAGTAGCATCTCTTTTTGGCGCTACCATTCAGTGGCCACTATTCTTCAGCCTCTTACTTGCACTCATCACCCCAGTAAGACTAGAGAGGGTGTTGAGCAGGTTATATACATCTGCAATGATCTCCAGGGGATAAGAATGTGAGAGCAGAGTTTAAAGTCCGTCATTCTAGAAGGGCTGTACATGGGTGACAGCACCACCCATGGGACTTCCTCTCGATACAAAATAGTGCATAGAGCACCTTTGCATTACTTTTAGGTAACTTTCCAGTGGGCAGCTGTACCACGTGTCTATTTTAGTAATACACAGATTGGAATAAATACCATTAGTGACGTCCTGTGTTTCCTTATATAGTCCATCTCTTGTCAGCACTCATACCCACTTCCTATCTTCTCACTAAATTAAACAAGATCAAGTGACCAGCATATGGTTTTAAAGAGTGCTGATCTAGTGATCTAGGTCAAGTGTTGGAACAAAGGAACTGCGGTGAAACAATGTGAGTCCATGTACAAGAGTGGCATACTGAAGAAAAAGTATACAATGATGGGGGGGAGGGTTCGAAACTCGAAGCAGGGTAGGAATGAGATAGGAATAGAGTGGAAGGGGGAGGAGGGAGAACAAATAGTCCCTCCCATGTACCGTAACCCGAGATCTGTCGTGAGCTGTGACAGGATACATCATACATTCAAAATACTGTGAGGCTCAAATTCTCCTTGATTAGATAAACACCAGAATAGAAAAGTCACAGGAGCAGGGAAATGAGCTAGACTACAAATCCATCCATTGATGAGTAACTGGCGGATTCATAGCCCACTCTATGTACATGTTACATATTGGAAACAATAAATGTGCCTAGAACCAGTCAAAGGTCTCTGTAGTGGAGATCTAATGATAGCATATATTGCTATTGTACATCCATAATGTAACCATCAGGATGCTCTTCATTTGTACACCTATAGCATTTATCAAACCCTGTGATGGACAATTGTCTACCCTCGTGTAACTAAACCATTATCTGATTGGAACTGTACTGTGGTACACCTCAGAGAGGATGAGTGACAGGACATTTAAAGGGACTTGATTGCAACATCCCTATTTCAATTCCTATATAATAACAAGGTGTTACAGTCCCTGGTGAGCGCAAAAAAACTTTTTTTCCAATTGAGCATGTAAAAATGCAAGTAAGTTTCGATTTGTGAGGTATGCATTATGATACTACCTCAGGGAAAAAGGAAACGCGCTGCCCATTAGCACTTTGTGGCTGCTTTCATTAGAAAAAAATGTAAAAACACTTTCCAACAACATAAAAGCATGAGAAGAGCAAGGAAACTGTAAACATACTTTACAACGTATGCTTTACAACGTATGCGTTACAAAGCATGCCATTACCTCGCATTTTTACTCCACAAAATCTTTTACAATGCATGGCTTTACACCGCAAACCATTACAACGCATTCCCCAAAGTAAGGCCCCGGTGGAGTTAGAATAGTAAATTGCTTTGTAATGGGGAAAGCGTTGTAATGGATTGCGTTGTAAAGCCCTGCGTGGTAAAAGATTTTGCTGAGTAAAAAATGCGGGGTAATGGCATGCGTTGTAAAAGCGTGCGGGGTAAAGTGTCCTATTCCAAGGAAACACATGCACTCCATAAGGAAAAAAATGTAAAGAATAAGGAAGCACATGCAATCCCATGGAGTGCTGATAGATTACTACAAAATAGTCCCCTCAAGGCAGCAGTGGAAGGGGAGGTGCAATTTTGCACCTGCGCAAATTCGCATCATCTTCTGAATCGGCCAGTCAAAAACAACATTTGCACAGGCAACAGTGCAAAATGTTTGGCACTCATCAGATATTGTAAATGTTGTTTTGCAGTTTGCACACGTTGGTTGGTGCAAGTGACAGTATAACATTGCAGACAAACGTGCAATTAACCCCCCCCCCCATGCCGTTCGGTATAGTGTAGTGTGTAGTTGCCAAGAAGCCTGGCATTACCACTGAAGCTCTCCCTCCTCTGCAACTGAGCAGCAGAAATAAATTGACATCTCACTCACCATGAAAAATATTTGAGTGCCATGCTGACTTAAAATTTCGAACAGGCCTTAACTTCCAAGGTCCAGACGGGGTATAAACATGGACTTACTGAGTTAGTTTGCAAATACGGTATTATAAGATTGCTCGTTTCTGCAGTGCCTTCCCACTCTCAAAGAGCACGTTAGTGCCCGCTAGGGGGGATTTGCAATAATAAATACCGCTCCCCTACAAGACATAAGAACCGAATGGGTTGCTGTGGTGCAACCTGCCATTTCCAGAAGTACCGATGAGGGAAAATGAACAATGTAATCATCCATATTGCTTTGCAGATGGCCATAAGGAGGCGTGGAGAATGCCCCGCATCAGCAGAAGAGCGATAAAGCGGCAGACAAATGTGCGTTGAAACTGCTCTTCGAGGAAGGTGGGATCAGCATGTTTATCTCATGAACGAGTCAAGTTCTCAATGAACAGCGAAACGAGGTAGCCCCTAATCAGTTGAAAAGAGATTACAAAGAGAAAATGCAGTTTCTACCCCGGAGGACAGGATTATACTGCTATAACCTTTAGATACTGCAGTAACTCCCCTGCATAGCTGTGAGATAACGTTATCAGTTTTATTGAGTGAGTTAAATTCACTCACTCGGGCACAAAGCTGACTTCTGAAAAAAAAACATAGTCGAGTATGCCACATAGCCACAGATTGTAATAAAAAGCTTCTGATTACAAGGAAAAGTGTCATCTGTTTGTCATTGGGTTTATTGACTGGTGTCTGAAATTGCTCTTAAGTTTCCATTGACACACGGAGACCCGTGGAAAAATGTACATGTTACAGGTTGTTTAGTAGCTTTGTGGTCAAAGACATGCAGAGAATGTTGTCAGGACACATACACGATGGACACACGATAAACAAACTGAAAGCTGAAAGCTTTTTTCAATTGACATTGACTATTTGCCCCCTTTTGCTCCTCTGGATTTTTATCAAGGGAGACCAGCCTTACTTTACTTGCAACTTTTGGATTCGCGGAAAACTTGTTGCTTTTTATCCTTGTTTTTGAGCAGGGGTGTATTTTGCTAACTTGAGAAATTAACTGTGACAGTGAGCTATTTTATAAATGTACTGTTCATGTAAATTGGTTAAAATTGGATTAGATTAATGGCTTTAGGTGGTTCCTATTATTCCCTACTTACATAGCAGACCCTTATTTGGAGGTTTTTGTTTGTTAGGTTTTATTAGGATAAGCCCCTGCGCCCTTTTATACAGTAATTTTTAAGGTGTTTTTTTTACTGTATGTATGTATTTTTAGCAATGCATTTTTATCTTTTCAAAGGTTGCACTTTAAAAATTAGCTGTATTTTTATTTAGATATGTCTGCGAGTGTAATTAAGATACGAGATGATTTGTGGATGTTTTATTTCTTAATGTGCTTTTATGGCCAACTTAGACCGAACAAAGAATTTATTGATTGATTGACTGACTAGAAAGAAACATTCTGAATCTTAAAAACATCTGCAAATAATTAACTTTAACATTGCCAGTAACTATTCACCATAATGTTGTTTATATGTATATGTGACTGGAATTTAACCTAGAAATGTCTTGCACATTCAATACATTTTGACTTATGTGACTTAAACCAGATTTAAATTTAAATGTCTTCATCCAAAAGTAAACAACACTAAACATGAGCTGCTACCAATACTGAGATATAACAGTTTCCTGCCAAAAGCTCCTCTTGCTGATAAATGTTTGTCCTATTGTATTATGTCATGAATTTGTGTAGTTACATTGGATCCACTTTGCTGTATTGAAAATTGTAGAAAAATGCCTCTTTTCTCATGATCACCCCCTTTTTTGGACTGATGCTGGTGTTACTTTTTTACTCTGTACACATTTGGCCCAATTCACAAAGCTAAACTGAGACGAAAGTCTAACTTTATGACTTACGGTATTCACAAGGGACATTTACTGCTCGTAAATGCCCTTTGTGAATACCGAAAGTCGTAAAGTTCGACTTTCGGTGTTCACAAAGGGCATTTACGAGTAGTAAGTGCCCTTTGTGAATACCGAAAGTCGTAACGTTAGACTTTCGCTCAGTTTTCCTTTGTGAATCTGGCCCTAAGACTGTGCTAACCAGATGCCCATGCCTGTGCTCTGACCCCTAAAATATGTTAAAATTGGCTATAATCCTAATTGGCATATTTAATTTACCTATAAATCCCTAGTATATGGTACAAAGTTAAACCAGGGCCTGTACGTTAAATGTCAGTAGTGATCTGTAGCAGCCATTGTGCAATCTACCACAGTGACAGTGCAGCCTGTCTGTGCAGTTTTAAAACTCCTAATTTTAACTGCCAAAATAACTTAGCCTGGGCAGAGTTCGTGGAGTTCTGCTACGCGGAACTCCGCGAAGTGCAAAAAAAACTCCACCGCGCTACGCGGAGCTCCGCAAGCGGCGGAGTGCGTTGGATAAATGCTGTTCGCAGTGATTTTCAGTGCCAGGTGCTTGTCTGCACTGTGCAATCATCGCGAACGGCACCATGCACAGCGCAAGCGGGCGCTGCTTCGTTTCTGCCGCTCGAGTAGATTTTTACTCGAGCTGCAACTTTCTCAACGCGAGCGGACTGTTTCTCAACGCGAGGGGTCGCGAGCATATGCGACCACTCGCAATGAGAAATCTGACCACCTGCGTTGAGAAATAGCGCCGGGAGGTGGATTTTCCTCGCTCGCCAACTTGACGTTAACGAACGAGAGCGAGAGAAAAAACTACTCCGCTGCGCGAAGCTGAGTTTTTTGGAACTCCGCGAGCTCCGCGTAACGCAGAGTGTGGAAATCTTCGCAACCTCCGCAAGCAGAGCGTAGTTCACTGCCCAGACTTAAAAATAACCACTTTTGGCAGACCTAAACCTTTCTTGTAAATGTTAATAAGTTACTCCTAAGTAGGGTTTAATGCCCATAAGGCATAGTGCATGGAATTGAAAAGTAGGACATGTAAAACTTTAATGTTAAACATGCCTTACAGTGACAAGGCCCCAAAATATATTTTTCACTGTAGCAGTGTTAGCTGCTCCTTAGAAAAGCAGTGGAATATAATGGAAAAGTTAATAATGCTATCTCCACCTAAGAAACAACGACAATGGTCATTCTTGGACTTTTTAAAATATTTATTACTAGCCCAATTTACTGGTAAAGTCCGGTTTGCAATAACTATATTGGAAAAGGTACTTTTAGAAGGTTTCTTTTTCCTGCCTAAAGACTTTAGAAGCCCATTTGACCTTCCAGCTATCGCTTAGTAGCTAAATAGCCACCTTGATGAGGTGTGAACTTGCTCCCACAACTGTGACAAAGGCCTTTGATGTGTGGAGGTGTTCTGTTCTTCTGGCAGGATGACCATATGGGCTTTGTACATAAATAGCTTCAAAGAGGCCTAACCCTTCACAGGCAAATGGTAGCTGACACCTGAACAGGGCCCTCTTTTGCCCAGCTACTCAGACAGGTGCCAATCCCAGTGGGAGAGGAGTTATCACCAGAACTGATTTGAAGACAAGAGAGACGAGGGGCTACTCATTTCCTATCTTGGTTTTAGATAGAGAAAGGAACTATGCATTGTTTGCAGCAGGGCACACAGGGACTGTTGCAAAGGTGGGTAGGGTTACCCCTGAGTACTTTCTCCCCATTGGATAAGTAGGGGACAGGAGTCAAACCCATCCGCAGGCTAGTGTCAGGCATATATTTGGCACTCCTGATCTTGGATCTGTGGAAGATAGATGAAGGAATACACCTGCTGCTGAGACCTGTGAGGAAACTTGAAAGGCTGAACCTGCTTCCACTTGTACCCAGGACAATGCAGTGAACTCCAAAGGTCAGTTGCCTGACCTCCTGTTAAGCTACAGAGACAGAATAAACAGCTAGAAGCCCTTCTCCTGAAGAGTGCAGCTGATCAGTTCCAATTGGACCTTTCCTGGACTCTGCTGGTGGCTTCTGCTGGAGTGAGTGTTGTTCCCCAACTGCTGTTCCTGAGGTCCTGTGATTCATGGCAGAGTCAAAGTGTACGCCTCCTTACATCCAGAAAACCCGGCGACTTAGAAACTTGTCCGAAGTACTGGGACAAACCTGCCAAGTCAATCTGATGAAGTGTGTTCCTACTGGGCCAAAGATTCAGGTTGCTCCTGCTCAGAGATTTTTCACAGCACTAAATACGTTTAGCAGGCCATGTCAAAAAGGGGGTATCTGGCCTCCTGGAGCCCTGTTCAACAACAGCTTGCAGCCTTGCCCCACTAGAGGAGTCTGAACACAGAAATCTTAACCAGGCAAAGGCTCCAAAAGTTTCAGGACAGCAATAAGCCTTCATTAGATGTAAATTTTGAAGTTCTCTCACTCTGAGCATTCTGACAAAAGTCAACAGCTTCAACAGAACCTTGTCCGATGGCTATCTGCCCTCGTGGAGACCTTCTCACCATAGCCAGCTGCCTTGACCCACTGAAGCTTTTTGACTTCCATTCAGAAGGTAAAACGTCTGACCGGGTTGAACCTGATTTCTCTATCTGACTTGTGCTCCTTTGCGGTTGGCCTTAAACTGTGCCTAAGCACTGTGGAAGTGCAATCAGATAATGGCAGTTAGCGATTAACACTGGTGCTATTTTCATTAAAAAGTCATATCATTGATTCCCTTTATTGGATCATTTCAGTGTCTTTTTGTTTATCTATTGCAGGGTGTTACAGTATCAGTGGTTGGTGATGTTTGGTGCTGGACTTATTACTGCTCCTTTATAGCTGTGGTAACTTTACACTTGTAAATGTGTCTACACTCCCTGTTTCAGAGGGTGGAAACATGTACGTTTACACTTTGGGTAACTCTGTACTCATACATTGTGAAGAGCTCAAAATAGAAAAGTTACTAAAAAGTGTAAGAGTAAGCTTACCCATGTATATTTACTCTTGCAGAAGATGTAGCACTGCAAATAATTTAACTTGAGTTAACTTGCGCATGCATCCTATTTGTTGCTGGTTCAAGGGGCAGTGCAGTTTGTTTAAGGACCTTCAAGATTATGTCACTGTTAAACCTTAGCTTTTTTGATATCCTGCTAAGATATCCCGAAGAGTATCACACTCACTTTGTAGATGTACCTGTGCAGCTTTCTCCTGGGTACATTCCAGGGCAAATGCAGTAGTCACAGACTTTGTCTACATATTAAAACCTCCATTGTGACTTTTCTGGGGGCTGGTTGGGTTTTCTTTTCTTTACAATTTGAGTGAACTGTTTTCACCTTCTTTCATTTGACGCAATGTGATCATTCACATAACTTGACATTATTTTAGCTGCAATAGAGTACTCTTCATGTTTTTGCATGTTGGTGGTGTTTGTGCCTTAAAACACCCTCTCTGCATGCATTCTGTGGTGTTTTGCATTATATTTCACAAAGGATTTTGGTGCGGAGCTCAGTCATTTTTCATAGCAACATAGCTTTGACATATAAAAAGGTGATTGACTCTGCTGTTTGTGACGCTTTGCTGTGCTTAGACAAGGCACCAGCCCAATAAATTTGCACAACATTTTTGTGAACTTTTGTGAATTTCAGGAAATAAACATATTGCTTTTTGACCAAAATGTGGATAGCCAATATCTTGCGTAACTTCTTTCATTACGGGCATACCTTGCATAAATAATCCATGCAAGATACAAGAGAATTGTTTGAACCGCAAATATCTCAAAACTTTCTGCATGAACCATGGGTGAAAATGGTATGAATTTCCATAAAGGGAAGTTTGAAAAATTTGTAAATTGTTTTGCGTTTTATGCATTTTCCGACTGTAATTAAAATGTTGCCGAGGTCTAAACTGAAACCACTATAAAATAGCAAGGTGTATTTTTTAAGCCTGTTTTTTACCAAGTATCTGATTTTGACATGCTGTTTTGTTTTCATGCGACAGCACTGGCAGAGACGAAGCAGGGTTCTTGTAGCAGATAAGGATTCTCTTCTCCTTGCCTGCAGCCACAGGAAAATCCCCATTTTGTATTGAGGCTGGGTATCATCGCTCTGCTACCAGTTGGTCCTTTGCCTTGCTATCATCTTCTCTCCATATGAGTGCTGCACAAAGGCAGCATATTTTCTAGTACATCAGCAGATGTGTGGCAAAGCCTGTGGCACACAGCAAAATCCAGCAACTCAAGCCTGAATCAAATGCTGAAATGTGGAGCTGGCACCATGAGCCTGCAGGCAGAAACACAGTACGGGCATGTGAGGGCTATGCAGTGAGCTCAAAAACTTTCTTTTGTCAAAATGATATGCTATATATCAATTTAACATTTCATCCTTCAGACTTGTACTTTGAGAACATGATAGCAATTTTCTATTAGTTTTTATTGAGTAGTGGAGGCATGCCCAAGGAAGATGGTGGCATCCAGCTGAATCTCCGGAGACAGGCAAGAGAGACCCGCTGCTCCATCAAGGAGTTTCTCTGATGGTGGCTTCTCTACGAAGGGCAATGAAGGCTAGCGCCACCTAGGATTCCCGTCATAGCTTTATTTTTACATTTTGGAGCACTTTATTTCACTGGTGCTCCTCTCCCACATGGCGCCTGCCAATTTGTATGGCCGCTGTGACTCACTTGAACAAGCATTGGCATAGCCAATAGGTCTCGCCTTTGGGACCTTATAAGTGTTTAGCCATGCAACACTTGATGTTGTTGCACCAAGGATATTGTACTGGATAACTAAACACTTATAAGGTCCCAAAGGGAGACCTATTGGCTATGCCAATGCTTGTTTTTTTTTAAAGGACAAGCAGTGCTATCAGGCTCCGGCTGCCACTTAGTCCACCGCATTTCACGTAGACGCTGCAGCCATCTTTGAATGGTGAATCCCTATCTCAACTGTGAGACTGTTCTCCTGCTTCCCAATTCTATTAAATACAAATTATGTAAAAAGAACATCCCTTTCTGAGCTGCACGGCTCATCCTACCCACGTTTCACGTGCAGATTTGAAATACTGATGGTTTGGGCTTCCCGGAATTCAACTGATTGAGAGGTAGAGAGGTGTGGAGAGAGGTGTGGAGAGAGGTGTGGAGAGAGGTGTGGAGAGAGGTGTGGAGAGAGAGGTAGAGAGAGAGGTAGAGAGGTAGAGAGGTAAAGAGAGGTAGAGAGGTAAAGAGAGGTAGAGCGGTAAAGAGAGGTAGAGCGGTAAAGAGAGGTAGAGCGGTAAAGAGAGGTAGAGCGGTAAAGAGAGAGGTGTGGAGAGAGAGGTGTGGAGAGAGAGGTGTGGAGAGAGAGGTGTGGAGAGAGAGGTGTGGAGCGAGGTGTGGAGCGAGGTGTGGAGCGAGGTGTGGAGAGAGAGGTGTGGAGAGAGGGGTGTGGAGAGAGGGGTGTGGAGAGAGGGGTGTGGAGAGAGGGGTGTGGAGAGAGGGGTGTGGAGAGAGAGGTAGGTAGAGAGAGGTAGGTAGAGAGAGGTAGGTAGAGAGAGGTAGAGAGAGAGGTGTGGAGAGAGGTGTGGAGAGAGGTGTATAGAGAGGTAGAGAGGTAGAGGGAGGTAGAGAGGTAGAGGGAGGTAGAGAGGTAGAGGGAGGTAGAGAGGTAGAGGGAGGTAGAGAGGTAGAGGGAGAGAGAGGTGGAGAGAGAGAGGTAGAGAGAGAGGTAGAGAGAGAGGTAGAGAGAGAGGTAGAGAGAGAGGGGTAGAGAGAGAGGTAGAGAGAGGTAGAGAGAGAGGTAGAGAGAGAGGTAGAGAGAGAGGTAGGGAGAGGTAGGGAGAGGTAGGGAGAGGTAGGGAGAGGTAGAGAGGTGGGGAGAGATAGAGAGGTATAGAGAGAGGTAGAGAGGTAGAGAGGTGTAGAGGTAGAGAGAGAGAGAGAGAGAGAGAGAGAGGTAGAGGTAGAGAGAGGTAGAGAGAGAGAGAGAGAGGTAGAGGTAGAGAGAGAGGTAGAGGTAGAGAGAGAGGTAGAGGTAGAGAGGTAGAGGTGTAGAGGTAGAGAGAGAGAGAGAGAGGTAGAGAGAGGTAGAGGTAGAGAGAGAGAGAGAGGTAGAGGTAGAGAGAGAGGTAGAGGTAGAGAGGTAGAGGTAGAGAGGTGTAGAGAGGTGTAGAGGTGTAGAGAGGTAGAGGTGTAGAGAGGTAGAGGTGTAGAGAGGTAGAGGTGTAGAGAGGTGTAGAGAGAGGTGTAGAGAGAGGTGATGTGAATCAGGTGTGGTAACTTCTGTACTTCATTTTTACTGAAAGGTATATTGATTACAGGGGTAAAAGAAAGAGAAATAGAGAGAAGAAAGAATAAGAAGCGTGAACGGAAGAGCAAAAAAAGTGCAAGATAACGAGAAGCCACACAAAGAGATCCCGGACTGACAGTAACTTTTATCATTTGGAACCCAAATTATTCCCTTTTGAAAGTCAAGCTGATAACGGGATGTGTCTTGAAGACCAGAACAAAAGGCAGCAGGCGACCAGGCGGTAGCAAGAGCTGCGCCGCGAGAGAGAGGGGAGCAGGAGGTGAGCCCGGGAGTGGTGCGTGCGTGCACACGCAGTCTGCTCATTTTCAAGCACTGCACTCGTGCTTGTGGCGCGCCCCTGCTCGCTCCCGCAAGGTGGATGCCGCCACAAGCACGAGTGTGTGCTTGAAAATTAGCAGAGTGACGGCTAAAGGCCCTGAGACCTAAAAAACCATGGGTGTTGCATAGAAATGCCCATGTAACACCCATGGGTCGCCCACTTGATGCAAAGCACCACGTAGAAGCTACTTTGCTGTACTTTTAGAAAACTTTCCAATGTGAAAAAAGTAAATCGAAAATGAACTCTTTGAGCCAGTTTGCATCATCTTTGTTGACTTTGCACTGGCGCAAAGTGTTGATAAATCTGCCACTTAGTGTATGTAAAAGAGACAACCTGTGACACTGAGACGCTGGAGATTTCCATGGTAACGTTTTGTCACAATTGCTGTGCTTTTTAACTGCTTCACAATTCTCCAAAATGATAACAGAGCACTACATGGGGAATGAAAAAAATGAGACCCTTTACTGCATAATGCCGCCTGCCCCCCCTCACAAACTGCCTTGCCACTGTGCCATGTATTACAACTTTGTGAAATACTTAACAAACGTTTTGAATACACGGAGTACCCTGTATGTTGTGCGTTCTCTTAGTATGCTTTAATGGACAATTTCTTTATTAGAAGGATTTATCAACTTTTATTGTATGGTTTTAATTATCTATGAACACATAAATTAATGACCCTTGTCATTATGTTTCTCTGTACCCAAAACATATGTTCACTCCACAGCTTACAATTCCAATGGCGGTTTAAAAGAATCTTGTTTGGCGCCATATAGAGGGATGCTTTGAGGCACCCTCAACTCTTCCCGCCAGTTCGTCATATATGAGTCAATATGAGTCTCTGCGCTTTTCCCTAGAAGTCTTCAGTTTGGGGGAGCTATTCTTCACGCTTAACACCTCACACCTCTTACAGAAGCCCATAAGACATGGTCACCATTCATGGGTTTTAAATGAAGTAATTGGCAGAGCATCAATGGAAGGGTGGGACGTCATTAGCAAGGCTAAGGTATGTCTGGCGCAGGCTGCCCTGGTGAGGCAGGTGCTAAGAGACCGCCTCGCCTTTGTTACCTGCGAGGGGAGGATGGGCTTAGAGATGTCTGGCCTGGGTGCTAATAACCTCCAGTGAAGCTGATGAGAGGCAGGAAAGGCGGCTCTCGCACCCCGTAATCCACTCAGAGCAGGCCCCTTGAAATGCAGAGTGGACAAAGTGACAGGAGAGGGGAGGGGGGGAGGACGTCTCCCACCTCACGGGGACGCCGAGGTAAACACAGCAGCTACCGAGACAATGCGCTCCTTCCAGCCGGTGTTAATAGTGGAGGAGGAGGGGCGCTGTTGCATAGGAATGGCAGACTTCCCTTTGCACCTCAAGCCTCGCTGATGCCCCCTACATACCTCAAAAGGTCCCTTATGGCACTTGCTCTTTGGGGAGGCAGACCAGACCCTCTTAAGGAATGTTAACCCTTCATAAGAGTCAACGGTGGCCTCTCTTTGGGTGATATAGTTTCTTTGTAGGATGACGCTGTGCTTAGTGTAAATGCCCCTTTGGGGGTGAGCCTGTAACTCATTTGGACAGTGGCTCTGTCCGGAAACTATTCACAACAATCGCGCGCGCGCCTCGCACGGCAGCAGGGGGGAGGAGGGAGCCTGCGCGATTCACTTGCGGGAGCGAGCGGCGCCAGGAGCGATAATTGCTACCATATGGCGCCAGCTGCTCGCTCCCGCAGTGAATGCCTAAGCGTGCACGCGTTGCCATTGAAGGCAATGGAACGCGTGCACGTTTTTGGCTGAAAAGCCGAGCGATGGAAAAAGGTCTTTTTCCTAAGCAGCGCATGCGCGCTGCGTAGGCGAGACCTAAAAATGGCTGAGTAGCGGATGAAGGACTCGGTTTGACTCCTCCAGAAAATCGCTCCTTTGGACGGAATGATGTTGTACACATCGAGCTTCTTCAACTTCAAGGTATGACACAACAATATAGAATTTTATAATATGCAGAGCACCGCTGACTGAATCCTTTTTACTACATCCCTTTACTTCTGAGGAGAAAACCACCTCTTGCCCACACTACTACTCTGGTTATAAAGCTTGTTCCTAATGTTTTCTGCCTACATTTCAACAGCAGTATATTTTTGTGAGTTTCAAACCTTTCTCATGAAGGGCAATATTTTCGGCTTTGGGCTATTTTTTACCATTATATATGGGAAGATTGAAAAAACAATAACATTTTCTTGGCAGCCCAGTGGTACAATTAATAAATGTAATTTACAATCTAGATTGCCACTCCCGCGGTTCAAATATGGAGGACTAAAATTCACCATCATCTCGAGAGGTGATTATGGCTCCTACCACTGCTACTTCTTCTCATCCTTCAGCCAAGTCCAACACCAAGGGGGTGATTACGATGGCGGTGAACCCGCCACCGACAGGCTGCCGGTGGTGGGTTCACCGCCATCGTAAGGCCTTTTTCCGCCTGCCATATCAGGATGGCGGGCAGTGTGCCTGGCGGAGGGAAAGCCCGTCCGCCATTGGGCCGACACAGGCAATTGTTACGATTGCCTGTCAGACCCACCCTGCATCCACAAAATGGTGGTGGTGCCCAGCAGGCACTGTCCACCAGATTTGGATGCTGCATCCCCGCCAGCTTGTCTATGGTGGTTCAACCCCCATTCAAAGGCTGGCGGGGATGTACTTTGGGGGCCCGTTGCGGGCCCCACATGTGTAGGTGCATGTGCATTTTGCACTTGGGGGCACCTATGGTGCCCCCCTACTGTTCCCTGCACCAGGTGGCAGGCACCACGTGGTGCCTGCGACGTAGTGCAGGGAAATGCACAACATGCATTGTTAACATTGTGGCGGGTGCTGCAGCCAGCAGCACCCGCCACAATATTAATAATGCCTTTTGCGGCCGCAGTGGTGGTGGCTGCATTGTAATATGTTGTGCAGGACTGCCGACATATAGGTGGGCGGTCCCAAACCCCGGGACGATGGCGAACGGACTTAAGCCCGTCCGCCATTGTAATCACCCCCCAAATGTCTAAAAAAAGACCCACCCTCGCCAACAAGCTCCTCCACCTGTTTAAATAGAGCTACTTTTAGATGAAATTAGGGTGTTGTGCCCTTTCATGGAAGATACCAATGTAAAGCTGCAAAACCTGGCTGATAAATGGTCCTGCATGGAAGAGAGAATCCTGTCTGATGAACAAAAAATCTCTTGATTTGATAATATCACCCTCAAAGTCAATCACCTTCAATCACTAGTTTTGGTACTTCAGAGATAGGCTGGGAATTTCGAAAACAGAAAGAGACAAAAGATCTTATGAATTAATGGTGTACCTGAAACTACAGAGGGCTCAGATCCAATCTCATTTTTCAATGAGTTTCTCCCCTAATCACTCAATCTGCCAGAGTCATCTATCCTCAACATACAACATGTTCACAGATTGGGTCATCCACCTCACCCAACGTCCTCATACACGAAGCCTAGAGGGGTTATCATTTATTTTCTGGAAAACATGGATTTACTTAAAGTCTTCTCTGCAGCTAAACTAATAAAAAGAATCTCATGGTATGGAGCACTTAGTTTTTTTCACTTGATTATGCTAAATCTACAGCTGACAGATGTAAGGGGTGCCTGAATTTATGAGAGGCACTTCACTCATTAGGTGCTTGCCTCTGTCGCTTTCATCCCTGTTAATTTAAAGTCACACATAAAAATAAAACTATCACCTATGAAGATCCTGAATGACTTAAGACTTAGGGGCCGATTCCGATTCATGCCGGAAAACGTACCGACCGACCTCGGTACGGGAATGTAGTCCGACCGACACGTACCGGCGCTGTCCGATCCAGCGTAGGTCACGATGCTATGCATGTGAATTATGACCGACTTGTACGGAACACAAGCCGAACGACCGAACCGCACGAAAAGCAGCCATCCGGCCGAAAAATTTACGCGAATCGAACCGACCGACACGCACCAGGAATGAACCCGACAGATACGTACCCGCGAACTCCGACCCGCGCAGTACGATGCAATGCGTGTAAAACCAGACCGAGTCGCACGGAGCACGAGCCGTACGACCAACACGCATAGAAAACAGGGAGCCAAAGCAACACAATACTCTGCGACCGACGCGTACGCCGCACATGAAACCCAGCACAAAGACAGCGTGAAAGACTCGGAGAAGCTCGCACGAGACAACTGCAGCATCCGACTCGGTCAGAAGAACGTCTCCTACATGCCCAAAAAATACAAAGGAAAAAATACAAAAAAAGGGCCAAACAAGCAATGACAAAGTCAATAAATACTGGGGAAAAAAAACATGGAACAAAGACACACCCACAACTCCACCCATATAAAGGCCACAAATCCCTACCATGATCCTTTGCAAATTCAACTGACCTGCCAGCACAGAACACCATCAGACAGCAACCACAGACACACTCACAACTCATCCATTACACAAGCCACACACCATTAGCACTTCCCTAATAGCACCCTCACATACACCCAGCAAAACTGACACTCACACACCCTCACTTGCACACTCACACACACATCAATCTCCACCACCACCCATCACCATGCCCCCAAAGAAGAACCCAAAGTTCCTAGACAGTGAATTGGAAGTCCTGGTAGAGGAAATCCTAAGAGTAGAGCCACAGTTGTTTGGTACATTGGTCCAACAAACCCCCATGTCGCAGAAAACCAAGATGTGGGAGAGGATCGTCGACAGGGTGAACGCACAATCACCATGTTTGCGCACAAAGGAAGACATCCAGAACAGGTGGTATGACGTGCGCCGGAGGGTCAAGGACCTACTCAAGAAGGAATATGCCTTGAGTCATCGCACCGGCAGTGGCCCTCCTGCCAAACCAGTATACCTCAGGTCCTGGGAGGAGAAGGTGCGGGCCATCCTACCACCAGAGAGCGTACATGGACTATCAGACATCCCAGAGCCTGGTGAGTACACAACCAATATACCCAATATTGTGTGACAATACACACACATCACTGTCAAGGGGATAGTGAAACCATGCACCGTTAGCAAAGCCACAGGAACCAAAAGATAAACATCCCAAGATGTGTATGCTAGTCAGACAAACACAATATCTGCCATCTCATAGTGATATGTAACTGTGTCATGACATGTACAAACCTAACAACAAATAGAGCAAGGCAGTGGCACAAATCTAACCAACAAACACTGTCAGACATTTTGCCACCACTAGAACACCACCTCACAGGGAAGCTCACTGAAAGGAAGGAATTGTGTGTATGCTGGTGAAGTGAGTGTAGCCAATAGCATGATGGGAGTTGTAGTCACAGATATTGGTCACCCTCACAATTGGCCCATCAACACCACTCTGAACCATGCTCACATCACAGGGAGTGGAAAAGAATTGACAAGATGGCTGACACTGGGTACTGCTGTGGGGAGAACAAGCCCCTGCTGGGTGTTGTGCTCAAAACAACAGCAGGACACCACTGCCTGACATCCTGAAAGCCGACTTGCACTCCCTGCAATGGAAGCACGTTCCCTGGTGGGATATCTGGCTGGGTGGGAAGGAGGACTGACAACTCTGACCATAGTTACCAGCAGCTTTTCTCACACACCCCCTTAACACAAACTCCACACAACTCACCTGGGAGAATGCATTGCCTCACACTATAATTAAATATCCCACAAAGAACTACCACACTGGGTTATGCTGTGTGAAGCACAGGGACACTTTTGGGACTTTTAGCCAAACAAACGCCAGGACAACACTGTCAGCCATCCTGTCAGCACAGGCACACTACCCCACAGGGAAGCAGAGTCAAAAGGAAGGAAGTATGGGCATGCTGGGAAGGGGGTGTAGGCAATAGCATGATGGGAGTGGTAGTCACAGCTCAACATCCCCCACCCGCATGGCCCGGCAAGCTCACACTGAAGCATGCACACCTCACAAGGAGTGAAAAGCCACTTGAAAGATGTCTGACAATGGTGCTCTGCTGTGGGGAGCACAAGGCCCTGCTGGGAACTGTGCACCAACCAACAGCAGGACACCACTGACTGACATCCTGACAACCAACTTGCACTCCTGCAACGGAAGCACATTTCATGGTGGGATGTCTGGCCTGGGGGAGGAGGAGTGCCAGCTCCGACTACAGCTACCAGCAGGCCCTTACACACACACCACTTCCACTAACTCCAAACAACACACCTGGGACCGTGCTCCACGAGAGAGTGAGTGAAAAGCCACTTCCAAGATGTCTGACACTGGCCTCAGCTGTGGGGAGCACAAGGCCCTGCTGGGAACTGTGCACCAACAAACAACAGGACCATACTGTCAGCCATCTTGCCATTGCTGTCACACTCACACACAGTGAAGTTGACTCAAAAGGAAGGAAGTATGGGCATGCTGGGAAAGGGGGTGTAGGCAATAGCATGATGGGAGTGGTAGTCACATCTCAACATCCCCCACCCGCATGGCCCGGCAAGCTCACACTGAAGCATGCATACCTCACAGGGAGTGAAAAGCCACTTCAAAGATGTCTGACACTGGCCTCAGCTGTGGGGAGCACAAGGCCCTGCTGGGAACTGTGCACCAACCAACAGCAGGACACCACTGACTGACATCCTGAGAGTCAACCTGCACCCACTGCAAGGGTGGCATGCTTCATGGTGGGATAACTGGGCTGGGGGGAGAAGGAGGTCCGGATGTCAACCAAATACCACCAATGCCGGCCATACACACACCTACTCTGCAAAAACACATTGCACACGTGGGACCAGTCACTCCGAAAGTAAAATCCCTGGCAAGATGGCTGACACATGGGCATGAGAAATGATGTACCTGCAATTCACACCCATGCACTGGCCAACCCAAACACGTACACACTCATAGCCATTGCAACTCTATGTTTACACACACTGTCAGGGGATGCAGTGTCCATGGGTTCCCCCTGGCCTGGCTGTGAAGGTGTGACTTGCAGATGACAACTGTGGAGAATCAGACATACTACATAGCACAAAACACACAGGAAGTCACAGAGACATCATTGACAGGGGACACGTGACAGTGAATGCAATGGACACACCAATATACCGGACACTGTACCATGGTGTCAGTCACACAAGTTGCGGTTGTGATCTGCATTCCACTCCCACATCGTTCGGCAACATATGCATCCTTCACACAACACACCACTCACTGTCATAGACACTGTAGACACAAGCACCAAGCTGGACTGCATTTGAGGAGACATGCTACTCACAGCAGCAGAACTGCAACACACACCACTGGCCATCACTGTCATGAGAATGGAAAAGCCAGAGAGCTGCAGTGCCCAATCCTTATCACCATGGAGGACATTGACAAGATTAATCACGCTTGCACGTACAAAACTCAACAACAACATCATCATTAGCTACGTTAACAACATCACATGTATGAAATGAGACGTGAACTAGGAACCCAGACAACAACACAGATACTCCCAAGAGATCCCAGGCATACCGGACTGTGACCATGTTGTCCAGACACACCAATGTGACGCACAAAGACTAGCAGAAACTGCCACCACACATGTCCCAATCTTGAAAGATATCCTAAGTGGAATTGCACGTATGTCCCTGTTAAAGGACAAATGTGGACAAGGATGACACACCTGTGTCAGGCACGTGATGGCCCTTGAGTAGCAATGGCCATGTACAGCCAATCAATACATGAGCTGGTCATGCACACACCTCAACATTCACATTGAAATGCTTCAGGTTGGCAGGACAATGTGCTACAACAATATCAACCTCTGGCTGTGACAACTTAGGACAATGCAATTTACAGGCACGCATCCAGATGTAACAGTCACAACTGTCATGTGTTTGAACCATTGATGCTTGTAGAAACATAACATACATTGTGTGTCTCTACCAAACACAGGTGATGATGGGGACACAGCAGCAGATGATGAGGAGTCCCTGTCCCAGGCTCCGGTGGCCCCTGAACTCTCTGGTGTGGAACAGCCTCTGCCCTCTTCGGATGGCGACGACCTACCTGGCCCCTCCGGTGTGAGTCATCATGCAGCACCAGCAGGACCACCATCCGCACCCCTGCACCCACTCCTCCAACATCTGCCAACACACAGACCACCCCCGCCGACACGGACAGACCCAAGTACACTGAATGACAACAGCACAGGGACCCCGGCCCCCGGGAAGCAACGGACAACAACCCCAGTACCAACCCCCAAGGGGGCCTAGGGTCACCTGTGCATGCCACCGCAGGTCCCACATGTGTGGCCAGGGGTGGTGGGAGGGGTGGTAGGCAGAGGCCGCTGTTTGCAGAGGGGTTTGGACTGCATGATGACCCACAACTGGTACGCATTGCAAGATGCGTACCTGATGAATAGCACTGGAGAGGTCAGCCAGGTAGTGGGGATCCTCAAGGACATTCAACAGCAGCAGGCTGCCCATCATGCCCGCTGGACTCCCACATGTCCCGTGTGGAGACACACATGTCTGGCATGGAGTCCAAGTGGGACACATTGGAAGAACTGACAGCGGTGCAGAGGGACATATTGACATGCCTCCGCCAGATTAGCATCAACATGTCCACACCTCCCTGTGTGCCCACAACATCTGGTGTCGCAACAAGTGCAACTGCCACAGGGAGCGAGGATGACTGCACCGCAGCGGCCTGCACGTGAGGGTCCCCCCAGAAAGAAGAGTGGTCGTCCGAGGAAGGACAACTGAGAGGCAGATGGCCATGTACATCCCCCAGGAACCCAACACCTGTTCTGGAAATTCTCCTTTGTGTGCAAACTGTTCACCCTGTCGAATGCAACCCAACTCCCCTACATGGCATGGGGAGTTTAAGTTGGACTAATGTATCAGATGACTGTGGACTTTACTCAGGACATTTCTGCTACCAACACTTCCAACTCATCTGGGAACTTTGGATTCCAATCCCAATGTACAGCACCCACCATCCTGTGCACTATCCTCACACATGTATGTAAATAAACTCACTAATACACCATACTTGCCTCTGTTGTGATTCCAACGTGGTATTTTGTCATGGAGATGATGATCTGCTAAATTACACTGTGCATGCTAACTGCTACAGCACCTCCAACACCGCTCATGTGAGTCATGGCGACGTGACACATATGAGGGAGACACACCACTAGGGCAACACAACACATACACACCAGGGCCATCTGACTCCATCGCCTACACTGATGTTGCCAGGACATACAGTGGAATGCACAGACATCACACCTATTCAGAGTCTGTGTTAACTAGCCCACAGGTGCAGTAAGCAAATGTCAGTCAGATGTGTGACCACAGACAACGCACATCCCAAAGTGAAGCACAGGTTTATTACACATTTGCAACATGTTGTTTCCACTACAGATGGCAAGGTAATCCCACGTGGCAGTGGCCACACAGTCAACAAGTGTAGAAGAAATAAAGTCCTGGGGTGTGTGGCACATCACCTGTAGGGAAACGACTGCTTCCACCCTGGAAGTTGAATCATGGTGTCGGGGGATCACAGTTGACCAAACAACTCTGGAAAGTACCCTGTGAAGGACAGACATGACACACAGTTAAAAGCACTGAAGAACAGGACAGAACTGCAATACTCATGCCCAATACATGTCACAAGATACCTACACAAAACCAAGGTAGCATGTCAACACTGTTGGGGAGTACAGACTACCTGTAAGTGACACATCGCTGCACGCATCCAGTCAAGTAGCACATGGCCACACTCAAACAGCAACAGAGCACCACCAACACATATCATGAAAACTCAAATCATTGACATAACATCTCTGTATACTCACATTCAGCTGAAGAAGTTGGTGATGAGCTGTGTAGCGGACATCACCCTCATCATCATCATCATCACTGGCATCGTGGCCCAGGCCAGGATCCTCCACAGGTGGCGGATGTTGGGTCATCGTCATCCAGGATGAGAGGCAACTCCTTCCGCACTGCCAGTTTGTGTAGCATGCAGCAGACGATGAAAATCTTGCACACCTTTGCAGGGGCATATGGGAGGGCCCCTCCTGTCTTGTCCAGGCAGCGAAAGCGGCTCTTCAGGACACCAAATGTCCGCTCGATCACTCTCCTAGTCCGACCATGTGCCTCATTGTAGCGCATCTGGGCTGGTGTCACAGGGTTCCTGAGGGGTGTCAGCAAACACGGCATGTTGGGGTATCCGGAGTCACCTACATACAGACAATTGCACATTAGCTGAGTTGGAAAAGAGGGTGGAATACAAACTTGCAGAACACACACAATGGTACAAAGTCAGTACACACCGACAAGCCAGGCACGCTGGTTCTGCATCTGTGACATCATCCTCGGGATGCGACTACTCCTCATTACGTAGGCATCGTGTGCAGAACCGGGGAAACGTGCACACACATGTGAGATGCTCATATCTGCAAGACATACCACCAGAGCATTGATAGAATGGTAATGTTTCCTGTTCCTGTATGCTCTGCTCATGTGCCTGTGGTGGTACCAAAGCCACATGTGTCCCATCAATGGAGCCGATGACATGTGGCATCCTCCCCAGGGCATAGAAGTCATTCTTGACGTCAGTGAGTTGTTGACGTCTAGGGAAATAGATGTACTGGTTCAGGTATCTCAACATCGCTCCAAAACATCGCGTAGCACATGGCTGAACATGGTCTGTGACATCCCACCAGCAGACGCCACAGTGTGTTGAAAGGTATCGGTGGCAAAGAAGTGTAGGGCTGCCATCACCTTCATCTTGGGGGTCAGCGCTGTAGGGTATGGCCGGCCAGGTAGCAAATGTGGGGCCAACCGCCCGCCAATTCCTCAATCAGCGGCCTGTTGAAGCGGTACCGTCGGATGCAGTCACATTCCACCATGGTTGTAAGGTCAGGGAATGGTCTATGGACAGCTGGTGCCCTGCAGTACATAGGTGAACAAAGAAAAATTGTCAGTCACCCCACATATGTGGCATTGACCATACTCAATATCACATGATACATCATTACGAGACACAAGTACTTGATGTGTGTGCCGTTCTGTATGGACATATATGGCACCTACATGGCCATCATCTAACATCTCAGTTCAACATGTGTTGACAACATGTTCCAGGTTGTGCTATGGGAAATCATTAGGCTGTGTCACAGTACCCATGTACTGCTGTCACGTTCCAAACACACACCACAGTGACAAGTGAGGACAGATGTGCCCCAGGCATCACAGCTCTTTGACAGGTAGATTCCCAGGGACCCTGTATTGCCACATGGACACTGGCATGACATGGCGTATCATGTACACGCCAGCAAAACAACCATGACTCCCACAGGTAGTGGCTCCTGTTGCCTCTGCAGGACAGACATGGACGTCTGTGACACACACACGCACAACATCAAAGTCGATGCACAAACAACATGATGTGGAGACTGTCTCCCATTGTGCACATGGAATCAGAGACATCTGAAACACAACATGCACACAGACTGTGGAGGGCCATCACAATTGTGGCAATGGGTCACCCTGTGACGTACATACCATCCCACATGGGACTCAGGGTGTATGTGACATAACATACACATAGTACAACCTGGAAATGTGACCATGCCACATGCTCTGAACTGAACAGTTGCACATCACAGTGGTCATGTGCACAACACACAAAGGATTCTGTCCCCATGAACACGTGCACAGCCTGGGAGTGGCTGCCCCCAAGTGCCACACAACAAACCACATGTTGACCCCCATACACACACAGGTAATGCAGCCTTACATGCCTTAGGATACAGTGTGGACAGGCTGTGGTGTTGTAGGTGTGCCCCTGAGTCCCTGGCAAGTAACTGTGGCTGGCATACGTTCACCTGTGACAACCATGGTGACATATGCAGGTGACTAGTACAGGGACTCGTCGTACAGCAATGGACCGATCCGTGCGCACACATTGGCCATTGCATATGATGTTGACGGATGCGTGTTGTGTTTCAAAAAACGCGTCGTACAGCAATGGACCGATCCGTGCGCACGCATTGGCCATTGCATATGATGTTGACGGATGCGTGTTGTGTTTCGAAATACGCGTCGTCCAGCAATGGACCGATCCGTGCGCACGCATTGGGCATTGCATATGATGTTGACGGATGCGTGTTGTGTTTCGAAATACGCGTCATCCAGCAATGGACCGATCCATGCGCACACATTGGCCATTGCATATGATGTTGACGGATGCGTGTTGTGTGACGAAATACGCGTCGTCCAGCAATGGACCGATCCATGCGCACGCATTGGCCATTGCATATGATGTTGACGGATGCGTGTTGTGTGACGAAATACGCGTCGTACAGCAATGGAACGATCCATGCGCACGCATTGGCTATGGACTGACATGGTAACAGACGCGTATTCGAAGCTTGTACGAGTCGGATGCAGTGAATTCAGTTGGCCACCCACAACAATGTTGCAAAATCATGGGTGTCATCAAGTTGAAATTTTGAAGGATGCTGTAGGCGTGTATAAGTGGTGCAATTCCATGGATTGGCCAGATTCAGAAGATGCAAATGACTTGGACCTATCACTTTGGACACATGGGACAGTATCTGCCTCTGCAGCACACATATAATACTGGCTGTTCCCCTGAGAGCTCACTTGCCTGCACTACATGCTCCAGGACGACATCTGCCACCACCACTGCTGCTGTCTCTGCATCCTCTGGCTACTGCAATGGCACGTACTGTGGATAGAGCCCCAGCCTTCAGCACTGAGGAGAACCAGGCCCTGCTGGACAGCCTCCTTCCACAGTACAGCAAGCTGTATGGGAAACCAGGGGAGCAGGTGAGTGTGCTGTCCACTGCCTTACTAATTGTGCATGTTGTCTGACTAGCAAGACTTACAGTGTGTACACCAGTGGCTAGCATGCTCACTGAGTGGTTGTCACCCCCCAAAGTGTGTAGTTACATGCACTGAACAGGTATAGTGCAGTAACAGTGCATTCCAACAAGGTTTTACTTCCCAGGCAATGATACCATTTAGTAACTGCTGGACACTGTTCATAGCCATAGTTGCACTACCTGTGTACATCATATGCCCCTGTGATTGAGACATGTATATCCAACTGTGTGATGCACGGATATGTTGCATGTGTAGTAATGGCCTTTTCACTTTGTCATCCTCACAGGTTGATGCCCACCAGAAGCAGGAGATCTGGCTGACCATAGCCCGGGCAGTTCGATCTGTGGGTGTCTACAGGCGCAGGATCCGCAACTGCCAGAAGAGGTGGCAGGACCTTCGTGGCTGGACCTGGAGGATCGCAAGGGTCCAGCTGGAGCTGTCGCCTCCTCGCAGGAGGGGCGGACACCGGACCCTGACCCCCCACATGCTCCAGATTCTGGCGGTGGTCTTCCCTGACCTGGATGGGCAGCTGAAGGCCAGACAGCAGCAAGGAGGGGGTAAGTGCTAGCCTTTTCTGGGTACTATGACTAACATGCTCTATGCACTCCTTTAGTCTGGTTACACTTCCACAGTACGACTGTCATGTCGTCCTGGACTCATGTCCCTCACTTGTGTCATGCCCCCTCCTCATCTGATACACAGGTGTGGCCCTTACAGTCTGTGACTTAGGTCACTTGGGTACTGTGTACTTGCAGTTACCTGTGGTTCAAGTTGGGGACAGCATCAGTTACAGGAACTTTGTTGTGGGCTGCTCCTACCTGTCCATGCACCCATCTGTCTGGTGCCTGTTGGATGCCACTAATCATATGTGCACACATGCACCACATACACAGTTGTTGGACATCCAAGAGAACATATGGAAATGTGTCACTCCAAACACATGCCATCTCCTGCCACTAACTCAGTACATGTGTCAGGAAAAGTGATGGGCAGAGTCTCTGTCGATATGCGGGTTTTGCTTCCATCACCAGACACAATGATGTCCTCATGTCCTGATAGACAATGCAACAATTGTGTGCATGCAGGACATATCACACTACTGTTGGATCACCCTTTGCAAGTTGAATGTCATGGCACAGGCCTGTCTGGCAAGTCAGTCATAACTGTCTCCTGTCACAGGGGCAGTGCATACACACAACACCAGTCTGCACTGTGTCACAATCATGGAAGTTTTGGGAATGCAAGCCCTGTAGCTGACAGGTGCACATGTGCACCCCTGGCCACCCACATCATGAGGACTAAGATGATCCCACGTCATTCAAATGAGACATTTGAGTGACTGCAAACACAAATCCATACACATGAGCACTTCACCGTCTGATGAGAATGAACCAAAGCTGCCTGCACCTCATTGTTTCATACACCATTGTGCACAGTCAAGGGATCAGAGACCTATGCATTAACCAATGTGCAGATCCTATAGTCACAACTCAGATGGCTGGCCACCCCAAACTGTTAAACACTCCAGGAGTCCAAAAAGCAAGGCCACACCACGGTGACACAGAGGCAGACACCTGAGTGCACTCTTCACAATGCCCAAGATGTATGCTGACAGACGGGAGTGGGAGAACAGAGTGCCTTCGATGTCCGGAGTAGGCATTACAGTCCTGGTCCATGTGCAACATGGTATTACCCTGAACACTAGGCAGGTGGCTATGCATGTGTCACACACATGATGTACATACTTCTGAGGCTCCTACCTTGGTCTCAGCTGCAGCATGGGTGTGTGGCACATACCCCAGACATGTGGTGAGTCAGAGCAGCAATTGGAACACATATTAAAGCCATACCCAGAGTACATGTCAGATCACAGGCATTGTGTGAGCAATTGTACCACCCATTATGAGTGGCATGAATGACTGTCAGGCAGACAATGGGCTTCTTCAAATCAGTGTCAGCACGTATTGCAATGTCTAGCAAATGATGGCAGGGCTTGCTCTGTGATGTGCTGTACTTACTGTGGTGTGTGTGGTCAGTACAGGTGACTAATGTTGCTCTGTTTATCCTGATTGTTTGCAGATACATCCACGGTCACAGGAGGAGACAGCTCCACGGACCAAGAGGAGCGGCTGAGCCAGACTGGGTCCCCTGCAGAGGAGCCGAGGGACCCAGTGGCACGGAGGGTGAGGGGAGCCACACTGAGGAGACCTCAGCTACGACCACCTCGGCTGAGGAACACAGCACTTCCAGTGAGGACTCCCTTGTGGAGGCGGGTGTCAGCAGACCACAGACAAAATCGAGCAAGTCTGTCCCCGCCACCACCACCATCTCCACCCTCCCATCTGCTCCCATCCCACATGTCCCTGGAGGCTCCCGTGTAGGGGAGCGTGTCTCCTTCATGCCAGGCACCGCACCCCCTGCCTCTGTCCCCCTGCTGCCCTGAGTGTGGAGTCTGTGGACTTGCTGAAACAGATCCATGTAGGGCAGACATCAATGCTGAGTGTCCTCCATGCACACACAGGTCTGTTGACACAACTGGTGTCATTCATGGAGGGCATGTCATCTGGCATGTCTGCCCTACAGCGGACCAATCAGTCCATGGCCTCCTCACTGATGGCAGCAGTGTCCCTCCTGCAACAGTCCCTCACCCCTCCTACCTCTGCCCCATCCACAATCCCCAGTACCCTACCTGTCCCAAGCACACACACACCGGCACAGGCACGCACCAGCACAGACACAAGCAGCACACAGACACACAAGCCAAAATCCAGACACACACGCACACACAGTCAGGGGACTGATACCTCACTCACAGGGGATGGGGCCCAGACACACACACACGCATCCATGAGCAGTCTGCAGTACTCAGATACCTCTCCCTCCAAAACCCCTTCCCTTGCCTCACCTGCAACCCCCCCCTCCCAGAAGCTCTTCCTCTGTGAGCTTGGCCTCTTCCCCACAGATCCATCTGACCCAACATACAGGCGGAAGAGGCCACCACCACACACAGAGGGGAGTGCCCCTCACACCCGGACACCCTCCCCCAGGCACAGTCAGACTGAGGACCCCATTAGGAAGTCCCCCCGGACCAGGAAGGGCAAGACCCCACCACCACCACCACGCAGCTCCACCACACAGTCTCTCTCCTCCATCCCCCAGGCCACCACTCCACAGGTTCTCCCGCCACACCCTGCCCCAGGATCCCCCACACACCAATACCGCATTCCCAAACTGCTTAGGCCCTCCCCCCCACCACTTGCTCTTCCACCCCCAACCCAGACGCTCGGCCTGTTTGTGCCACTGGTGTGGAGACCGGGTCCCCCCTCTGTCCTGCCCACCTCATCTGCCCCCCTTCCACTCCCTTGGAGTTATGCACTGCAGTGGAGTCCACAACCCGTCTGACTTGGGCACTGCAGTGGGGAGCCAGTCCACTCCATCTGACCGGCCCACTGCAGTGGTTGCAGCACCCACACCATCTGACTTGTGCCTTACAGTGGTGCCGGCCCCCACTGAGTCAGACACCACCACTGCAGTTGCCGGTGACACTCCTGCACCCACCACCCCTTCACTGCCTCCTTCTGGCATCCCCTGATCCTGTCCCTGCGGTGCCTGGCCTGCCCCTTGTATGCCCCTCCAAGGGGGATGTCCCCTGTCCGTACCAGTGCAGGCAAGCAATGGGTGACAAGTTGTCACATGTCACCCTGTTCGGACTGTGTATGTGGACTGACCATTGGCATTAGTTTCTTTTGGACTTCCAATTTTTCTTTCACATTTGCTGAATAAAGCCTCTTTTTGTTTACTAGTGGTTTTTCTTTTGATGTACATGATGTAGATGAGTATCATCATGCATTTGCTGTTGTAATAGTGTTCAGATCAGGAAAATGAAGTGTTGCTGTGATGGACTCCATGTGGTCCATGGGATATGTGTCCTAATCTAGTCTGGATCCATAGCATCCTTTGCTGCAGTCTGAGGGTGTAATGTTCAGCATTTGACACAGGGATGTACGTTTTGCATTTGTAAATTAACATCTGTGGCTTACACTCATGCACATCTGGTGGGCTTACCACTGTTCAATGTTTCTATTTCCTGACTGTGTGCCCATCTCCACTGTACATGCAGTTTAGCACATCAATGTTGAAGGACTCATCTGTGTATACAGTGCAACTTGCTTGACACGTGTTTTGGGTATATGCAGATGACTGAAGTGACACTCCCGTACCCAGGCTGATGTGAGCAGAGCCTTCAGTGTGTTGTAATTGTTGACTCACTGACCTAGTGTTCTGCTGACATGTTTGAGTCGTGCACAGACAAGGTTTGGCACAGCGGACTTTCCACAGGAGTGGAGTGCCCTCATGGCAGTGTGTAATCCCGTGACATTGCCTGGGCCCGTGTTGTGTGTTGTGTAAGCATGTCTGTGTGTGTTCCCTTCCCTTTTCCTACACAGGCTGTGTCCCCACGGATGTTCCTGTTTGTGATGCTTGCTGAGTTGTCCTGTGTTCATCCAGCATCTTGGACCTGGTTTCCTCCGGGATGTGGGTGCATGGCAAACTAATGTTCATCAGGTTGTCATCCCTAGTTGTCTTTGTTGTCAGGGCTGGGGATGTGGGCAAACGCAGATGGGACACAGTCAGGATTCCCTTGGCACTTGTTGGTTACACAAGTCATGTAATTTACAGTTTGTGGTAGCTTTCAGTGATTGTGACACGTTGTGTGTGTGACTGCTGCCACTCCTCAGGGTCAGAGCTGCAATGTTGGAAGTTGTCTACGTGTGTTCTTTGTGGGTCACCTTGGCTTCTTTATTGGTGTGTGACTGTGGCCGGGATCCCATTGATTGGGGTGGATTTCACGTCATGCCCATGTACCGCGTACTGTGCAGTGTGTCAGACATTCACGAGTCTTGTTGACAGGCCATGTGTGATGGGTTTCTGCACCTTAGTTCCCACCACCACCCCTGGGATTGTCATGGGTGCATGTGCAATGTCACCAGTCCATGTGAGCTTCACTGCTGCACATTGGTGGAGATCAAGTGTGTGGTGTTGAGTGTGTGCAAATGTGAGTTGTTGCACGGCTAGACCCCTACCTCCATATTGGCCTTGGCTGACAGGCCGTGCTGATTGATTTGTGCTTGTGTAGGTGTGATGGTAGTTTGTTGCTCAGGACACATGGCTGTGGTTCACAGTGTGAACGACATCTACCTTTGTCATCACAGTGGGATTATCATGCAGGCTAGTGTTACCACAATGTGGGGTCCCTGGGGGTAGTGCTGTGGTGGGTCTGTCGCTTGCTGTGTTAGTTGCTGTTCCTACAAGCTTGTGTGACATGTGTAATTTGGGCTCCCTCTCATCTAACAATGCCTGTTTGCCCACATAGGGGAATCCGATCCATCAGTTACTTTTGTATGGCACTGTATACACATCTGTGTAATTGGAATTCAGGCTTCCTCATGTGTTGTGTGGTTGCCTGGGGACACTGGCACACACCCCCATCACCTGTTGTGTTTGATATGCAGTGTGAGGCTGCCTGTTTGTGTTTGTGCATCTGCACCACTGCATTGGCATATCTTTAGTGTGCCATTGCCTGTATGTTGTTTGAGGATTTCCCCTGCTGTCCCTGGGACTCCTAGGTCATCAGTCAGCACAATAATCATGGTTTGTCTGTCCCATTGCTGCCATGGTATGGTATTTGTTCACCTCACATCTACAGTCTCCACAGGATATCTACATTTGTGTGTCCATTAGTGCAGATATGTGGGTCTGCATTATGATGGTCACTTCTGGCATTGTGTAATTGATAAATGGAGACAATGTCAGCCCCCATGGGTGATGTTTGTCTGCACATGGCCAAAGGTATGTTTTATTTGCACTGCACTGTTTGCCTCACCCAATCTTTGTTGCTATGGGACACAACCACTACTTTGCCACTGATGTGTTTGTTGTTCTGTGACCAGGAATCATCCATGCTGTTTGGCAGTTGCAGCTTTTTCCATGACAACACTTACCTTTTGGTCACTGTGATGATGGGGGTTTAGACCCCATTGCCACAATGTTCAAAATGTGCTTCAGCTATGGACCCCACACTTACCTTTTGGTCACTGTGATGATGGGGGTTTAGACCCCATTGCCACAATGTTCAAAACTGTGCTTCAGCTATGGACCCCACACTTACCTTTTGGTCACTGTGATGATGGGGGTTTAGGCCCCATTGCCACATTGTTCAAAATGTGCTTCACCTATGGACAGCACACTTACCTTTTGGTCACTGTGATGATGGGGGTTTAGACCCCATTACCACAGTGGTCATGGTCTGCTTGCATTGTGAAGGCCACACACATTTTTGTGTGACACATGTGATAGGGGGTCACATTGTATGTTCAATGTCATGTTCAGTGTTGTAGGCATTTGACACAGACTACACACTCTTGTCATGATGTTGGGGGATGTCTTTGCTGACATTCCTTATGTTGGAGTATGCTGGTTGTGTCATGCATTACCTGTCCTATGAGTGGGGATGGTAGTAGTGGTAGGCATCCAGGCCCCCATGAGTAGGGGTGGTGGTAGTGGTAGGCATCCAGGCCCCCATGAGTAGGGGTGGTGGTAGTGGTAGGCATACAGGCCCCCATGAGTAGGGGTGGTGGTAGTGGTAGGCATCCAGGCCCCCATGAGTAGGGGTGGTGATGGTGACAGGCATCCGCCCCCATGAGTAGGGGTGGTGGTAGTGGTAGGCATCCAGGCCCCCATGAGTAGGGGTGGTGGTAATGGTAGGCATCCAGGCCCCCATGAGTAGGGGTGGTGATGGTGACAGGCATCCAGCCCCCAGGAGTAGGGGTGGTGGTAGTGGTAGGCATCCATCCCCCTATGAGTGGGGATGGTAGTAGTGACAGGCATCCAGCCCCCCATGAGTAGGGGTGGTGGTAGTGGTAGGCATCCAGGCCCCCATGAGTAGGGGTGGTGGTAGTGGTAGGCATCCAGGCCCCCATGAGTAGGGGTGGTGGTAGTGGTAGGCATCCAGGCCCCCATGAGTAGGGGTGGTGATGGTGACAGGCATCCAGCCCCCATGAGTAGGGGTGGTGGTAGTGGTAGGCATCCATCCCCCTATGAGTGGGGATGGTAGTAGTGACAGGCATCCAGCCCCCCATGAGTAGGGGTGGTGGTAGTGACAGGCATCCAGGCCCCCATGAGTAGGGGTGGTGGTAGTGGTAGGCGTCCATCCCCCTATGAGTGGGGATGGTAGTAGTGACAGGCATCCAGGCCCCCATGAGTAGGGGTGGTGGTAGTGGTAGCCATCAGGCCCCTATGGGTGTGTATGGCATTGGTGATAGCCATCCCGCCCCTATGGTTCTGCTGTTGCTAGTGTACGTCATTTCTGCATCCCTATGTGTGTGTGACATATGTCGGGTACGTGTCGTTTGTTTGTGTAGTGGGTGTCTGACTTACCGTCTGCGCCGTACGCGTCCGTACCGGTTCCGGTAATAGATGTACAGTATTGGTAGGACCTGCACGATGGGATTCATGGTTTGTTCGTCTCGTTCGGGTTTCTTGTGGCTTCGACTCGTACTCGTAGCTGGCTTGTTCGTCTCGTAGCCGTGGATCGTCTTGTGGCGCGAATCGGAGCTTATGTGCGGCTCTCCCGGATGCTCTGACTTGCCGGACGTAGCGACCAGTTCGGCGCGTACCGAGTGCGCATCGTACTAGTCCGGCTGGAAGGTGCTGTGTATTTACTTCCGTGTGACTCGAATCGGCGTTTACGGATCCGGCTCGCTCGGGGAACTGGAGCTGGAATGGGTACGTACGGCTCGCTCGGAATTTTAGCAGTAATGCGCATCGTACTTGCTCGCTCGGGCGACTGTTGGAATCGGTCGGGAAAAACACGTTCGGCTCGTATTTTTTCCGGACGAATCGTATTCGGTGCGCTTCCGGCCGAGATCGGAATCGGCCCCTTAGCTTGAGAAATATCGAGTTGTGGCCATGGAGGTGTCAAAATCTGCTAAACGCTGACATTTGTTCCTTTTGTTATCTCATGTAGAATTCACTGTTTCTCAATATGGTATAGATGCCCAGTTAATAGTTTTCTCATCCCCCATTATCCCTATGATACAGCAGATTCTCATAGGTATTTGGTTTAATTAACATGCTTCTATCTATTTGTTCTCAGGGTTTTTCTTGTTCCAGATATTGACTTGGTTCATTGTGTTCATATTCATCCTCAATCCTCTGCTCTTCAGTACTCTTGCTCCCCTTTTCCCCCTTGGAGTCTGGTTTCATCATTATTTCCACGTGGCCTCAACCTCCTTCCACTCATCTTGTTTTTTTTCTAGGTATGTACCTGTTCTTCCTACTTCTTTTCATTATTTTTTTTTCATCCTCTTATGCATGTTTTTCTTCAGACTTCTCCGACTACCCTTTTTCTTTTTACCTCTTTTCTCCCTCTCATTCCATTCTATCCTTCATTGGTTACTTCCTTCTCCTCTTATAGTCTTGTCTCATGTTCTCACAATTTTCTTTTCTTATTATGGTTGGTGTTCTCTTTTTAGCCGGTCTGATGATTTTTTTCTTTCTGGTTTTAAATGTCTCTGAACATTATCTTTTGGAGTGTCATGGGATTAGGCTCACCAATTAAGAGACAAAGGGCCAGATGTACGACCATTGAATTTTACGAGTCGCAAATTGCAACAAATTGCGAGTCGCAAGTTGCGAGTCGCAAAATTCAATGTACAACAGTGTCTCAGACACTGTTTGCAATTCCCAATGGGGTTGCAAATGTCATGCCTCATGAATGAGGCTGTCGCAATTTGAGACCCCATTGGGAATGGCTAGCACTCCCAGGGATGGTGCCCTGCTGGGGTCAGCAGACCACCATGTCTGGGACTGCTCTGTCAATAAAGCATTTTTTTTAAAATGCAGCCCGTTTTCCTTAATGGAAAACGGGATGCATTTAAAAAAGAAAAATGAAAGTTTTCGGTTTCATTTTTTAAGGGCAGGCAGTGGTCCCTGCCTTGGAAAGACATGGTGGAAAAATTAAAAGTTACACAGATCTCACATCCAGAAGCTCATACAGCAAAGCTACCATTCCCTATCATAGCAGTTCTGAGCTCAAACACTGATAGCATGAATTGTCCTCTTGCACCTTAGGAAAAATATCAGCAGTAGGTCTGTCTAACATGAACTACAGTTAAATTATTATTAAACATAAGCTTGCCACTTTATTGAAACATACACCTCCAATAAAATACAATGTGTTCATGTTTTCATTTTGGATAAATCAACATATATTTCCCAAACAAAAGTAAGCAATTATCATTAAAATATTTCTGACACATTGTATTTTTTAGTAAATACAAGCTGGAGCCCCAAAAATCAGTGTGACATATGGGTACAGATTCTTCCTTACATACATACGTACCACCATCACAATAGAGGAATACCTATTGTAAGCCAAGTACTTTCATCACTTTTTGGGATAGGAAAAATCCATTCAAAGATGCCCAAATTATGCCTTGAATTTAAACCACATGGGTAGGTCAAGAATTCTAATTGATGGGAGCACTAGCACGGCATGGATTGCCACAACTTGCAAATAATTATCACCATTATGCCATAATTTGTATTGTGCTATTGGTGGGCACATTGGGGTCAGGCTTGTCACCCAGCCAGCCAGAGATTCTTGCCTTATGTTGGAACCTATCTCAAGATGCTCTAGGCCAGTTGTACATGGTTAGTAGAGTATGGATTTATACTGTCCTACACGGGAAGAGTTTTGTTATAGTGTCAGTATCAGAGCTGCATTTTTAAATTAGCAGAACTACTGTTTTTTTTCTGCAACTCCTTGTCTGTCTTTGATTGAGTGTACCTGTGTTTAAGGGCTTCTCCGTGTCGCTAAACTATCGGGGACTGTGACAAACCTTTACCTATCCTACTCCCACACTCATGCGTGCTCCCACATATCAGTAACAATATTGAGTAAGCCTAATATCATACTTTAACCATTGTGCACCCTCTATCCCTGCTCTCAAATACTGACTATTTTTGCACCCTCTATGCCTGCTCTGAAACATTAACTTTAATCTTGAAACAACATACTTATTCCAATGCCACCCTCTAACCTGCTTCCACTTCTTTGTGCTAACCTTGCTTTCATCTAGCCATATTGTTTAATGATTGAAAAAAGCAAAATGGGATGCAAAAACAGAAGAAGGGAAGAAGGAAGGAAGGAAGTAAGGAAAGAAAGAAAGAAAGGAAGAAAGAAAGAAAGAAATGAAGGAAAGGAGGAAGGGAGGGATGGAGGAAGGAAGGAAGGAAGGAAAGAAGGATGGAAGGAAAGAAGGAAGGATGGAAGCAAGGGAGGGAGGGAGGGAGAGAGGGTTGTAGCAAAGCAAAGGGGGATGATGAAATGAGTAGTCTATGAGGAAGCGAGCAATACAGCGAAGGGCAGTGACTTGTATCAACATCAATTTGAGTCTCTGAAGTGAAGTTGGATAATAGAACGTGTCAAAGGTGGCATAAAGATCTAGCAGCAGGAGTGCCACTACTCCATTAAAGTCCATTGTGTCTATTGTGTGTTAATGTTATCTCAAGTTGAAATAAATACAGACTTTGTGTCCTACTTGTGTGCAATCATGATTGGATATCAGAGAGATTGTTTGTGTTGTGTCTTCTCGTGACACTTTTTTACCCAATCAAGATGACTTTATTTAGGATTGGTCTAGTTTAATTACTTAGCCATTTTTCAGTAAAGAAAAGGTTAGTCAGTTGGAGAGTCGACTATTCCTATTTTCAGAGTCAAACAGTCTGAGGAGTGGCATTACAGAATTTCAAGGAGAAGGAATTTCAACAGGTTGAGGATCAGGATAAAAAGATTCCTTGTGAGAATTAAGGTTTCATGTGCAAAGAAGATTAGGTTTGAAACATGGTAGTATGCATCTGTTAGGAAGGGTGCTGAGAAAGAAGGGATAATACTTGTAGGGTGATTGCTGGCAGAAATGAGTCATGAAATACAAATTGCCATTCACAAATCTACATGCGTATGTGGGATGGACAGAGAGGACTGGCTGGAAAACAGAGAATACTTGCGGGAAATAGGAGGAGTTGAGGGAGGAGAAAGGAAGGGTTTAGGGAGGATTAAAGATAAGTTTAGAAGGGATAAGCACACACCTACAAAAGAGTAAGCCAATTCCTATTCATTCCTATTCACAAACTGTACTTCTATAGTTCATACAACTAAAAGGGGCACAAAACAGTTGGACATGTACTCCAGTTCTGAACTGGAGTAAATCCTGCCCCACACATGGCCAACTACTTGTACTACAACACAGTCCCATAGAACATAATGGAAGTAGGGACTCAAAATACAACCCCATAGCATATAATGTTAATTTAAAATAACTTAGGTGCTGATTACGATGTCGGTCAGATCAACCATCTGACCGCCATGGCTACGGTTCGATTCTGACCGCTGAGGCTGCTGTGTCACCTTCAGCCGTATTATGATGCATGCAGGCCGAATCGCAGACCACAGCAGTCGGAGTAGACCTTGCATGGATTGTGACAGTCAGAAAGGGTGCCGATAGGGTAGGGACTCCAACACCATCATGGGTATGGTTCCACAGCCGAGCAGATTATGATAGATCCGATACCTTGGCGGTTCCATGTCGGGTATTATACCTCATCGCTATACTACCCATTGTAGGCGTAGGAAAAACTACACAGCTGATGTCAATTGCCAAAGAGGACACACCTACAATTTAAAATATAAAACACACCCCGTCCCAGGCCATGATTCTTTGCCACCACCCTTCAGCACAACAGGACTGACCATCGCTTTCGTTTCAGAGCAGCCAGCCCTTGCTACACATTCACACTCCACATACCTTCATTGCACCATTCACAGTACCTATTTTGTTAAGTATTTTCCTGTAAACCCTCTGTCACTGTCACTCACTGTAGTTCACACAATGTCACCAGCAAACAATCCAAGTTTTTCAGACACTGAGTAGTTAGTGATGGTGGATGACATCATTAGACTACAGCCACAGATTTTGTAGCCCTAGTCCAACAAACTCCTCTCACTAGGAAAAATGAGATGTGGGACAGGATAATCAACAAAGTGTATGCAGTAGGTACCACCCTGTGCACAAAGGAGGGCATCAGGAAGAGGTGGCACAACCTGAAGGCCAGGGTCAAGGCCCTGGCCAACAGGTACTACATGGCCACCCAGAAGACTGGCAGTGCTCTTCCCGGGCCACCATTACAACTCAGCCTGAGAGGAGAAGGTGCACACCATCCTGCATTCAGAGGGCTTGACAGGAATAACTGGGGGACTGGAGTTTGGTAAGTAGCACCTCAACAACTGTCACAACATATCAATGTTCTCTGAGTACACATCACAGCTCTTGGCACAGTGTTGTTCATTGATTTGTCCAATAAGCAGTAGCCAAAGTATCTGAGATGTGTCATTGATAGTTACAATCAGTAGCCCAGCACATTAGATCACAAGTATCAATAGCAATTACATTTTCACATGCAGAAATGCTGGCTGTAAGTGTATTACCAGCAAATCATCATACCAGGAACAATAATATATGCAAATATACAATAGTATGGCCCATAACAACTGCATTTAGCTAACAGGTATGTAACACAAACCATTTTTGCAAGTGTTGAGAAGTGGAAATTACATCTACCATGTGGCCCTGTACTTCTAACTCTGAACAGGAGGCACCTGTGTTGTTTCTCCATACTCACTTGCCAGCCATGTCACTACTGAGGTCAACCCCACAGGCAGGAAGCCATTGGTCAAGTGGGGGATATGAGAGGTTGAAAGGACTACAGCTACCATGAGGCCCTGTGCGTCTATCTCTGAACAGGAGGCACCTGTGTTGTTTCTCCATACTTGTCAGCCAGGTCACTACTGAGGTTCACCCCACAGGCAGGGAGCCATTGGGCAAGTGTGGGGTAGGAGGGAATGACATGACTACAACTACCATGAGGCCCTGTTGCTGCGACACTTAACAAGATATACTAGTGCTGTTACTCCATACTCACTTGTCAGCCATGTCTCAACTGAAGTTCACCTCATGGACAGGTAGCCATTGGTCAAGTGTGGGGTAGAAGAGAATGACATGACTACAACTACCAAGAAGCCCTGTTGCTGCAACACTTAACAAGATATACTAGTGCTATTACTCCATACTGACTTGTCAGCCATGTCACAACCGAGGTTCAGGTCATACACGGAGCACAATGCTCTGCTCAGACACATGTCTGCCTACTTATACTGAACTTCCCCTAGTCTCCAGAGCAGGAAATGAGTCCATTAGTGACACCATGCCAAGTGTGTACATGAAATATCAGTAACGTCTGAAGGTAACCTCGCTAGTTCAATTTGCCTGGTAATAAATTGACACTGCACAGCACACATGATTAGCAATGACAAAACTACTACCAAGTCATGTGTATGCCTGTATTGTACACAATCGGACTTGGAATGTACTAATACTCAGGTAACTTCTACATTGTGTTGGGTGCCAGTCACTGGAGTTGGCATTTCCATCCCTCATCGCAAAATGAACCATGTCAGCACAGCTAATGAGCAGGCCTATACCACTTTGTGGAATGGAGGTATACTAATGTCATGAAAATGAGTAAAACATAATGGGGATAGTAGGCAATGTTAACCTCCACCCCTTTTTTCTCTCTCTCCCAGGCATGAACTCACTGTGACCCAAATGATGTGGATGTAGATACCACACTTACAATAATACCAATATAATCTCTGTCCCAACAGGTCGATCTGGTACAATATCCAGCCAGACTGAGGACACCCCCCAGGCTCAAACTCCACCCCGAAATAAGCCTCTATTGATGCAGACTCTCCTGGACACATGGACGTGGAGGACCAACCTGGCACATCTGTTCAGCCTGGGCAGATGGCACCAGTGAGTCCAACTGGGCCCACAGGAACATCTCCCACCTCAGCTTCAACATCATAGCTGACCCCTACCCCAACAACCGGGGAATCTAGCATGGGCAGCAACATCTCCTGCCCCTCCAATCTTGAGGTGAGCAGCGACAACACCCTCACTGAGGATGGAGGAGCCAGTGGGAGGAAGCAGGAAGGGCCAAGGGTACATGCCCATGGGGGCAGGGGTGGTGAGAGGGCAAATGTGGGCCCGCAACGTGAGGCTTCTGGTGCCACTGACACACAGGCCACCCTCGCCCGAGTCATGGGCACAAATGAGGGATACCAGGAAGTGATGGGCCAGGTACTAGAGGAACTCCGGGACGTGAAGCAACTGCAGAGGTCCATAGACCAGAGACTGGATACGCAGTCAGTCACAAAACCTTATTCGGCCCATTACGATCATAAAAGTAAAGATGATAAAAACATTCCATATATAGATATAGCAGCATTACATGATTCAAGTCACATTCTGGGATAATACAATTATTTTTTTAAAAAGACACTGCATAGAGTACATATCTGTGTTAAGATGCATCAAATATATATAAGGACTGGTGGGTGGCATACTAGAGACTAAAAAGTTTAAAAGAGTTAAAAGTGAGATCAGATCCTAATCATACAAATATCACACAAGTGGGGTAATTATATTTAGCTGTATCTGTTTCTAACACCCAGTGAAAGATGGATAATATTTCACACTGCCATGCAAATTTTCTCTGTTTGCAGCCTTTGCAATCGCTCAAAAGCCTCTTTATGGGATTTTGTATAAAAATAGCGGAAAATAGGGCACAAAAATCTTTTCCTAGCATGAGTATACAAAGTGCAAAATACAATAAAGTGCAATGTGCTTTGAGTATCCGTATTATTACACCGACATCTGGGCAGTAATTCTCCACAGACTATATTCCTAGGAAAAGCAACTATCAGATGCAATAGACTGAAGCGTAGTCTTGTTAGATAAAACCTGAGGTCCCATTCGTAAACCCGGAGAGATATGGCTCACAGCCCTGTGTCTGATTGATTGGGTTATAAGGGCGGCTTACATGCAGATTATCAAAAGCCACCCGATGGGCTCTGTCTTGCCTGTACCAAAATGCCTCTTTTACCCTGGGAATAGCCAGGAGTCAATGCGTGCTGGGTTTTCGGCATATTCTTGCAAGCCCAACTCCAGGAATTCTTTTTATATAAACCTAATCCAGGGTATATTGAGGGCATTGTCCATACTCATAACGACCAAATGGGCCAGCTCATTGGGGTGCTGAGGGACATTAACACCACCATCTGCAGGGCTTTGACACCTCTATCTCCCCCTCCCTGTGGCACAACTACATCTGTCCCTTTATCATCTGCGGCAGCCACAGAAAGGGAGGCCCTGTCAGAGGGACACTCCTCATACACCCCGGACCCTGCAGCTGTGGATCCCCTCATCCGACCTACGGTGGCACATCCAAGGAAATATCCAGGAATGTCGGATGGCAAGGCAACCACCACCGCCAGGAAGAAACATTGCCCCTGATTTCCTCCTTTATATGCAATCTCTTTATTTTGACTATTCCTGTACACTTTCCCACTTCTGATGAGAGGAGTGTGTTGGACTTTGGACTCAGGCAATGTGGTTCTAACAACAAAGGTTTCTGCCACCAACACTAACAATTGCACTTCATTGTGGTTATTTTCTGTCTGTATTTGTTTCATTTCTTGATGTCACCATGTGCACTGCAATTAATTCACTTCTCAAAATAACACTAGCTCATGTTGCATCATTTACATCTAGCAAGATATGTTGTTTTTCCCATGTGATTCCTCAGATGAAAGAGTAAGCTACTTAGGTGAGCATGTACATGTATTGTCAACATTGTGCAACAGACTCAACTATGCCACCCCAAGACAGACGTAAAAGTGTACAGTCTCAGAACAAATTTATTTCATAGTCCCAAACTTAGGCTTGCATAACATCACAAAAAGAGCAAAACAAGACATCGCAAAAACTATCTGTGACAGTGACCACAAATGTCATGTGCAGACTTAAAAAACATGGTACGAGGAGAAACACCTGACATGCCAAATAGAATAGGCAACTGACAATTGGTTCATGTCATCAGCTGGAGCCACATCGTCAACCTCACAAAATGTTTCTCACATCATTTGAAAAAGAAAAAAACAAAAACGTGGCAGTACAACAGTTTCTGAGCACAGGTTAGTTCCAATCTAGTCTTGCTGCATCTGGTGGAATGTCACAAACATATGTCAGTGGTGTGCTACAAGCACTGTGACACATAATGAATGGGATGAATCAACAACTACATCCAGTTTATACACATTGAGGACTTAGCCAATGTGAAGGGTGACTAGCATGATTTGGCCCAACAACAACAGTGTGTTGGAGAACATGATGGCACACATATTGCAATGAGAACACACGACAGGGAACAAGTCAGATGGAGTCTTAGCAACCTCCATCCTATCGCTGTGCAAGCTGGCTTGATACTGGACTAGTACACCCAAAGTCTGTGCCAGATATTCCCAGGAACAATCCATGTCCACTTTGTAGTTAAAAACAGCATCATATACCTGCTTATGTCACAACTCTGAAATGTCCAAATGAAGATGGCATGGTGAAGGTACCTATAGCAGACCAATACAAAGAGATTAGCCAGGAAGCCATACATCTGACAACCATAACAGTCAACTTCTGGAGTAAACAGTACATTGGAACATGTCACCAACACAAAGCTACATAAACTATGTGTGCATGTCCAAACCTAACTCCACAAACTGCTGTGCACAGAGTTTGACACAGCTGTACATACCTAACATGTATCCAATACTGTCTGCCTCACAGCCTCACAACAACAGTCAATGTAACAGTCAAAATCATGACATCTCACAGCATACTTACACAAGAGAAGACATTGTTGATGAGCTCTTATCGCATTTCAACTTCTTCCTCTTCCCCACTATCATCATCATTTGGCATTTCTGGATCCTCACCCGGTGGTTCCTGCTGGTCTCAATCTTCTGTGTTGAGAGGGATGTTCCGTCCTAGTGCAAGTTTGTGGAGCATGCAGCAGGCTACGGTGATCTGACATACCTTTCCCGGGTGAGAAGAGGAGGGCTTCCCCAGTTCTGTCCAGACATCTGCATCTGGCCTTCAGGAGCCCAAAAGCCCACTCCACTGGCCGCCGGGTTCTCCCATTGGCCTCATTGAAGCAGACTTCCCTTGGTGTTGTTTAATTTCTCAGATGTGTCAACAACCATGGGCAGTTGGGATACGCTGAGTCTCCTAGATGGAAGACACACATATGTGAATTTATCAGTCACACATTTGTAAAACATACAACCTGACATCACACACACAAATGATTGGACATATCATACTCACCAATAAGCCAGGCTCTCTCTGGTAGTAGTTGTGGTACAGTGCTGTTCCGCATGACAAAGGAGTTATGGGCATATCCTGGGAATCTGGCACAGATGTGTGAGAAGTATAAATCTGGTAAACACACCACTTGCACGTTGATAGAATGGAAGTGCTTCCTGTTCCTATACACGGGTTATCCGACTTGCGGTGGTACTAAGGCAATATGTGTGCCATCGATAGGTCCAACTACATGTGTGTGAGAAGTTGGCCTGGTATATGCTGTCCACTAATTAAAGTGGGCACCTTGCACCAGTCCAAACAACCCTTATGGTGATTTAAGAGCTCAAAGATAACCTTAGAAAGCTATACAAGTGGTAGCTGTAGAGAGCAGCCTTCCGGCTTTTTTTTTTTTACGGAGTTTTATATAGTGCGAACTTGACCCAGGTATCGGGTATCAGAGCGCTTTACATAGCACCAGTTGCGTTACATGAGGACACATTCATTTTTGTTAGGCAAGGGGAGATTAAGTGATTTGCCCAGAATCACAGGTTGTTCAGCGTCATTGCCGAGACCCAAACCCAGTTCCCCAGAATCGAGGTCGACTGCCCTAGCCATTAGGCCAACTCCTCTCCCTTAGGCTTAGTCTCGAAGGAATGTTAAGCAGCTTGTTTTACCAGAATGCAACCTTATAGTATTGGTTAAATGAAAGGAGAACCACACAGTAGTTATAAAAATATGTATTTATTAACATAACAATCTCTAGTACGACACAGTATCTCCTACACAGAGATAATCACAAAGCACACAATACTTAAGCAGAGAAATGACAGTCATTAGCACTAATACACAGTGGGCCCCAGGGGGGGGACCAAACCATATACTAAAATAGTGGTATAAGAACCACGACTCGAGTCAAGACAGTGTCAAGAGGTTGTAGAATCGCTGGGACCCCAAGGAACCACCCAAGGTGAGTAAGTAGGGACCCCACGGAGGACGGGTGCAGTGTGGGAACACGACCGCGTGCTCCGTACAATTCTATGGGAAAGTCGTGGTTGAAGTTTTAGAGTTTAAGGACCCTTCCCAGTAGACTTCGAAGAAACCCTGTGGAAGTTAGGAGGTTGGAGAGCCACCCCACCCGTGGATACCAAGGTACCCAAGTTACCTATCCCAGGGTAGCCGGGTGCATAGGTCTGAAGTGATGTCGGAAACCGCAGTCGAACCCAATGGAGGACTTCGAAGAAGAGCCGCTAATGGGAGGAAGAAAAGTGTCTGTTGGAATCCAAAGGTGGATTCTTGTCAAAGAGTACCTGAAAGCAGAGGGGGCAGAGTCTGGGTCACTCAGGAGTGACCAGGGGCTCGGTAGAGAAATGCCCACCAATGTCAGGTGCTTCAGGTGCTTTGATGGAGTTCTTGACTCTGCAGCTACGGGGACCAGGAGATGTCGAGGACAACCAGGAGCTGTATATGAGCTGTCCCATGAAGGTTGTCGAGTACAGAGGGGTCGGTATCCGGCGGGAGCACCAACAAGCCTTAGCAACGGCAACCCATGCAGAAGATCAAGGATGTGTACAGTTCAGACCAGCAAGGTCCAGGAGACTCACCACAGCAAGGGGAGTCAGGGCAGGCCTGGAGCAATCAGGGTAGCCCAAGAAAAGCAAAGTTGACCCTCAAGTGGACTCACAGGCCGGAGGCACAGGAATCGCAAGAGGACCTTGAGTGATTTCACCAAACAACAGCCCACGGAGCACTCGGTGCAAGGAGACCAAAGTTCTTGGTAGAAAATAATGCCAGACATTGGGGCTACTCGAAGCCCAATGCACTTGTTTGGGAAATGCCAACAAGCATATGCACTTTCAAATGTATGGGGTGCACAGGGGTTTTGGTATTGCAGCCCCCACAAGGGATTCTGACCTCAAACTTGGTGAGAGGGCAGCTCAGACTTCGAGGGATATAGAAACCCACCTCCTGTGTTGCTGAAGCCTTTGAAGTCTGTAGGAGCTCAGGGTCAGCAGACCAGACAGCAGTGATGTGGTGCCTGTGAATGCAGGGGAGTGACTCCTTCACTCGAAGGGAGATATCTTTGGTTGTTCTTGATGCTCCATAGGTCCTGCATGGATCCTGTATGGTGCACGGGCACAGACGATGCGTCAGACTGAGAGGGAGACGTAGTCGGGCCCAAACGAAGTCCAGCAAAGTCCAGAGTGTCCAGACGATCGAAGTTCAGTGGTTTCTTGTTCAGAATCTTGTCCACATCGAATCTAGGGTCCTACAGCCAGGTAAGCACTTTTGTACCCACAGGAGAGAGTTGGACAGATCCAGGGGACCCTCCCAGGGGAGGGTCTGGACAGTGGGGAGGTTACTCCCATGTCCTTTGTCCAGTTTCGTGCCAGATCAGGAGCCAACGGCTCCCAGGACTAGTTTGAACTGGACTATGCACAGGGACACCAAATGTGCCCCTCATGCAGACTTTTGGTCACTGACAAGCGCACCCACCCAGCCCTAATACACTAAATCCTGTCTGGGAGGTGGTTACACCTCCCTGTGACAGGATGCCTATTGTTCTGCCTTCCCCTGCTCGAGCTTGGCTCAGCAGCAGGAGGGCAGGAATGTGTCTCTGGTCGGCAGCAACCATTTTGTGCTGCATGGGACTAGAAGGCTGGTACCGGGAACACCAGGGAGCCAAATCATACCGCCCACACCAATTACCGGTGTGGGGGTATGAATCCAACATGTTTGACACCAAACACGATAGGGTTTATTTCAGCCGTTTTAGAGTTGGTCATCACGCGGTCGCATAATGCAACTCTATATGTCTTAAATGGCTGCCTCACTGACAACCCGGGAGAATGGATTCCGTAGGCTGCAGGGGTGTTCTGCTCATGCAGTGGCACCCTCTCACTTTGAACCAAGCACCCTGCCATCAGGATTGTAAAGACCTGCTAGAGGGATGATTTATAGGTTTTAAGTGCAGTGACCCTTTGATATAGTAAACCTATATCTTAACTAAGTGGTGCATGCACCAACTTACACAGGCTGCAATGGCAGGCCTGTAGGTTCCATTTTGCATGGCCTCTCATGGGTGGCATAATACATGCTTCAGCCCATGGGAGGCCTCTGGGGTACCTATGCCCTGCGTACATGGGTACCATATACTAAGGACTGACAAGGGTACCCCAGTATCCAATCTGGAGTGTACCAAAGTACATAGCATAACAGTTTAAGGAGAAAGCAGATAGACTGGGGTCCTGATTAGCAGGATCCTAGTCAGACTAGTCAGAAACAGTATTACATTTAGCAAAAAATGGGGGTCACCATAAGAAGCAGATCCTACTTTCCTACAATGTGGTATGTGACGAAAACCATAAAAGTCACCCTTCACATTGGCCAAATCTTCACGTCCAAGGAAGTGAATGTAGCTATCCATGTGTCTCAGCAATGCTGCCAGCACATCACATAGCATGCCACTGAACATAGGTTGTGACATTCCACCAGCTATGGCCACAGTGTACTGAAAAGAACCGGTGGCCAGGAAATGCAGTGCTGCCATGAGTTTCAGCATTGGTGTCAGCGATGTGGGATAGTTCCTACGAGGACATAAATGAGGCTCCAATTGGTCACATAGATCTTGTATTGTCTGCCTATTGAGACAAGACTTCCTGATGACATCTCTTTCTTCCATAGTTGGTAGGTCTGGATATGGCCGGTACACAGGAGGCTGTTGTTTCCGATCTCTGCCAGGATACCTACGTTTTGAGGGTACAAACAGCCAAATGTAATGTGAACAAACATCACTGCAGATGTCAGCAGTATAAAGCAACACACATCATCATTGTTTGACATACAATAGCATACACAGCTACTTCGTGGATGAGGAAAGTGGAAGAGATGCCTGCCAATGGTCTGGATGATATATATAACCCACTGACCAAAGTTGTAGGAGAGGCCATTCCAGATACTGCTAAACAGCTTAAAGCATAACATTGACTTTCCAGAGACGTAAGGAATTGACCAGGAAGATTTGGACACATTGCCATGACTGCAAGCTCCACCTATCATCCCCAATCTGGCCTCCTCATGTGTCTGTTACAGCACTGTGGCCATCATACAATCTACTATTGTATGGTGGATACCATTATGTTGAGGAATCTGCATAGCACACAAACCTACCATCACGGCCGGTGTACCCTGCCCTGCGGTAATTGTGTGTTCATGCATAGTCATGTACAACACTGATGTGTGAGGATTAGTATAGGCAGAGTAATAGTATCATACATCAGGGAACATGTTCCAACATATATGTACTGGTGGAGATGCATTCAGGAGATTTTTTTGCCAATGATACCTTCAACACTGACATGGTGGATGCCTGACCTCAATAATGAGACATGCAACATCACAGACCACCGGCTGTGTGAATGCGCGGTAGGGGAGATAGATTATGGTGGACATAGCCATAGGCCAACATTGAGAAATGCCAGTCGCGGAATGAGCCCTATGTCCGCCTCCAGATGACACCTCCTATGTGGATGCCTGGAGCATAGAATGGAACATGCTGATACATTGACCGCCGGCTGTGTGAACCGCGCAGTAGGTGGGATCGATTACGGTGGACACAGCCATAGGCCAACTTTGAAAAATAGCACCGTCACGGTACGAGGCCTGTGTCCACCTCCAGATGACACCTCCTATGTGGATGCCTGGAGCATAGAATGGGACATGCTGAATGTTGCCCGCCGGCTGTTTGAACCTCGCAGCCCGCAGTATCATTTACAGCAGTCACAGCCATAGGCCAACATTGAAAAATACGACCGTTGCAGGCCAATGGCTGTGTCCTTCTGCGCAGAAGTCCGCTTATGTGGCGTACTTATCGGAGGCCGTTTGAGCATCAAATCACTTGTCTTTAGACATGGCTTCTTACCAAACCTCCACATCATCAGCTGCTGCTTGCCAGCTCTGGGAGCAGCAATGACATGCTTACAGGGAGAAGGGCCCCTGCCTTTACTCCAGAGGAGCTGGAGACCCTGGTGTCTGAGGTTCTTCCCCTGTACTGCCAGCTCTATGTCTCACCAGGGGAGCAGGTGAATATTGCAATACAGTCTGTCACCTGCTAAAACTGTTAGTATCCAAACATTTAGGCCACATTGTGGCTCATAGTCCCAGACTGAAGTCAGTGTCGTCTATGTCGGAAAGTGTGGGCCAAACATAGGGATATGATATAATGATTAATGTTGCACAGTACTTTTTGGACATCACATCATAATGGTGATGTGCATAAAGGCCTAGACCGTGCACATGTTGTATGTACATATCTATGCATGTTTTGACTTATTGTTGCCTTTGATGACACAACTAATCATTGAATGCCAAATGTGCTAACAAATGTGTAGGTTTTACACCCTAACTTGTGTATGTGTCCTGTGAGTAGTATATGAGGATGATGGTAGATAGATGTACAGTTCCACATATCCAGCTACACAAATGAGGCCTCACCAACCTGCTGTCAAGGAGATGCCATCACTTCACAGTCCCCTCCATAGTAACCCACAACAGTTATGTCACATGTAGGCTGGCCACAAAGTGTACTTTTAGTTATGGTACATGTGGGCATATAATGGTCATGTGAGAACAGTATGCTCAGTATGCAGAGAGCAAACACGGACACTGATATGTGCCCTGTATGATCCATGTCCCAGGCTGTAGCAGAGTTGAAGTGCTAATGGAACTGTTGCACAGAGTACTCTACCTGTAGATGGGCTGATTCTCAGATGTGGCATAAATCAGTATAAGAGCAACATGAGTTGGCCTATTTGCACCCAGTATAAGTTCATTTGGTTTTGTGCATGATGAGAAGTCCAGACCTGAGACTACTGTCCATGGTCCCATAATGTCACTGTGTGTCATTGCCTTAGGACAGGCATCTTACTCCAATATGTCTGGGATCTTACGGTCATATGAGTGATGGTGGCATTATACAGGAACCTTGCTCATGTGACAAATGTACGCTGCAGATATTTGGTTACATCTGCAGTGCAGTTCAGAAGTGCATCACCAGCTATATCTGAATGACCTAGCATTCAGCATGTACATGAAATGTTTATGTCATCCATAAGATACGGCCACATTTGCCATAAGGTGTGTCCCGTGATGGCAGGACTTCCCACACACATAAACTCTGACATACTATGATGTCCTAATGAGTACATCAAATGTCCACTGATCCTCAGAGTGGGAGCTCTCAGTCACACACATGCCAGCCCTTTCATTGTGACCCAAATATTGAAATGTAGTAATGACAATGATAGAAGTGATGTTTCAGACTGTATGAATCAAGTCATTTGTCCAGACTGTTCAGGTGCCTGTCCAGTGATGCACTAGTACTGTACCCTTCAGGAGGACTCAAAGGTGTGCTTTGTTAGATGGTAACTCATTTCAGAGTACATTTGGTGTGGTCCAGGGCTACGTGATGTCAGTGGGATAGGCCTGGTTAGAATTGGCATGATCATGATTGAGGCTACTCCTCAGACGACATAAACAGTATGCTGTACAGTTTTTGTAGTGCTCAGCTTGTGCCCAGTACACGTGTAGTGTGTGCACTGTTGATTGATACGTATGCTATCTGTCTACAACCATTGTGTCACCCTAGCAGATTAGCTATATCTTTCATGTCAGCTCAGTATCTTCATCTCTTGAATCCATACAGGTCAATGCCCATCTGAAGATGTCCATGTGGAAAGCCATCACACGGAAGGTGCAGACCCTGGAGGTTGCTCGTCGGTGTAGTGGGGGTAGTGTCCACTGCAGAGAACGGTGGGAAGACCTGAGACGCTGCACCAGGAAGATTGCAGAGATCCAACTTGGTTGTCCTCCCCAGGCAGAAGGGGAACGTGCCAAACCCTGACCCCCCTGATGGCTCAGATCCTGGTGGTGGCATAGCCGGACCTTGATGGTCAGTTGTGAGCCTAACAGCATCTAGAAGGGGGTTAGTATTGTCACTAGTGACAATTTCTGCATAACTGTCTATCTTCTGTTTCAGGCAGCTATTTCCCTATCAAGCTTGAAGGTGACTTATGTCCCACACAATGGGAGAGTTGTTGCATGTGTAGGTCTTGCAGTAGATGCATGCTGACACCCGTAGACGTTTGTCCATGTGAACAGGTACTAAGCAGGGTCCAGTAAAATGACAGTTACCAGAGTTTACATGCCACAGGGCTGGCCAATGTCACAGGTTGCCTACATTATTAGTTGATGTCATGTGTGACAGTGGTCCCAAACAGCCCACTTGTAATCCTTGTGTCTGGAGTGATGCTTCCTCACTACTGTGTCCCATGTGAAGGTGGTCCACAGACTTGTGGCATGGCATACAATGCCCTCTGAATGCATCGCCTGTGCACCACTTCCCCTTGGCAAGTGGGGAATGTACAGTATTCTGATGTGGCTAACACCATTGGTGCCACCTGCATTTATGCCTACATGCTGGCATGTGTACCTTTAGGTGATGTACTGTCATATGTACAACTGGTCCATACATGATCTGAGGGCCAACAGGTAAGTGTTGGTCAATGTGTTCATGACAATAGGTTTTGTATGAAGGATGTACAGAGTAGGTGTAACCACATACAGGGGTTTGGAGACATGGGTGGGTGAACAAAGCAAACACAAGGAGATGATGGAGGGAGCGCTGAAACTTTTCAGACACTCACCCCCAGTCACAGATCTGGGTTGAATCCATCATCATTCTTTAGCTCACTTCGCCACCCCAGTTCAGACCCAGCTATATGCAAATTAGTCTTGACCCTGAGCCTCATGGTAACAGTTCAGCCCGAAGTGCCAAACTAGGTCTTCCCTGTACCAGAAACAAGCATCCTGGGACCGGTTTCGGGTAACACCCCTCATCAGCCAGGCTAGCTTGAATCCCATGGCAAAGTGAGCAAGGGACCCAGGTCTGTGCATACCCTGCCAACTTAGGGTGAACAAAGCAAACACAAGGAGATGATGGATGGAGCGCTGAAACTTTTCAGACACTCACCCCCAGTCACAGATCTGGGTTGAATCCATCATCCTTCTTTAGCTCACTTCCCCACCTCAGTTCAGACCCAGCTATATACAAATCAGTCTTGACCCTGTGCCTCATGGGAGCAGTCCAGCCCGAACTGTCAAGTCAGGTGTTACCTGGACCAGAAACAAGCATCCTGGGACTGGTTTCGGGGTAACACCCCTCATCAGTCAGGCTAGCTTGAATCCAGTGGCAAAGTGAGCAAGGGACCCACGTCTGGCCATACCCTGCCAACTTAGGGTGAACTGTTGGTCAATGTGTTCATGACAATAGGTTTTGTGTGAAGGATGTACAGAGTAGGTGTAACCACATACAGGGATTTGGAGACATGGGTGGGTGAGTCACACATACCCAATGACATTGTTGTTGGATGTAATTAGCCCGGCAAAAAACTGTTGTAGCACTGATACACATGGTGGGAAGACTTGCAGTACTATCTGGCAATGTGAGTTTGCATGCCATTCAGATGGGTGTATTCAGTGAGGTGTGATGGACATATACATTTGTGAAGGCTGATACACTGGCTGGTAACATGCATCAGCGAGGGACATGCTGATATGTTGGGGCCATATGTGTGTGTCAGCACTAAGTATAACATTGGTATGAGTGTTTGCGAGACTAGAAAGGTACTGTCAAATCCCTTACCTTTTGGACACGAGTGAGACCATTTTCTAAACTGGATATTTCCTAACCCTCATGTACTTTCAGTGTTGTAATGGCATTTATATTTACCATGTTCCAAAAGTCTGCTGACATGGGACATTATAGACTGGGGATGTTCCTAGCCAGACTAATGTATAATGCTTAATTGTGCTGATATCTCACACCACTTGGAGCCACAATGTCTCCATTCTACTCTTCGGGACTACATGTGACACGTAGCTAAACCAATCATGTGCAGCTTTCTACAGTGTCATTTGGAAGTGGACAGATGTGTAAGTGTTACTTGGGAAGTGTGAACAGTGTGCACTTCCATGTTACCTGATTATTGGTAGTCACACATTGCTGTGACTGAGCTGCAGCAGGTGCCCATGTTGTAGGTTAGGGACACCTGACCATTTGCTGATTGCAGGACCTTGTGTGGATAGGTTGAGATGGATTCCATGTGGACCTCCCATTTGATGACATCAAGTAACTATGGTATGCTACAAGGGCCTAGGTTTACAGGCTGATGACATTTCCTGCTACACACATGTGGCTTGATTTGAAAAAAAGTTGCACATGCACCTTGAGCAGACAGTGGTAATGACACCATTATGTGTAACTGTGCACAGGGCATGTAGAAAGCATTCATATGCTCATGCCAATGTTGGAGCCAATGGCGTCATCCTTGTAGGTGTTGTGATAAGTGCAAATGTGTAATGTGTTGTGTTAGGATCTGTTTGCCCAGTGTGTTCACGCAATAGCAATTAATATATTTCTTCTATTTTTGCAGCATCAACCCAGGGCAGTGACTGTTGGGGAAGCAGCTGGCAAGAGTGGTTCTCATCACACCAGTGACACTGATGGAACTAGTGACACGAAGGGTGGTAGGAGTACTCTGGAGGAGCCATCTGACACAGCATCTACAACATCATAGTCGTCCTCCAGTGGCCAATCCGTGGTGGTGGTGGACCAGCCAGAACTAACATTCACTCCATCCATGTCCACCACCCCTCCTTCCATCTACACCCTCCCTGCTGCTCCCATACAATCTAGCCATGCCCGCTCCCTCAAGAAGAGGGTAGTCTCCTTCTCTCCAGGCATCTCAGCCCCTGCCCCAGTCTCCTCTGCTGCCCTGAGTGTGGAGGCCATTGACATCATGAGGCAGATCTCTGTGGGTCAAAGTGCAGTACTGAATGCAATCCAGGTGCAGGGCCCACAGCTGACGCAGATGGTCTCATACCTGGAGGGCATTCACGCTGATATCTCTGCCCTACAGAGATCTTTTCAGGCTCTGGCTTCTACACTCATGGCAGCCTTCCACCATTTCCAAGTTTCCAGCCCAACTCCTGCCTTCTCCCCATCCAAATTTCCTACTCCCATATCTGCTCAAAACACACACACATAAGCATCCATCCACCTCAACATCCCTATGCAGCACACACAAACACAAACATAAGGAAAAACACAGGCACACACTCACTTCCAAGGCACTTGCACCCCTCACCACTGCATCCACTGACATGCTGCAAGACACCACACCACCAGACACTACACCCATGCAGTAAGACACCACACCACCAGACACTCCCACTACCCACATCACACACCCAGACACCACAACAACAACACCAGCCACATACACATCAGACATTGCTACAGACCAGGCACATTCCACAACCAGACATGCATCAGACTCAGAGACACATTCACGCACAGCCACACCTCAGACCTCACATCCCACTATCTCCACAACCCCACCCCCTGTCTCACCTCCTGCCCTGTCCCCCCAAGAAGTCTGTCTTACTGCCCTTGACCTCTTACCTGCCACAGCTGCCCACCGCCTCCCAAACACAGGTCTGGTTTCGCACCCTTACCCATCCCTCTCACTTCTATCTCTACAAAAACCGAAAGTAAAAGGAGAGGTCAGCGCCCCCGAACAGACGCACCCACTCCCAAAACCCAAAGGACCTCTTCCCCTCCCCACCCCAAATCCTCAAAAACAAAAAAAGCAAGAAAACTGCTGCCCCCCCCTCCCTAAACCCATAGCTATCTTTATGGGCTATAAAATTCCACGAATGGTCCGTCCCAGCCCTCCCCATCCCAAGCGTAGCCCTCCCACAGCCCAAACGAGACCTCCAAATCCTGTTTCCAGCCCTCCCACAGCCAAACCCAGCCCTCCCTTTCCCGATACCCACCCTCCCACAGACCAACCCAGCCCTTGCAAACCCAACCCCAGCCCACCCGAGTGACGTCATTGAGGTGCCTGGCCTGCCCACTAGATGCCCTTTCCTGGGGAGGTTTCCCTTGCAGTGTTCTTGAAGGCGAGTTTGTGGCACATCAGTGTGCTAGACCGTATTAAAGACATTGGACTGGCCATTGTGTGTAATAAAGACTTTGTTGTTGTTGATGACCTTTGTCTTGCAATTGCTACTGATGCCAATTGTTGTCATTGGATATTTTGGGACGTGTGTCTACAGTTGTGTGTGTTTAGCCATGATAGCTGATCCATTTGCAGTGGTAAGTATAGTCAGATTTTGGGACAAGTTATTGAGTTACAGAGACCAAGTGTACAGGTTCAATGGATGAATATGTGGGAAGAGTTCCTATTGGGGCAGACATTGCATTATGTGGTATCTGCTTTGGTAAGTATTGCAGCTTACCTTGGCCATTGTCCAGGTGTTTGGGCTTGCAGAAGCACCTGGATGTATGGTGGATATGTGTTTGATGTGTGTGAAGTTGGTATTTGTTTCTCCACACATAGGGGGTGTTGTATTGTCATACCTATTTGGTCCTTTGGATGCACATGTAACCATTTACATGTATGTTCTTTCCACTTTTTTTAGTAGATGTCTGACAACTGCTGTTGCTGCTATGTATTTTTTCAAAGGACTTGCACTTTGACAACAGGCACAGGGGCTTGGCCCTTTGTGAGAATATTGTTTATCCATCCTTAGCCTTATGCCACAGGTCCTGTGCACATGGGGACTGTGAGGCAGATGCAATATGGACGGTGGCTTTGGCACTTCGCCTGCCATGAGTGCCCCTGGTTTGAGTAACCCATTTCTGCAGGGAGTCTTTACATTGTGGACTTAAAATGTTTGACACCGTGTCGGTGTGAATCCTTAGCCTTATGCCACAGGTCCTGTGCACATGGGGACTGTGAGGCAGATGCAATATGGACGGTGGCTTTGGCCCTTCGCCTGCCATGAGTGCCCCTGGTTTGAGTAACCCATTTCTGCAGGGAGTCTACATTGTGGACTTAAAATGTTTGACACCGTGTCGGTGTGAATTTTATTTCCCTGCCTTTACTTTTTCATGTGGGTGATGTGTGAAGGCCCATTGCAGTGCTTTAGCAGTAGAGGGGTGTTTTGTATTCCTGAGACATTCATACTGATCTCTGTTCGATGTGACAACAGGACCTAACTTATGAGCAATGTGAGGTTGTCACAGAAGTTGACTGCTATATCATTGATGAGGAGGGGCTGTTTTGTGACACTAGTTATTGCGCACATCATTACACAAGCTTCAGAGATGATCACTAATTCGTCCTCCTTCTGTCATTGCACACCATCAGGCTATGTGATACTGGGAGTTGCATTGCACATACATTCAGCCAGGACTGTTAGATTTGCCAATCGTTGTTAGTAGCATTAGTTATTAGGTTTGTCATATGTGGCATCATTCCATTGGATTATGATACTGCCTCAGTACTGAGCTACCAACACTGAGAATGGATTATTGCGAGTGTCTTTGCAGTTACATCTGCCTTAGGGGATCTGCTGCAGAGTTGATTTTATGGATGCCTCCTGTGGGTGAGGGCAAATATGGAGAGTCCGATTGGAGCCATCACTGCATCAGCTTTTTTGGCCTGCAGGCAGGGTCGGACTGGGATCACAATTTGGCCCGGTCACACCCCAAAAAAGTGGCCCACATTTCTAAATGGTAATTTTTTGTTTGTAGTTTTATTTAGCGTGAACACAGTTTAAAGTCATTGGAGCAGTTACCACGAGCACCAGCTACATTGCACAAGATCAAATTCATTTTTATTTTAGGTAGGGATATTAAGGGGCAGATTTACAAGGAGGTGACGCATCTGTAGAGATGCGTCACTTTCCCTGCGCCACCCTGAGAAACCCTTGCGCCACCATGGATGTGCCGTATTTACAATACGGCGCACCATGGCGCAAGGATTTACAGATGCGTCAGAAATTCTGATGCATCTGTTGGGGCAAAAGTCACGCATTGCTGGAGTCGTGTCGCAAGTACGACGCAACTCCAGCAATGCATTTTGAGGCCTATTCCCACTACACTGCGTCACTCCTTACGCCTGCTTCAAGCAGGCGTAAGATTTTGACGCAGTGGCGTCCTAGAAGTGATGCAGTGAAATCTTGTAGATTTCACTGCGTCACTTTTACAAGGCTTTCCTGCGTGGGAACGCCCACCCTGCATACATTATACCTGACGCAGGTATAATGTGACGCAGGGCTTTACAACGTGACGCATCTCCCTAGATGCGTCACGTTGTAAATTGGCCGCATTTTTTACGCCGCCGCTGCATCACAAAAGTGACGCAACGGCGGCGCAAAAGTGTTGCAAGGGGCTTGTAAATCTGTCCTTACGTGTTTTGCCCTGAGTCACTGGATGCTGAGCTGACGCCAGAACTTAAACGTACTTCCCCAGTTCCAACGTCAGCAGCTCTGAGACCATAATGCTACATCCTATGGTTTTTTTCCTCTGGGGAAGGGGAGTTCACAGCGAGGCCTATGCAATCACTCCCCCACCCCTCCGCCAGGGCCTAATAGACACTGGGGCTGAGGTGCAGACACCTGGCCCCTAGGCAGGCCACTTCTCTTACTCACCCCCCTCTCCATGTTAATGTTAATGTTAATGATATTTATACAGCGCAACTGTTACCCGGAGGTGTCCTGGCGCTAGTTACATCTCCTGTGGCAAAAGAATGGAAGAAGTTTATTGGGCAAAGAGCCAAGTCTTAAGGCTTTTCCTGAAAGCTAAGAGGTTCGTAATGCATCTTAATTGGAATGGCAGGTTGTTCCAGGCTTTAACCGCATTGTAGGTAAAGCTTCTGCCTCCCCATCGAACTTTTTTTATGCGTGGCACTGAGACCAGCCTAGCCCCTAATGAACGAAGTGGTCTTTTCGGTGTGTACCAATGGAAATACTGTTTTAACTAGTGAGGTCCTGAGCCATGCAGCGCTTTAAAAACTAGACAAAGGGCTTTGAAGCGAACTCGATTCCTTACCGGTAGCCAGTGCAGTTTGTTTATTTCCTTGGTAATGGGTGCAAACCGAGGTGTGCCCAAGATCAGTCTGGCTGCTGCATTCTGCAGTGTTTGGAGTTTATTCAGGAGCCTTTGTTGAGCATTAAGGTACAAACTATTACAGTAGTCCAATCTCGACATTACGAGAGTCACGACTACTGTTTGCCGGCTGATTGGGGGCAGGAACTGCAGTATTTTCCTTATTGGTTTTTATCACATAAAAGGTTTTTGAGGCCATAGAATTGACCTGTTGATTAAAGGTAAGACCCTCATCCATTATCACACCAAGGTTTTTCACCTTATTAGTGGGCGAGGGGAGAGAACCCATCGAAGGTGGCCACCAATTTGGAGTCCAGAAGTTAATATTGTTACCAAACAACATAACCTTGGTTTTACCAGGGTTGAGTTTTAGGCAGTTCTCTGCCATCCAATTCCCCACTGATAACATACACTCTTGGAATCGATTGTCTGAACCTGCCTCGTCTCCGGGTAGCAGGGACACCACAATTTGGGTGTTATCCGCAAATGATGTCAGGCCAAATCCAAACGCCCTAACAATAGGCGCCAAAGAGGAAACATAAACATTAAAAAGCGTGGGGCTAAGGGAAGAGCCCTGTGGAACCCCACAGGGCAGTGCAAAATGTTTAGACTGATGATCTCCAAGTGCCGCAATTTGTTTTCTGCCTGATAGAAAGGATCTTAAAAGGTCCCAAGCTTTTCCAAGGACCCCGCATGCCTTTAGACGGTCCATCAAAATATCATGATGGACCGTATCAAAGGCAGCGGACATTCCATTAGAGCCTCTGGGTATGACCTGGATGGGGAGGGGGTCCAGAAAAGCACAGGGCTGCTGCTGCTACTCCTCTACATAATTTTTTTAAAGAGGTTTTCCTTATCCCATGTTTTTACTTTGCATCTTGGACCCACGAATAAAATTGCTAGGTACCGGGTAGGCTATTTTACCTCACTTTAGGCCCACACACCCGCATGCACAACTGCGGCGTTTCTCCTTAAAAGATCTCCGCTAAAGAGCCCTCTCGCGGGGCCCGTGGGGGACAGCAGCGCCACCCCCACGAGAAGCAAATGACCGATGATGAAGCATGACACCCGCAAGGGTGTGTGAGGGCACTCTTTCCAATAGGAGTAATTCCCCGAACGTCAACGATATCCAACCATCATCAGAAGCAAACAAGACACATTGGACACTTTGATTTAAGCTACCAGAATTGGCTGCATCTTTTCTTCTTTTCATAGGAACAGTTACCTCTATGTGATTACCATGTTAGTCTTTGGGAGCTACGGTACTGGACCTTTCCTTTCCAATTGGCTCCCGGTCCCCCCTCTTTTTGTTGATATAATAGTTCTTTGTCATTCCCACAGCAGTGCCTATGAAATAGGCACCGCATTGGGAACCTCAAAATCAGTACCTGCATGGCAAGGACTGCTGCAGTCCATGCTGTGCAGGTACTGAGGTGCATGCACAGAGGGGGGCTCAACATGTGCCCCGCTGCATATATCCCCTGGCCCACAGGCATCACGTTTCCTCTCTGCCACGGTTTTCATGGCAGTGGAACCACCATGAAAACTGCTTCAGAGAGGAAACTTGTCATATGTTTGGCGGGACCGCAGCAGTCTCTGATCCCTGGCGGTTGCAGGGGTCCCAGGGTGGCCCGACCGCCAAAGTTGTAATAGGGCGGTCGGAAGACCGCTGTGCCCCCGTGAGTCTGACGGTTCATGGACCACCAGAGTCGTAATTAGCCCCTTAGTTCGGGTTTGTAATCACCAGGTAGCTCAAAGTGAAAAGAAAGATCATCTGTTAATCAGAAATGCAAAAATTACATAAAGATTAAATTCATCAACAGGCAAAAATGATTAAATTAATCACAAAAACAGTCAATTTATTTTTAAGAACTTAAGAGACCATACAGTCGTTTTGCAACTTTAAAATTTTAAGGAGATAAATTGCACTTACCCTTCTTCCATATAAATTGCTTACGCTTTCTGCACACATATTATTAGTAATGACATGTTTTGAAATTAAGGGCTTCGTAACCCACATCCGCCATTTTTTAAGCACTTTAAATTACAGGTGTCCGTATATCCTTATATAATGGTGCCATTTCAGTGTCTTTGGTAGAATGCAAACCAAAGACTTTGTAAGGACTGAAATGTGCGACCTACTATAGCTTCAGTGGTGAGCTACTAACTCAATGACCCACACTGCCCTCAGGTCTGCTATGTTTTATTGAGGTGTATTCCAATGGCAAGGCTTACAGGAATGTCTTCACTTTCAAATCAAATTGATTTACTTTAGTGCAGTAACAATAACATGCAGAACAAAAGCACCAGAAGTGTCCACAGCAGCGATGAGTCTGCATACAAGTCATCAAGTGCTCACTGGTGAGCAAGAAAGATAAGCGTGTAGTTAAGTAAGACATTAAGGGGCATATTAACAAGGCGGCGATATGAAATTATCGCCGCTTTTGCGTCCGTTTTCGGGCGTAAAGCGGCGATAATTTCATTGCCTTATCAGCAAAGACACGCTATCGCGTGTTTTGCTGACTTAGCGCCCGTTCCCAGCACGCCTAACTTTGCATCGCTAATGAGATGCAAAGTAGGCGTGGCTGTGAAACCAAACAGGGATAATATCGCGAAGGCAGCTTCGCGATATTATCAAGGAAGGTTAGCGATTTTTTAAATCGCGTTAAGTATGCCTTAACGCAGGAATTTAACGTCTGTTAAATTCCTGACTAAGGCATACTTAACATGGGGGGTGGATTCTGTGGCTAAGACCACAGGCCCTATCATCTAAGATATCGCCGTTTTCCACCATGGGAAACAGCGATATCAACGCTATCTCTGGAATTTTATCGCCTCGGCGATGCACGTTGTTGATAACGCGCTAACCGGGCGATAAATTACAGAGATAGCCGGCGATAAATATGCATGCGCTAAGCGCGCTTTGCGATATTTATCGCCGGGCCTTGTTAATATGCCCCGAAATTTATAGTAATCTAAGATATAGTGAAATTCTGCACCCTGAGCACTTCCTCCACCACCTAAAGACGCCACCAGTCAAACTCATTCAATCTTCACAGGTTTGTTTGGCTGTGCTCCGGTTTCAATCGCAGGTGAACCATGTCAAATTGTCTAATTCTGACCCATTACATTGCTCCGACAATCTTAGCAATAGCATAGAATTCTGCATGAGTTAGTCCAAAGCATTTCCCCCATTTATTGACAAGAGAAATCTAGAATGTTTAAACAGTCGGGAAGTCATTTATGTTTTTAATATTCTGGTAACAAAAACTATCATTTCAGAATGAAAACTCTGCAATTGCATTTGAAAGCCTATTGGTAGTTCTAAGAAAATGTTTGTGAAAGGATTTTCCTATTCATGAATACTTCCTTGGAAATCTATATTTTCAGACAACAACACAGATACGTCTGCATACTAGTAGATTGTCTATTGGCTAGTACTGTCCCCAGGTTCATATTGCTTTCTACAGTGTAAATTATTCCAACTAAGCACAGAAATCCTTGATTCTCAGAACCTCAGCAAAGGGAAGAGCACTTGTTGGTCATTTAATCACCCTTTGCCATATCCCATTGATGCTGATGATCCAGTATATTCTGGTGCTGGTACAAAATCAATCAGTCAATCAATCTGGTTTTGCATAGCACAGCTAATCACTGGTGCAAGATATCCATGTGCTGGGCTACACAGCATAGAATCTCAGTTCCAATCCAGAGTCGAAGAAGAACCAGCATCGCCAGTGTAAGAAGCTAGCCATTAAATAAGTCAGTCTCTCATTTTCTGACAACATATCGCTTCAACATGAATGACGTATACCCCATCCTGTCTCCAATCGGAGATGGAAGACAGACAGCCGCCCCTCACTTTTGAATGTAATGGCATCATAACAGTTTTTAAATTGACTCCTTTTATTAAGAGAATGAAACAGGTTTTGAAGCTATGCTCTTCCTCGTTGACAAGCACATTACATTCACTGCATGGAATGTCACGCACGGAATGCTGGAAAGGCAAAGTTTATCCCCATTAAAGATTTCCTTAATGTGCTAGGGATATTGATTATGCTGCTTAATTACTGGTTGGGTGCTTCCTGTGGCAGAAAAATTGCAGATGGTATGTGCTTTATACATTATTAGTTTAGCCATGATACTGAGAAACAGCTGCATACAATACACATGGAGCCAATGCACTCACTCAGGGAATAGCTACCCGTGAGTACATTAGAAACTCCATCTTAGGACAATTGCTTTTGATGATGTCTTGTGATCATAAAGCTACCCAAGTGTATTCAGGGGTGACTGAGAATAAGCATGCAAACTCAACAATCAAATGCCATTGGCCACGTATCTTGAACTCAGATGTGTCCTCATTTAATCAAGAAATGTTCATGAGATTGTTGATGTATGTCTTAAGCATTACTGCTGAGATAAATCTTTAGTGTCCAACACCTCCTCAAATTGGTATAGATTGGAGTGGAAATAGCAAAAATCACCTTTTTAGTGTCCAACACCTTTCTCAAATTGGTTCAGATTGGAGTGGGAATAGTAACTGCAACCTTTCTCGTAACCAACACCTCCCCAAATTGGTTTAGATTGGAGTGGGAATAGTAAATGTAATCCCTTTAGTGTCCAATACATTTCCAAATTGGTATAGATTGGAGTGGGAATCATAAATGTCACCCCTTAGGTGTCCAACTCCTTGCCCAAATTGGTTTAGATTAGTGTGGGAGTAGTAAATGTCATCCATTTAGTGTCCAACACATTCCCCAAATTTGTTTAGAGCGGAGTGGAATTAGCAAATGTTACCTCTTTAGTGTTTAGCACGTTCCCCAAATTGGTTTAAATTTGATTGGGAAAAATAATTGGCACCCTTTTAGTGTCCATTACCTTCCCCAAATTGGTTTAGATTGGCAATTGAATAGTGAATGTTACCTTTTAGTGTCCACTACCTTCCCCAAATTTGTTGAAATTGGAGTGGGAATAGTAAATGTCAACCTTTTGGTGTCCAACACCTCCCCCAAATTGGTTTAGATTGGATTGGAAATAGTAAATGTCATCCTTTTAGTGTCCAATAGCCCTGGGCGTAAAACTCCCCTCCGCTCGTGGAATTTGCGGAGTTTTGGCAACTGTGCGTTCCGCATAGAACGCGGAGTTGCCAAAAAACTCTGCACTCCGCAACATAGCGTAGTTTTTTTGTGTTTGCGCAACCAAATAAGTATTTTCGCGTGCCCGGGAGAGACTTACCGGGTGCTCGCGATCGCCAATGAGATTTCCGGGACGTTCGCGAGCGCCACGAGATTTGCTTGCCGGCCGCTTGGTCCTGCGAGAGTTTGCCGTCGCGAACACGTAATTCGACCGTAATACTGGACTTCTGGTGGAGAGTTTGTGAAGAATGCAATTCCGAACACACAGAATCTACAGTGACTGCAATCTGGAGAAGGTTCCTTCCCCGAGCAGCATCAAAACCTTCTCGAAATGATGATTTGGAGTAAAAAAACTCCTCAAATTCTTTATTTACTTTTTTCCAAGAGGAAGGAAGTGCCCCAGAGTCTCTAACTTCCTGTTCCTGTCTAGCAGGCTCCTCCCAGTGCTTTGTCAATCTCCTGGTCACTTTTCATTTGGATTTGGAGCTGGAAGGATCACTCTTTGTGTCTGCAGCGTAATATATCATTGGATTTGAGAACTTTGAATTTGAGATTTCACAAGAAAGTTGGAAAACTGGTGTTGTTAGTTTTATTGGGGCCATGCACCTAAATTTATTTGTACTTTTCATCGATTTTTTTAAAATTTATTGTGGTGGGTGGCCTGTAGCTTCAGTAGGGGCCTAGTTGTATCTTTGTAAGTAATTTTTCTTCTTTTATAAAGGAAACAAGTTGCTCAGTTCACTACATTTTCTCCATGTTTTGAAATCTATTTGCAATATTTATTTAATTCACTATGCATCCCAGCAGTCTGCCAATAGGCCTTTCAGCCAGTAGGCAATTTACTCAAAAGAGAGGTTCTCTACCTGTATGACTCAGTGCGTGCAAAAAGTCACGGATTATAAAAAACAAAGCCAGTGCATAAAGCAAATTTAGTAGTGAACCACAGCAGGAAGAAAAACTATATCAAAAAGACTTTTATTCAAATTTAGGGGCCGATTCCGATCTCGGCCGGTAGGGCTCCGAATCGGATTCGGCTTAACCGGATCCGATTCGGAGCCCTATTTCCCGACCGATTCGTACGCGCGTCCGGGCGAGCGAGTATGATGCGAAATCGCCGACCGACTCGTCCGGGCGTCCCGACCGCTCTGACCGACTCGTTCCCGGGTCTAACCGCACCGACCGACTCGCTCGGACACGACTCGCACCGCGCAATGGAGACTTTCCCCGGCCGGGTAAGTACGATGCGCGCCGCGAGCAGTCCGACCGAGCCGCGCACTCCGGCTCCAAAGAGCAGTTGGAGCCATACTTTGGGGGTCCGTGTCGGACCCCCCCTGTATGCGTACCCACGCGAGTCGCACACAGGGGGGACCCATGGGTCCCCCCTACCTGTGCGTGTACGGCGCGAGTCGCTTCGCCGCGTACACGCTGTAGGGGGCGCCCTTGTCCGCCTCGCACCCATTGAGTCAACGGGAGCCCGCGTACGCGTTGTACGACAGGCTCCCATTGACTTCAATGGGAGTCCGACCGAATCGAGTCCGATGGCATACGTGCGCATCGTACTCGTTCGGTCGGGCTGCACGGGTCCGATTCGGTCGGAAATCTCTCCGGGTCCGGCTCGGTCGGAGAGATTTCCGGTCCGAATCGGAATCGGCCCCATAGTATTGTAAAACATCAACATTATTTCATAATAAATATAAATATCCAAACACATCCCACAGCATAATCACTCAAACCTCAGACATACCTTCTCATGTACTCGCATTCTCACATGCCTACCAAAATCAGACATTCACTCAAATATATTCACAGTATACATGAATAGAAACCCCCAAAAAAGGGATAGAAGAGAACACATGAGGCCTGGCAAGGACATACACCCGTGCCTCATGAAAAATGAACAAACAGATCAAGATAAATAAATCAGAAACAATCAATAACACAATGAGATAACACATTTTCAAAAGTTATATTCTTAAAGAACATCAATGGGGGGATTTTCTCTGTTCCAATGCATTCCAACAGGTGGAATCCAGCGCCGACGCGCGTTTCAGTGTAAACCCCTAAGTGGGCATCACCTTCCTCAGGGTGACAGAATCAACAAAACAAAAGCAGTGGGATGTGCCTGCAAAGAAAATTGATTTTACTAGTCATATATGAATACAGAGGCACATATTCGTTAAGTTCATTTGAACAGAGGGGGATAAAATGATTGGATGTGGTTCACAAAGTACTGGAGAAATTGATAAAAAAAGATTAATAATATGAGGAACTTGTGCATGAACATTGCAAGGAAAGAACATATTAGAGCATGAACTTCAATAGTGGTCCCACAATCACAGTAACAGATAAAGACTAATAAAATACAGAAAAAAAGATGACAAAAGAAAAGACAGAAAAGAACAGAGAAATGATTAGTAGGAGATACTCAATAAATAAACAAGGAAATGATGAAAAAGGGAAAAAGACAATATAAGGTCCAGCTAGCAGAACTTCAAGTAGCTCTCGTATATTACCTTGGTGGCAGAACAAGTGCTAGATGGATGAAGGTGGAGTGCTGATCGAAAATAGAGAGGTGGAGCCTGTATAAGCGCAGACATAAGAAAGAATATGAGCGCCAACAGAGGCCAAAAGCCGTCATAGGTGATGGTGGGTGAAAAAAGTCAAAAGATTCTGGCTATTTACCTTGACCGCAGATGCGCACTATATGCGTAATGGGAGAGTGCCGGTACGGATTTAAAAAGCGATGGGCCTGTAAGGGTACACCAAAGGATAAAATACCCAAATTAAAAACAAAGGACCGTCCGGAGAGAGCGGTCAAATACAAATAAGAAGGGTTAGCAAATCGAATGTACAGCAGATGACATGGCTCACCGTAAATGCGAGGCAGTTCTGATGATAGAAAACTTCTGGTATTGCATCCGCGATGTACACCGGTTCTAATGGGTGGAGGCGGGGCAAAGAGGGCTGCGGCTGTGTATAAGCAGTCCCTAGCCGATGATGGCGAGGGGGGATCGTCGGATCCCAGGATGCAGTCAAACTTTTAGGTAAAAAGTCCCAGGGGAGAGCGTCAACAAACTCCCTAATAACAAAACAGATAAAGGCCATGAGCCCGCGGGCAAGAGCAAAGACGGGTAACGATGAGTCGATCTAACATTGTAGATATGGCAGACTATGTGGAAATGGCGATAAGCTTTTTTCTTTTATAAAGGAAACAAGTTGCTCAGTTCACTACATTTTCTCCATGTTTTGAAATCTATTTGCAATATTTATTTAATTCACTATGCAGCCCAGCAGTCTGCCAATAGGCCTTTCAGCCAGTAGGCCCAGAGCTACTCACTTATGGGTGCATGAAACAACTGTTTCTGTGGTGTCTGTTGAATTTAAACATCATTTAGGGCATGGATGGCATTTGATTGAAATACAAAATGTGTTTTTATGTGGTATTTCACTTTTTTTTATGTGTGTTAATGCCTTTGTTGGATGTGTGTGGTTGTAACTTGCCAACCTTTTTAGCCCTGTGATTTGAATTTTTGGCATTGTTGCATTATAGATGTTTTGTTTTGCATGCCTCCTTTGTCTGGCCAGTGTGTGAGTGTGTTTGTAATAGTAGTCCACCATTTGCTTTGGATCCCCATGTGGCCAGGGGCCATTTTGTAAAGTCTGTGTCCATAGGCCTTGCTGTGTTCATTGTTTTTCAGGCCTCCTGCTTGTTGTGAGTAACCATGTGGCTGGCGGCCATTTTGTAGAGGCAGTCAGTGTGCTTTTGCCATAGGCCTGCATTGTCTTCCCTTTGTTCCTCTTGGCTTATTGCTTCTTGTTGTGGTGGCCTGGCCTGACCATGTGGCTGGCGGCCATTTTGTGAAGGCAGCCAGTGTGCTTTTGCCATAGGCCTGCATCGTCTTCCCTTTGTAGGCTTATTGCTTCTTGTTGTGGCCTGGCCATGTGGCTGGCGGCCATTTTGTCAAGGCAGCCAGTGTACTTTTGCCATAGGCCTGCATGCCTTCATTGCTGTGGCCATGTCTTCTTGCTGGTTGTTGTTTTGTATGCAATTTTTTTGTCTTTTATTCAGCAACAATTTAGCAAAGTTCACTACATAGTCTCCATGTTTTTTTTAAATACACTTGCAATATTGATTTGAATTGTTTCACTATGTGGTCTAGTCTGCCAATGGGTTTTCCAGCCAATTGGCCCAGAGCTACTCATGGGTGCATGAAACAACTGTTTCTGTGGTGTCTGTTGAATTTAAACATCATTTAGGGCATGGATGATATTGGATTGAAAATGTGTTTTTTTGTGGTATTTCACTTTTTTTTCTATGTGTGCGAAACCTTTTTAGCCCTGTGTATTTTTGTTTTTGGCATTGTTGCATTAAAGATGTGTTCTTTTGCATGCCTCCTTTGTCTGGCCAGTGTGTGAGTGTGTTTGTAATAGTAGGCCAGCATGTGCCTTGGCTCCCCATGTGGCCAGGGGCCATTTTGTAAAGTCTGTGTCCAAAGGCCTGCTTGTGTTTATTGTTTTCCAGGCCTCCTGCTTGTTGTTGTGAGTGACCATGTGGCTGGTGGCCATTTTGTGGAGGCAGTCAGTGTACTTTTGTCATAGGCCTGCATGTCTTCCCTTTGTTCCTCTTGGCTTATTGCTTCTTGTTGTGGTGGCCTGGCCATGTGGCTGGTGGGCATTTTGTGAAAGCAGCCAGTGTGCTTTTGCCATAGGCCTGCATGTCTTCTCTTTGTTGTTGTTGTTGATGATGATGACCATGGGGCACTGGATGGCAGCCATTTTGTGCGTTCAGCCAGTGTGCCCCTCTGCCATATGCTTGCATGGATGGTTGATCAATAAGATATTACTAGCAGCTTACTAAATAAATAATTTGACACTTGACAGTAATTTTTATTTTTTACTTATTATAATTATTTAATTATTTTTATTTTTTTATTTTTGTTTATTTTAATTTCTTTTTATTTAAATTTTTAAATTTTCCCAATGTTTTCAATATTTTTTCAATTTTTCAAAGTTAAAAAAAATTCAAGTTCTTTTTCATTTTTTTTTCAGTTTCTAAGTAACATGGTTTGGCATCAATTAACCATTAACCCTATGTCTGCTATATGACGTGCACATTGCACAACAATATTCATTGTCTAGGGATTGTTCCATTGTAATTTTTCAGCTGCAGGTCCCTGAGTGCCCCATCCCACATGATGCACAATGGCAATTGCCAAACCGTTACATTTGTATTTTTGTTGTTGTTGTTCTTCTTTCCTATCCTTCCTGAGCATACTGTAGAGTACACCATGAAAGCCCTTGTTGTTGTCAAAGTCTCACAAATGGTTACACTGTACTATTAATTTTTTTAATAACTGAGGTAATAACACTAACAAGTGTGACTACACACCAAATTATATTATATTTGTTTGTACTAGTAATTGAACTACAACAATGCCACGCTTCACTGATGTTATTTTTGCTTCTTTGCTTTTAGGTGCACAAGAGAGGAGAAGACAACATCACCCATTGTACTGCCAGACTGAAGGCCTGCGCATGACATCACGTGAGGTGTGACCATAGACATCTCTTCAGCTTGTGAATCTAAGGCAATTGCCGCTGCGTGCTAACTGACAGCTTCAGGATGGCCCCAAAGAAAGGTACCAGTACCAAGAAAGTCAAATTTGCCAGTGAGAAGAACAAGGCACTGCCACTTACCACCACTGGTATGTCGCCGAAGACCTTTTTTGGGAAACCAAAAATTGTACCTGCAGCAGCGGTGTCAGGGGAGCAAGCTGGGAGCAGCACCCCAGCATCAGCGGACCCACCCCACCAACATAGGCCCAAGCCCATGTATGTCTCAGAGGCAGCCAGTCTAATTACGGTAACGCAGATGAGCAGTGACGTTGAAATTGACTTATCCTTATCGCAAAGGAGTACCCAATCAATGCAGGAAACTCAGATAAGTGGGAAACAACAACCGCAATCACCACCAATAGTAGTTCCTCCCGAAGTAGGGGCAGTTCAGGAGATCGAGCTTCCTGCTGAGGAAGTAGAAGAGCAAGCCACTCTTTCAGAAGATCCATTGTCATCCAGATCCCCAGCAAGGAAAAGGAGGGTTAGTCCATCAACTTCTTCTACAAGCCCCCCTTCTGATGATCTAGATGCCACTTGGATCCCACCACAGTCTGAGAGTGAGACACGCCACGAGACAAGGCTAGGGAAAAGGAAGGTTCCAGAAAGCCTTAGAGTTATGGAGGTAGATGTAGAAGAGGAGGATGATGATGAGACAGTCATCATGGACATTAGCCCCGCCCCAGTGGAGACCGACATTACCCCATCCCAAATTGCTGTGAGGGATGTGGCACGGATACCACCAACACAGATACCATCAACACCACCTCCATATTTACAAACTCCCGGCAGCGACCTACATCCACCACAACTACATTAGTAGAAGTAGATACTGCAGAGAGTCAAACATCACGCCCACCTACCAGTTCATCTGACATTGCAAGTGGCAGCAGCGGCGTCAGAAAGATGACCTCCCTGGTTTTGGACTTCATTTTGGTTAGCCAGAAGGAGGTGAACATTGCTATATGCTCCATTTGTGGAGTAGGTGTTAGTCGGGGTAAGTTTGGTACAAACTGTGGTACCGGAGGCCAAACAACACATCTGAGAAAACACCACTTGATCCAGTGGGAGGCGCACCTTAGTGGCCAAAAAACTGCAAGTGTTGTTGGTGGAGGGGATGAAGATCCGATCATGGTGGAAGGTGAACAAGAGGGAGACATTTTCTCTGGTACACAAAGCAGCCCTGTCACCAGCAGTGCAGTGGTACCGCCCACATCATCATCAGCAACATCGCAATGGCACAAGAGCCAGGCCGAGACACCAAGGGGTTTAAGACAAGAGAGTACAGCAACAAAAAAACGCGCATTGAGCCTAACAATATCTGGTCTCAAGATGTCACCTGCATCAGTGAAACCAGAAAAGAAAAAAAATCCAGGCTACCATTCTCAGCATGTTTAGGCCGGAGGGGCAGTGCGAACGCAACCACCCAACTGCACATTTGCACAACGTGAAGCTGGCTAAAATGTTAGCACTGCACCTCCTCCCTTTTTCTTTTGTGGAAGGGGTGGGTTTTCTAGAATTTGTGGCAGCCATCTGCCCGAAATGGAAGATTTCCAGCCAGTCCTATTTTGCTGGACGTGCTGGAATTGCTTGGACAAGCTTTGCAGCAGAGTGCTGTTCACATTATCCACCTGACGACAGACATGTGGACCAGTTGCCAAGCCACTGATTACATGTGCATCACTGCACACTGGATCTCTTTTGTGGGGGTTAGAGAAAAGATATCTGCAGGTGTTGACACTGCTGACATTTTTAATGGTGCTCGGAAGCATGCTACAGTAGACATGTTCGCCATGGAGAAATCCCATACTGCTGCAAACATTTTGAAAGACTTTAACACTAAGGTCTTTGAATGGCTGTGACCAAGAGGGCTTAACATTGGTTTTGTTGCCACGGACAACAGAAGTAATATTGTTAAGGCCATGGCCGATGGTGGCTATTTCAGGGTCCTGTGTTTGGCGCACCGCATTAACATCATTGTTCAAGACTTTCTGAAAAAAGAAGACCGAGTCAGCAACTTACTGACCTCCTGCAGAAGAATCTGCACACATTTCAGCCATTCTCTTAAAGCCCGGAAGAGGCTGAGGACCATTCAACGTTATAATAGAAGGCCAGTTAAAGCACTCATCCAACACGTTGGAACTCAACTTATTACATGCTTGAACGTCTGTTTGAGCAGTACAGACCAATCGATGAATATGTCATGCAAAGAGGGGATATTATTGTAAAAGGCATGATCATTGAGATGGACCAATGGGGCCTAGTTTAATGCCTGACAGAGATGCTGCTTCCTTAATAGGTCTTCACACATGAAGTCAGCAAGGAGGACTGTACCATGGGCCAAGTGATCCCATTGTTGCACATGCTACAGGAACAGCTAAAGGAGGTGTCTGCAATGTACGCAGGTGCGGAGGAAAAATAAGCATCATATGGTTGGTGGAGAGCTTAATCCTTTGTTTATCTGAAAATACAAGGGTGCAAAGAGGCATTGTGTCATCCAACCATTAAATTTGTGCCACAATTCTTGATCCACGGTACAAACCATTACTGGACACATTCATTCCTTTTTCAGACGGGGATGTTGCCAACTACAAAACTTGGATAGCTGTGCAACCCAGTCAGCTAGAAAAAGAATGGCCGGGAATTAGAGACCCACTCCTCCAGGGCACAACAAGTACTGCCGGGCAGCCTTCAAGTTCAACTTCAGAGCCTGAGGGCAGTGCAGTTGACTCACAGCAGCCAAAATCACCAACAACAGCAAGAACAACATCAACAAAAACAACAGAATTGGCAAAAGAATGGTTTCTACTGGCAGGGCTTAAGTCCAGTGCTGAGGCAAAGGCGAAAGAGGCAGAGCAAAGCGGATCACCCATGACCACTGAGCGGATAGTCCAGGCCTATCTGGATGACCCAACAGAGGTCTACTTTGATCAAAACCCATTGCTGTATTGGTATGGGAAAAGGCGCCAATGGACAGTGCTCAGCAGGCTGGCGATAAACTTTCTGGCTTGGTCTCTTCTGAGCATGTTTTCAGTGCTGCTGGTGCCGTTCTGACAGTGAGAAGGACCAGTTTCTTGCCCCAAAACGTGGAGAGGCTAAACATGATCAAAATGAATCAGCACTATATACCACCGGATTACACCATACCTGAAGTACCACAGCAGGAAGATGATGTTGGCGACTCAGATCATGGAAGTAGTGTGTTAGGTGACCTACTTCTGGGCAAACCACCAGAGTTTGAGAATGAGCTCTACTTTCCTGACAACTAGGCTTTAGTTTCTAGTTACTTTCTTTCTTTGACGTCCCAAAAAAAAAACAAATAAAAGATATAGCTAAGGAACATTATTTACTTTATTATTTGTGTGTGTCTGGTTGACCAATCCATCCCCACAGTCTTACACTTAGACACATTGTATTGCCGGATTGGAGTCGCAACTGTATGCAGTGAAGAAGTTCTGACTCGCCCTAAAGCCATTTCCCTCAAGCCAGGCATTTGATGGACAATACAAACAAATGTGTGCCTGCCTCTGTCTCCAACCCTGGGCCTTGACTATCTATCTATCCTTTCCTCCTAGCCTAGAGGGACTGCCCCACATGTGAGATTATTAATAATTTGATTTACAGCAAAGCAATGGATGATCTGCATTCTGCAATGTGCCACCAATCGATCACGGTCGGCACATTGGAAGAACAGGTAAATGATGGCATGCATTGCATGCTGAGTGATTGTTGTTTGTTGTAATGTCAACTTGTGAATGATGATATGTCATCATCATCAATCATGTGCCTGTCAACTTGAGTTGAGACTTGAGAAGAAGAAAGAGGATTCATGTGGTGGCAGCAGGCAGTGTGAGACTGGGTGATTGTTTGTTATGCCTAATGTTTTAGTGATGATGATGATTGAGATTCACAATGTTGTGGTGGCCTACCAACGGCTGATCAATAATTTTCCCCTGAAGGTTATTTTGTTTTCCCTCCCCTTTGAAAGATCGGATAGCAAGAGTCCTTCACCTGGTTCACTCCACACTGTCCAAACTGCTTTTTAAAATTGTTTTATGCTTACTTATACTCCTAAAAGACTAAGACCTGACCAGTCACTTAGTTAATGCAAAGCTTGCAAACACAAATCTAGTCTACTCTACCGTGAGTCCGTCTAGTCAATCTTTCCCTTCTTGTTGTTCAATAACAAAATTGTACTCCTACATGCTGATCCATTACATTGAGTCGGGACTCACTCGGGACACTGTTGGTACAGAGTTGGACACCATACTCGGAGTCGTAGTCAGACTCAGGAGGTTCAGAGATGATGGAATGACTCAGGGCGTGGGCGTGGGCGTGACTACTTCGAGAACTGCCACAGAAGATGTACGTTTTCAAATCCACTGAAAACAACCGATTTGGATGATGATGACTATGAAGTGGCCTAAAGGTAAACAACAACAACACCAGACCTCCACATGTCTGTGTAGTGGTGGTGGTGGTGAGTGTGGTGTGCCTGACTAATAGCAGTGCATTGAATTTTTACTTAATTTGGAAAATGGTTGCTATATTGCTGTGTGCGTCTGTGCTCAGTACTGTCTGGATCAAATTCGAAGCTAAGTGGAGGTTGGGTGGGTGGCCTGTTGTAGGAGGTAACTGCTGGAAACCGACATTTAGCCATGCTGCCTCTGAAACAATGTCTTCTTGTTGCATTCCTTTATGCAGTTTAACTTTCCCCCTTGATTCTTCAATATAATTTTTTTCCATCTACAGGCCCTTACCCTGCGCCATACTGGAAAAACAACTCACACTTACCTTACTGAGCCACATCCAGGCACCCAAGATTAACTGACAGTCCAAGGAGAATGCAGTGCAGAGATGGAACTCCCAATTTTGCAATACCTACAGTATCATTTTTTCTCTTCAATCATTACAACTGTGCGTGTTGTTTATGCTTGTTTACTTGACTCCTATAGTATTTTAATTTTATTTGCTATCTTTCAAAGCCCACTTCAAGAACATAAATGTAACTTGGGTCTCTCTGGGGGCAGACAGAAAATTCATTTATCTGTACTAGTCTAGTACTCATCATCATGCATGCATTTCCTTTTCCTCCCATAACAGATTTATGATGGTCAGCCGCCAAGATGAATGAGTTGTCCTTGTGTAGTAGTGTTTGTCTTTGTCAAACGTTTCCCTCAAGTTCCCCTTCCTATCGATTCATTGAACCCCTAACCCTCTTCCCCCGAGCTGTGTGATTCATTGGTGCAACTAAATTAAATTTACACCATTAATTGATCACACAGTTGGTGAGGCGAATGTGGGGAAAGCAACACCAATTCAAGTGCAGGCAGGACGAGGATCTTAAGTTCTGCTCTAAGTATAACTATGGCCTACACTGGCAACATATATATTAGATTGCCCACCCATGCACAGACAGTATTAGATATTCAATTTTTTTCCAGAGAAACATAATCCATCATAATTGCCAGCATCATCATCCTTCCAGCACTAAAGGTTGCGCTTGTCCACTTCAAAAGTTCATAGCTTGAGTCGACTTCAGTTTGTAACTTGTACTAGGCTAGCCTACCATTCTGTTTTTTTTTACTTTAGCATTGCTTATCATGGTTTCTCGTTTGGCAGTCTTCTTCTTGTGTACTGTACTTCTACTAGTCGTTCTCTAGTCTCCCTCAAATGACTGTCTCATTTTCATTTTTTACTACTGCTCCTGTCTACTACTACCACCACTGTGGCACCTTGGGAAACCAAACCATCCCCACACAGCCCTCGCTTCGCCTAATCATCAATCACAGTTAAGAGAAGAAGTGTGGGGGATGCAATAATATATATACTATGGAAATTAATTAATTCACACCCCCCACCCTTCCGAGTCCATAGGGGTTTTAGTTGCAGACTGCATAGACTAGGAGGAGAGACTGACATTAGTAGGACAAGTGAGGGTACTGCATCTATCTGTTGGTGTGTTACACTATTGGCAGGTTTAAAAAAAAGGCTGCACCCCTGCAGCAAAAGAAACAGTGCAAAGTAAAAGAGTAACCCCCCAAAAAAGATTTACATCATTTGTCAAACTATAAATGAATTCCCCCAACAAATAAACTAGAAGGAAAGAAACCCACAACACCTGACCCACCCCGCTCCCTATCCCCAACCACTGTCCAGTAAAAAGTCCAATTGTCCATAAAAAATCCAAATGTTCATAAAAAAAGAACACCCAAGTTTTCCTTAACTCCCACATTCCCACCCTCTCCCCAACAAGTCCCACCCACCAAAAAAAAGATTTAAAAAGGGGCAAGAGAGGTCTATGACCATCTAGCGGTGGGCTAGAAGACAGATCTTGTGCTCAAGATGGTTGAATCGCTCCTCCATCCTGGCCTCTAGGCGCGCCATCGGGAGGAGCATGCGGCGCTGAAAGGTTTTACATGAACAGGGGTGGGCAGCAGTTGTTGACTTGCAGCGGACGGCTGCCGGACCACGGCGCCGTACATCCGGAGGCACTGGGGGGGCCTGGCTGGGGCCCAGGGCATTGGAAGCTGCAGCTGCTGCCTCCTCCTCCGCCATAGTCACCAGCCTATGATATTCTGCCCTGATGAACCGTTGCCTGTTCTTGGCTGCTATCTCCTGCCTGTTGGTTTGGGAAGAAGTAGCTATATAAAGAAAAAAGACAAATGTTGGAACCAATACTCTTAGCAAAACACAATAACATATCAAATTATACACATAAAATTATAGTGGCACAGTAGCACTAGCAGAACATAACCTTTGTGGTATCCTTGATTCCTCGGCCCCTAAGATTTGTATGTGATTAGAGTTTCAGGCATTAAGCACTATGGAGTAGACAAGTATTCTTCTTCTCACTCTTGCTTAGCTAAATTAATCTTGTAGGCATGCCAGCTCAGCTTGCGGCCTAGACAGACATACTCATGTCGTAGACTCGCGTTACAGGTGGGGCAGCATTACTACACAATTATCTCTTTTTCTATTATTATGGCCATACTCTGTTAAATCAATGGCAAATGCTCAATTTCACTTTCACCCTGACTACTACAAAAAGGCAGAAGATATGATGATTTACTAATATGAATGATGATATATGGCACAACGTCACGTGACGTGAGGTACTACTACTGTAACCATGCAGCCGATAGGCCACCCTGTTGAAATTACATGGGTAGGAAGGGAGTGGGCCTCAGAGTCGGAGGGAGGCGATTGATGATGGGTGGGTACATACATACATAATATATATTTTGTGCTTGCAAACTACTGTGAGTCAAGGGAGTAGTCTGAAATACAACCTCAAACCTTTGAATCAAAAACCTTGAAAAAAAACATTCCTTGTTTATTCTTCCTCCCAGATTTTTGTTCCATTTATCATTGCATTGTTCTTCTAGCATTATTTTTATTCTTCACTCTTGGCTTTGCTACTCTGGCATGGTTTAATTTTATTTTACATTGTCTTAATCAAGCCTTCACCTATGATTGAATACCATCCAGGCATCCATCCATCCAAACATGGCTCTTATATTATATTATTCACAACAAACCTTTCACCACATACATTTTTGTCATTTAACCACCTATGTGTACTCCTTGCTTGCCTTTGAGTTTGACCCATCAAAACCCCCGGGGGATTCCTTTCACCCATATAGTTTCACCCAGGCAGGCATCCTTTATGTCACCTTTCACCCATTCTGCTTCAACCACCCATGCATCCTATCAGCTACCAAATACATCCCCAGACCCCTTTCACCCACGCATCCTTCTCTGCCAGTCATATATTACATGTCACCCGTCCTTCCTCCTTTCATCCTTCTGTCCCTCTTCCATCAACCCATCAAGGTCTGACTCTTAGTCTTCTTCATAAAACTTTCTCTGCTGAGTTGAAGACGAGAAGTGGCCATTAGTTACTCAACTCCTGCTAATGCTAATGCTAAGTAAAGGGTGTCTTCTTCAACTGTTCACAACTTAGTCTCAACAGTACAGTGTACAGTGTACACCCTTGAAGCGAGTGTTAATATTATAAATTCGATTGGCAATAAGCAAGCCTGCTGGCTCACCACCTGCAGCTGCCTCATCTGCTCCCTTCTGGCTGGCGTCGCCTTCCCCGCTGGCCCCGGCACTGGTGGTCAGTACACCTAGAAAAAAACATTACACAGTTTTTTAGATGCCATATACAACTCCCCCTATTTAATTGTTTTCACTAGCAAGATGGAAAATACAATACATACACCACACACATCACTACAATTTTGGCACACAGACTAGAGTAGACAGTATGTCCTATCAAAAATAATAAAATATCCTGTTGGGCATTTTGTTGGTGGCAATTTTTGAAGAGCCTATCAAGAAGAGGACAACCCAAAGGACTGGACTCAGTGGCTAGAGGTATTGGTGAATCTGAGTCTTTGAAAAGAAAAAGAGTGGCAAACTGGGCAGACAATCGGACATAAGGTCTTCTTGGTTGGAAAATGTAATGGTGCCATCCTCCTCATACTTCCTTCCGGCCATGGTGCACTGTAATCATTTCATCAACAACTGCTGCTAATAATAATAATACTAGGCCTAGACGAGAAGAAGACACAACTTTGGGGTGTCCAACGTGACCATCATTTACTGATTGAGCATGAGAAAGTAAAAGAAAGCCTTCTCATATCAACAAACATGACTAGAATACCTCACTTGGGCATGAAATCTGCACAGCAGAGTAGTAGTACAAGTCCTAGCAGTAGTAAGGACCAATGGGTTCTCTGAGTCTTTACAGTGCCACCACTAGGCAGTCCACAAAATATATAAGGGGAGAGGGAAAGCTGACTGAAAAACCAGAAGAAAGCAAGCTACAGACAGACTAATAAGAAGTCAGAGGCAGTTTGAGGTAAAAATAAAAAGACACTAGAAATATTAATAACTAAGTTATAGGTAATGCAGAGATAACAAGAATATTAGAAACAGATAGATCGAAGAGGATTTGGGAAAAAATAAAATTAGGAATCGGAAATAATATAGTTAAAAAAAATAAGGAGCGGTAAAAGTTAGGGAAATATATATCAATATTAACATCAGGAGGACTTACTAGGGCCAGCAGAGCCATCAGATGAGGAAAGTTCCTGGGACCTGCACCCGCCTCGGACAACCTCATCTTCTTGCCCCTGGATCTTGATGATCATGTAAGACATAATTTAAGAGACAAAAAATGATTGGTGTTAAATAAATATTAAATAATAGCTCCAAAAAGATTTTTTGACAGGAAACGGCAATTGCAATAAATTTGACCTTTCCTAAATCAGATCGTCTAGTAGTACACTAGTATCGTGATTGCGGAACATCCTATCTTTATTATTCCACAGTTCCATTCCGATACCTGAATCCTAAACCTACCTAGCCCGCCTATTCCAAAGACTTTGGAATGAATTGCAAAAATAATTATATTTGTTTCTAAGTTCCGATCTCATTCGCAATCATCTCAACTCCCTTTGACGGGCCAATTCACTAAGTCTGCATTTAGTCTTAAATGCATAGATGGACGCATGCATATTGCATACATCAAATCGGTTGGTTGCTATTCACTCACTGTGCGAACTACAAAAAAGATCTACTAAGGAGTCAAGGACTGAAGTGAGACGACGCGGGCCACTAAATTACTAATTAATACTAAGTAACTAACTACTACCACTATCTTAGTGACAGGACAAAGGAAAGGAGTCTCTCTAGTCTGCATTACCTAACTTAAGTTGTCATAAATAATCAGCCCAACCGAGCGCAAAGTTGTAAACAAGTACGATTAGGTAGCGGCAGGTACCTGTCTAGAATAACGATCACATAATAAAAGATTTTCAAATGTAACTTACCAGCATGTGAGCAGCAGCATTCTTGCTATTTGGGAAGAAATAATATTTGCAATAACATAGAGAACACACACAATAATAATTATAATTAGTTACTCACCAAGCCTCGAGGCCTTAAGACCTGGCAGGTCCAGCAGGTCCTGCTCTTGGTCCAGGATATCGGACCACCAGTGCGTCACTTGGTTATGGGTGCAACGGACCCCAGAGCAGTGATTCATTGCCCGGTGCACCCTCGCCCACCGCTGCTGATACTCCCGGAGCCTGTATCCGGACCCAGGCCTGCTGCCTGCTGCCAGGGTGGAGGGGAGGTGGTGCTGCACGAAAAAAACAAGAGCTGTCACCTCCACCTCCGAAAACAAGGCCCAGGGCTGCATCCCTCCCGGGCGCTCCTCTTTGCCTGTGTCTCACTCTCTGCCATGATGCTGGGTGGGTGGGGCGGAAAAGAAAATGTAGAAAGTAAAAAAGTAAGGGAGGGGAAGAAGAAAGGAAGTAAAAAAATGAGAAAGCGAGTACTATAGAAAACCAGTACAAAACACACAAAAAGTAGAAAACAACACAAAATATACACTTAAGACACAGGGAAAGATAATCAATTAAAAAAGATCAGAAAAAAGTTTTGAGAAAGAAGGATTGAAAAGATTTAGGGAGGATTCAAAAGTAGGCCCCAGCAGCATAACAGAGAAGAAAACAAGATGGCCTCCCGTGCGCGACCATGTGGTGCAGTACGGCAGAAACGTCACGCAAACGGGCGGAACAAGCAACTCCACCCACAAAACTCCTCACAGCTCGGCGGAGTTTTTTTACCGCTTCGCAGAGTTCCGGCAACGCGAACTCCGCCCAGGCTTAGGGTCCAACACCTTCCCCAAGTTGGTTTTGATTAGAGATTGAATAGTAAATGTTACACCATTGGTGTCCACTACCTTCCCCAAATTGGTTAAAATTGGAGTGAGAATAGTAAATGTCAACCCTTTAGTGTCCAACACCGTCCCCAAATTGGTTGAAATTGGAGTGGGAATAGTAAATGTCAACTCTTTAGTGTCCAACACCTTCCCCAAATTGGTTTAAATTGGAGTGACAATAGTAAATGTTACCCCCATATTGTCATACAACTTCCCCAATTGGTTTACATTGTTTGGCAATAGTAAATGTCACCTCTCTACGATCCAACACTTTCTTAAAAATGGTTCACATTGGAATGGGATTATATAATTTTATAATTTTAGTATGAAATCCTTTGTTTAAATCATATTTGTATGTTGTAGAAATAGTGTATGTGATGTAAGTTAGTATTAGTGGTGTTTAGAAATATAATAATAAAATAGTCAGTCGTAGTTTTTTAATAAATAATATTACTAATTACCTCGCTACGGGATGAGAAGTGCTGTGCTGCCAGCGGAGGAGGTTGGAGGAGGAGAACGTGGATGCAGCTTTCGGCCTCCCGGCTCTGCTCTTTCAGTCCGTCTCCGGCCGCAGGGGGCTGCAGAGAGGTTTTCAGCCGCATTTGGCCTGCATCTGGCCTACATCCGGCCGCAGCCAGATTCCGGGCTGATTCCCGCCTTATTGGACTATATTTGGATTGCACCCATGTTGATGGTGGCCATTTTTTGTAGGCAGTCAGTGTGCTTTTGCCATAGGCCTGCATTTCTTCTTTGTTCACCATGCCTTCTTGCTCAGCATTGTTGTTGACCATGTGGTTATGGTTGGCAGCCATTTTGTGCGTCCAGCCAGTGTGCCCTTGCCAAAGGCTTACATGGAGGATATTTTATTTTTTTAATTTTAATTATTTATTTTTTAAATATTTTTTTATCTGCCTTGGTCGATACAGTTCCATCGATCCATCCATGATAGGTGTACAGCCGCACAACAGCATTCAGTTTTTTAGGTATATAGTAATTCAATATCCACCTGTATACCCTGGTGTACTTTAGAGTAGACATTAGAGTCATTCATTTGTGTAATGGTGATAATTATTCCATTCTCCCTGGACCACATTGCCTGACATAGGCACACACTAACCTCCGTTTTTTAAAAGATTACTATTTAATGTTACCCATTCAGTTCCCTGAGTGCCACAGGTGTCTCCTTTAGCATATATGGACATAAAGGAAAGCTCTTTCATTCTGTATATTTTGTTACCTAAGTTAACAAAACAATCACACTAATATTGCCTTAGTCTGTACTAATTCAAACTGCAAACAATGCCACATTTCACACTTAGGGCGTGATTACGATGTAGGTCCGAAAGCCTCCAACCGCTATTCGGAGGCTTTCTGACCTACATCGTAGGTTTACATTCCAACCGCCAAATTATAATATCGGCGGTCGGAGTGTAAACCGGCCGGTAAAACTGACTGGGTTCTGACCGGGCTCATAGAGCCCGTCGGCCAGTCTGAAAGGCCTCATAATCCCTTTAGGAAGGCATTTCCGCCTTCGGAATTATGATTGCACTTTCTGACAGTAGTTCCATGTCTGCCTTTCCGACATGGAACCGCTGTCGCAAATTGTCTTTGGGGGCCCGAGCAGGGCCCCCTTCTCGCCTGGCCCTCCGGTTGAGGCCCTTACATCTCTGCACCATGTGGCAGGCACCGTGAGGTGCCTGCCATATGGTGCAGGGATGTGTAAAACTCCCTTTTCTCAATAGCAGCTTGTGCTGCGGGCGGTTTTCGCCCACAGCACAAGCTTCCATTGAGAAATGGGAGTTTGCAACCGCACCATGTGCCGGTCGCATCATGATAAGGTGTGTGGAACTGCCGACCTATGGTCGGTCGGTTCTCACCCGAGACGGTGTCGGGCGGACAAAAGTCTGCCTGACATCGTAATAGGCCCCTTAATGTTTTTCTTGCTTGTTTGCTTTTAGGTGCACAAGAGAAGAGACATCATCCACAGTACTGCCAAACAGATCAGTCCTCCAATCTCTTCTGCTTGTGCAGCTTGGTACAACTGCCAACTGAGAACTTTAAGATGGCCCCAAAGAAAGATGATTCCAGGAAAGTGGTCAGTGAGAAGAAGCAGATTCCAACCAGTGGCATGTCGCCCCAAATCTTTTTTGGACCACCATGCCATGTGCCTTTTGCACCAGCCTCCAGGGAGCAAGCTGAGAACAGCACTCCTGCATCAACAGCACCACAACAACCTCAGCCCAAGAGCATGTCTGTCAGTGAGGCAGCCACTGCAATTATGTTGATGCTGACGAGTAGTGACTTTGAATTGGATTTGTCCCTTTCACAAAATAGTACACAATCATTTCAGGAAACAGAGAAAAGTGGAAAGTAGCTGCGGCCAGCAATAGTATATTTTCCTGATGTTGGAGCAGAACTGGAGATTGAGCTTCCTTCCGAGAAAGAACCCCCTCTTTTAGAATCATTGGCTCCCAGATCTCCAGCAAGGAAAAGGAAAGGGATTACTCCACCATCTTCACAAAGCACCAATTCTGATGATGATGATAGGGACATGGAGTAGACCCCGGCAGAGTCCAGGAGACAACAGGAGAGGCAAGGGAAAAGAAACGTTCCTGAAAGACTTAGATTTATGGAAAGGGATGATGAGGAAGATGACGACGACGAGTCTGTCATTGTGAAGAAGACACAGAGGAGTCTGACATTGCTATTCTACCTGCTCTGAGGGATGTGACACAGGTGGGACTGTCAGCTCCTATATTTGCAATGCCCTAGCTGAGACCTGCACCAACTGCTACCTCAGAAGTATTCACTGCCGAGAGGCAATCGACGACACACCCACCTACCTCCAGTTCTTCTTGAGGTATTGGCAGTATCACAGTAAAAAAGTACTTCTCCCCAGTTTAGAACTTTTTTTACAGTTAGCAAAGAGGGGGAGCACATTGCAGTATGCAACATTTGCAACACGAATGTTCTTCGAGGTAAGCCTGGTACACATCATGTTACTAGAGGCCAAACAATCCTTATAAAAAAACACCACACAATCAAGTAGGAGGAGCAACTTTAAAAAAATGCTGAACGTGGTTGTTGTGGTGAAAAGAGCCAGGGAACATCAGCTACAAGTTCAATCACGTTGGGAGCTGATGATGAGGAAGAGGAGGGAGACATCTTTAAGCAAAGCAGCTCTGTCCCCAGCAGTACACCAGCAGAATCAACCCCCTCTGCGACTTCACAATGGCACAAGACTCGGAGTGAGATGGAGACATCATGACATTCAGTGACTGCCCCACCTCGACGCACATTAAGTCTACCACCACCATTTACTTCTCGAAAGACGCCTATGTCAATGCCTCAGAAAAGAAGAAATCCAGGCTACTATTACGGGCATGTTTAGGCAGGAGGGGCCCTATGAGCGGAACCACCCAACAGCATATTTTTGCAGTGGGAAGCTGGCAAAAATGTTAGTGCTGGACCTCCTCCTTTTTCTTTTGTGAAGGAGAGGGATTCTTAGAATTTGAGGCAGCCATCAGCCAGAAATGGAAGGTACCAAGTCGGACCTATTTTGCCAGAGTTACTTTTCCAGTGTTGCATCACAATGTGCTGCAGTTGGTTCGACAAGCTTTGCAGCAAAGTGTTGTTCACACTAACTACCTCATCACAACCATGTAGACCAGTTGTCAGGCGACTAATTACATGTGCATCACTGCACACTGGATCTATTTTGCGGTGGTAATGCAAATGATATCTGCAGGTCTTGCCCCTGAAGAAAGTTTTAATAGTGTTCAGCGGTATGTAACAGTGACCAAGTTCGCCATGGAGAAATCACATACAGGTGTAAACATCTTGGATGAATTTCACAGCAAAGTGTATGAATGGCCGTGACCCAGAGGTCTCAGAATTGGATTTGTTGCCACGGACAATGGCAGTAACATAGTCAAGGCCATGTCAGACATAGGCTATTTCGGGTTCCTGTGTTTGGCTCATTGCATCAACCTGGTGGTGCAAGACTTTCTAAAAAAATAAGACATAATCAGCAACATACTGTCCACCTGCAGAAGAATCTGCACTCATTTCAGCCATTCTTTTAAAGCCTGGAAGCAGTTGCAGATTATTCAGCGTAAAAATAGAGCACCAGTTAAAGCCATAATACCGGGGGTGCCAACACATTGGAACTCGACATACTACATGTTGCAATGTCTCTTTGAGCAGTACAAACAGATCAATGACTATGTCATTCTAAGAGGAGGGGATCCAGTTGGGAAAGCTATGACCATGGATGCAGACAAATGGGGCCTAGTCAAATGCCTGACACAGATGCTACTACCTTTTGAGGTTTTTACACGGGAAGTTAGTAAGGAGGACAGTACGATGGACCAAGCTATCCCATTATTGCATCTCCTACAGGACCAGGTAAAGAAGGTGTCTGAAAGGTTCTCCCCCGCAGGTGTGAATGAAAAGACAGAAGCGTATGCCTTGGTTGAGACATTAATCCTTCACTTGACTTGTAATACAAGGCTGCAACATGGCATCATCATGTCCAAAGAGTACATCTGTGCCACACTACATAATCCACAGTACAAATTCAGCCTACTTTCATTCCTTTTTCTGAAATGGATGTTTCAAAATACAAGAGGTGGATTGTTGAGCAAACCGGAGACCTGGAAGAAGAACAGCTGAAACTTAGAGTCCCACCTTCAACTTCCAAAGAGGGCAATCTTGTCTCACAGCAGCCAACAACACCATCAACCAGAACACCGGCAACAACAGAAGGACCGGACCCACCCTCTGCATTGTATTCAATTGACAGGGCTTAAGTCCAGTGCAGAGGCGATGGCAAAAGAGGTTGAGCAAGAGGCAGAACCAATGACCATCCAAACGATGTTCCAGGAGTATCTGGATGATCCAAAAGAGGTCTATGTGGATCAAAATCCATTGATGTTTTGATATGGGAAGATACGCCAATGGCTAGAGCTCAGCAGGCTGGCAATAAAGCATCTGGCTTGTCCTGTATCCCAGTGTGTCTGCTGAGCATGTGTTCAATGCACCTGGTGTGGTTGTTACAGTGAGAAGGACCAGCCTCTCGCCTCAAAACTTGAGAGATTAATTGTGATCAAAATGAACTAACATTTCATACCGCACAATTACACCATTCCTGAAACAGCACAGGAGGAGGATGATTGGTCAGAATCAAGTCTGTATGCTGACTAACTTCTGGGTGAACCATTTGAGTTTGAGGATGAACTCTACTTCCCAGACTAAGTATGCCAGCGCCCCATAGAACTTTTTAATTATTTCTCGTTGAACTTTTATCTATTCAAAAAAAAAAAAGCCAGTGGAACATTATTATTTTTGTGTCATATTTATGCTGCCCCATCATTTTTTAGTAGCATATATTGTCGGATTGCAGTTGGACCAGAGTGCATTGAAGAAGCTTCCACAATTCCTTCATGACATTGGAGATAATGTCTGCCCCCTCGCATGCTTATTCTCTATTTTTTTTTTGCATCACTGAGCACTAGAAGATCTGCTCCAGAAGAGTGTGGATTTACAAGAGTGCCAATACCAAATTTCAATGTGTTGCCTGCATCAAAGATGAGTCCCTAATACCTAAACTACCCGTGCTTGGATTCAAAGATGTAAATATGACTATTGCAACAGTGAGTGAGTGATTGTGTCAGTGATAATGATTGATGATTCATGGGGTGGTAGACAGTGAGGGAGGGTATTGAACTGTAATGTGGGAACCTGCTTGAGATGATTGATTTGCAATGTTTGGTGCCTGAGTGACGGGCGATCATTTTTTCACTGGAGGTGATTGGCCTGTACAAACTTACTTAGTGAAAATAATAAACCTGTATGATCCACTCCTATGATCCTTCTGCTTTTTTCATCATCTAGGATGGCTGCCCCAGGTGATTGTTTGATTTACAAGACTGCCAAATTCCAATCTGTTGCTTTCATCAAAGGGGAGATAGTGTTACCTACCACCGTGCTTGGAATTGCACCAATGAGTGATCTGATTTTTGAGTGATTGTGAGTGATGTGACAGTGAGGGATTTTGTTGAACCGTAATGTGGGAACTTGCTTAAGATGATTGATTTGGAATGTTTGGGGCCTGAGTTATCATTTTCCACACTTAGTCAGATTTACTTGCAGGGTCCTCTCCTTTTTTCTCGTTCTTCAGAGACCAGAACAGCCACTTTAATTAACAAACAAAAACGTATGCAAAATACTGCAATTCTGTTTTTCTACTTGTTCTTCAACAGCAGTGCACTACACGTCTATCATGCTTGGGTCATGACTGGTCTGGGACAGCGATACTCATAGTCAGGAGGAGGATGGAAGAACTCAGAGCGGGAGCTGCGGGACTACCTCATCAACAGCTAGAAGCAAGACATTATTGACTTCAAAGGCAAACCAAGAGTCTGAGGCCTAGCACTCAGCTATGTGGAATGGAGAAAGGTGTGTTAATTTGTTAAATACTGCTCCTTGTTTGTGTGTTGCACTGGTGGCAAAAGTGAAACTTTGAGTCCCACTCTTTTTTTGTTTGCTCAGCCTCTGAGTCTTCTTGATACACTCCTCATGAAGCTTACCTTCCTGCTGTCCTTCTCTTTGACTCTAAAATACAGTTTCTGTTTTACAATCGGCAGGCCTTCTAGTCTCTTGCACGAATAAAAGGCAAAAGCTGAGCTCAACACTCCTTCTTATCTACTGCACCAGTCCAGACAGGCACCCAAGAGTGATGGACATTCCAGAGGAGAATGCAGATGCACCACCTAATTTTGCAATACAGTATTATTTTTCTTTTAACAATCATATTTGAAGAACTGGGTGGGTGGGTTAATTCCCAACCTAGAAGACAGAACATTTAGATATCTGATAGCTTGGGTCTCGGGGCAGAAGGACTGTTTGCAATGCATTTAACTGTACTCTATCATACTCATTCCTTCATTTCCTTCCACAACAGATTGAAGGCGAACTGTGTGCTTTTTATTGCCCAGATGAATGTTGTACTTGTGTAATGTTTGGTTTTGTCAAACTTTCCCCAAATCCCTTTTTCCATCCATTCATCAAAGCCCTAGCCATCTTTCACTGGGCTGTATGATTTATTAAGTTGTTGCTTAATTTATACCATCAATGGATCACACACCTGTGGGGCGGATGTAGTGAAGGCAACACCAACTCACTGCAAGATCTTCTACGCAATAGCCCACACTGTCCCCATTTACCCACCCGCACATAAAAAGTGATCCATATTTTAGATATAGATCGAAGAACATCAGTTGTCAGCATCATCCTCCAGGCCTTGTGTTGCATAACCATAAATTCCTAACTTGATCTTGTCCACTCCAGACTTTGAGTCAATTTTTTATGACTCGAGTATTTCGCAAGTTACTAGTAGTAGCTCCCAATTAGACAAATTACTAATATTGCTATTTTTTGTTATTTTATCACTATTAGGAATTCTTGTTGTGTCATCATGTAGTAGCCTGTGTCAATTGTTTCTAAAGTATTGGTAAAACCCACTAACTCTATGTTTTTATTTCCATTTAGTTGCCTGCGATGTATAATCCTTCTGAGTAACCCTACAGTTGGAGCTCACCTGGGTGGAAGATGGACCTCGCTGGTTAAGTTGTGATGCCTTCCCTGTTATTGCTTCATCAATATTCAGGTAAAACAACTATAGAGTGAAGTGAATTAGTTAAGTTAGTAAGTAAGTAACTAACTACTCCTACAAGTAATCGTTTATTTAGATTGTTGTAGACAGTATAGGTCATGGCAGTATCCCTCTATTAGTCAAGATAGTTAGGGAGGTATAACTCTATAACTAAGCCGTACATTCTTACAATAATCAGGCTGCGTAAAAACTGAAAGCAGCAGTGCAAAGTAAAAGTAAATCAAACTACTTCTGGTATAATGTTTGCTAAAAAATAGAGTCCACTTAATATTTTTTACAAACAAACCCCACCTTCTCCACCCACACACCATGCCCGCCCCTCTCCCCCAACAACATGACTCAAGCACCAATGTCCAGAAATTTGAACTGTCCAAAGAATAAAAAAACAGTCCCTTCTCCCTTCCCACCCTCTCTACCCACAACAAGTCCCTCCGACCGAAACAAAAAAGGGCTAGAAGAGGGCATTCTATATTTGGCTCTGGAGCAGGTCCAGACTCTGCTCCATCATGGTGAGCCGGCTCTCTATGGTGTTCAACCGCTGCAGGATGCACCGCAGCAATGGCCTGCTGTTCTCAGTATGGGAGGGGGTGGCAGCAGGTTATGTCAGCCGTAAGGCTGGAGGCTGAGGGGGACTGGCTGAACTGGGGCCCGACTAAGAGACATGCACTTCATCTTCCTCCTCTTCCAGGACCATCAGCTCCCGGTATTCCTGTTGTATGTGGTCCAGACTCTGCCACCACAGATGGGCCACTATCTCTTGCCTGTTGGTGTTGGGTACTAGAATGGTGGACCAGCAGGAGTAGCTATATTGAGAAAAATAAAAACGACAAGTTGTAAATAATGCTCTGTGCAAACAATTATTTGAAATTAATGCGTGTCACAGTAGCAGTACATTGCTGTTCCCCTAGGGCCAATTGAATTTGTTGTTAGTATGACTAAGAGAGTCACAAGGACAATTTGATGTTTTACCACACATGCTTTGCATAAAAATCACTGACTGTGTGGCAGAAAAGAATTAAGGCAGAATAACACTGAATTAAAAAGTGATATTTTTTTTTTCTTCTAAAGTCTTTTCAAGTAACTATAAACAGACACTTTGAGCGGAAAAACAAATTACCTCTCATTAATGAGTATGGCATTACGCACTACAGAGTACAAGTTGTCTGTTGTGCTAAAATAATGGAGCCATGCTCATTGCTAGCCAGCGCGTCAGGTACTTTGCTACTGTTTGCTGCTGGGGTAGCTGCCAATTATCTATTTTTAATTCCAATGGTTCTTCTCTTCTCCAAATGCATTTCTCTTTCTACCCTAACTCCATAGAGGCAGATGAATAATAAATAAGATACTATGTCACACACCTCACTTATGAAATGCGGATATTAATTATGCTGTCTGCCGTAAGTAGACTTTGGGGAAAATGAATGATGCACTGCACTATAGGTACTATAGGAACTATTTAGTACTATAGGTACTATAGGTACTATTTAGTACGTTCGGCACAGTGTATCCCATGCACTAAACTTGATATAAAATCATGCACTTACTCACACTTTACTCACTGGCCTCACCCGCCACCATATATTGTTTCAACAAATTTATTCGCTGGACAGTAAGTAAGGAGAGGAAACTTGACTTACTCTACTGCATGGATAGGGTAGAGGGATTAGGCGGGTAGGGTTGAGCTGTTGATATAGAATAGAGGGGTCACTACACTGATCATCGATTCATCATATTTGGCTTATTCAGTCACTGTACTAGTCGACGGAAGTCGAAAGGGAAAAACCTGAACAGATGTAAAATGAATCTATTATGGGAAACCACAAAATATATCCTGGAATCACTTCACTTCACATGGTTATAAAATCAAATGTTGCACATACCAAGAATGGATTTTCCAATTTTGTGGTAGGCTGGAAGGGAGGACCATAGGAAAAAATAAAGGACTGGAGTACTAAGAAATGACTGAGTGAGCGTCGGGAAACACACCTTGTGAGTTTGGTTTGCAGTGCATTGAAAACTTTGTAAATGCTGCGTTAACTGAAGCAGACGCACATTGCACAGCCAACACTGCAGAAGTGAACTGTACTGCACTTCAGTCATAGGTGGCAAAGTGCCAATAGGCGGAGAGGGGGTGTGATGAATGATGGGTGGGATACATCTGGCTCACTTAACAAATACAGTGAGTCAAGGGAGTCGAACAAAACATAAAAAATACCCCCCATTTCGAACCATAGCTTTGATGACCCTACATAAACAAAGTAAGCAGAGTAGGTGAGCAGCATGCCCCTCTCCATGAGAAGAGCTGCCTTGCTTAATCATCAAAATAATCCAAATGTTCATCCTCCCTTTCACTCTGATTCACCCATAGCGACCATAATTAAGCTTTACTTTTTCTCATCCAGTCTTTCATCAACATTTCCAATCCATTATCAATTCATTCAATATCCACCCTTTCTTCCAACCATCCTTTCGCCCATCCGTCCCTTTACCCACCCAACCACCCTTTCCCCTCACCCACCCTTTCACTCATATACCAATTTCCTTTATTTTAACCTTCCGTTCTTTCACGTTTCCCTCAAGCCATCAATGCTCATTATGTGAGCTTTTGGTAAGTTGCAGATAAAAGAGGCCATAATAAATCAACCACCCTGCAGCTGGTGAAGCTGGGGGGTTCAAGGTCACAAGTTAACGACGCCCTGGTACTAGATAGTGAGTATAACAGTAATTGTCAATAAGCAAGCAATTATGTGACTTACCAGTGCCCATCCCTCCTGCCGCTTTGTTCCCTCCAACTGACTCTCCTCCTGCAATGGCACTGAAGCCGGCATCACTGGTGGTTTGTATGGCTAGAATAAAACATTTTACATATTTTAGATGCCAGATACGCCACCCCCTTAATTTTTTCAATCAAACAATACAACCGCAATACATCCTTACAGTTCAGTTAGCACTGCAGTATCTTCTAACAAAAATATCACTCTGGGCACTTGGTTGTTTCACAATGTCAGACAAGTCAGTGGAGGAATAATGGTCAATGAAAGACCAATGGTGTTGGTTGGCAAATGCAATGGGAGTGAGACCTCATACTTTTATACAGCCATGCTGCACTCTCATTAAAAACTGCTGGTATACTGGATAAATTATTGGCACAGCACACAACATTTGGGGGATGGGTCCATGACCATGGCCACTCTCTTGTGAACTCAACTGTTAGAGCATGAGAAGGAATAAGAAAGCCTTCTAGACAAACATACATGGTGAATAATATTTATAATACTAGCTTACTTGGGACTGCAATCTTCACGGTAGACAGTACCAGAAATGTGTTATTCTTAGTCTTACTCTAACAGTACCACAAGATATATAGGACAGAGGGCTTTGTGCCATGAGTGGGTTCGTATCCCGTCCATATCATCCGATGGAACAAAGACGGCAAGTAAGGGTTTCAGAGCAACACCATCCTCGAAGCAGCAACTCCCTTCCTGGAATCTAGTCCACAACCATCATAAAACCCAACATTAGGGAAATAAAAATAATAAATAATAGGACTTACTGGGGTTAGCAGAACCCTCAGCCGCGGTGCTGGTGGTCGGTGCCTCCTGCTGACCAGTAACTCCCAGAACCCTCTAGAACTTCCCTCTTCTTCCCCTTGAGTGCTGATGTAAGAAATAAAAAGAGATGAAATAAATAGATTAATGATTCACTTAATCCCCAGAAAATTATTATGACAGCCAAACACAGTCACATAATTGTACTTCTCTAAACAGATCACCTGTAGTACTAGTTACGAGTCTATCAACTAATGTTGAGTTGCCCATACTAATCCTAAAATCCCTATTCCAAATATCCTTAACAAAAACAACATTTGGAACTAATGCATTGCAGTGAATGATCTTTGTTTTTATTCTCAATTCTCAGCCTCCTTGATGGACCAACTCGGTCTCCCTTTTTTGCAATGCATACATGCATAATATACATCGCTGTGAAATAGCTTGGAACTGTGCGAGCTACATAAAGAACGTCTCAGAGAGAACGCCAGCACACTGCTATCACTGATTCACTATGGTGACAGGACAACAGTCTGCAATTGCTTTTTAATCAATCGGCCAAAGTGAGTGCCAATGATGAGTACAATAAAGGTAGCACTGACTAAGTCTGGGCTGTGAACTCTGCTCCGCTCGCAGAGTTTGTAGAGTTTTCCGCACTCTGCGTCACGTGGAGCTCGCGGAGCTCCAAATAACTCCACTCCGTGTAGCGTATTGCAGTTTATTTCCTCGCTTGCGTTCGTCAACATCAAGTTGGCAAGCGCGAGCGAGGAAATACCACCTTCCTGCAAAATATTTCTTAATTCGCTATCGTCAACATTGAGAAAGCTACCACTCGAGTAAAAAAATCTATTTCAGCAGCAGAAAGGGAGCAGCGCCCGCTTGCACCCTTTGTGCTGTGCAGGGTTCTGTTCGCGATGACTGCACAGTGCAGACAAACACCCAGTGCTGAAAATCAACACAAATGACATTTATCTAACTCACTCCGCTGCTCGCGGAGCTCCGCGTAACGTGGCGTAGATTTTTTTGCACTTCGCGGAGTTCCGCGGCAGAACTCCACGAACTCCGCCCAGGCTTAGCGTTGACCACCTCCCTAGCAGAAACTAGAAACTGTATCAGATAATAAGAATATTCCAATGTAAACTAAACTTAACTAACCTCTGAGTGTGAGCAACATGCTATTCGGAAAAAAAATGTTAGCATTGTAGAACACAAACACAACAAATAATTAATACTCACCCAGCCCCGGAATCTTGATGCCTAGCAGGTCCTGTTCACTCTAAGATATCCACCTAGTGATGCCTCAACTGCTGGATGGTACGCCAAACCTGGCTGGTGCACCGTACACATCGGCACACCCTCCCCAGCGCAGCAGACGCTTCTGCCAAGGGTATCTGCTGCCGGGTCTGCTGCCTGCTGCCAGCCTGGAGGGGAGGTGGCGCTGCACAAAGAAACTAGTGCTGCCTCCTCCTTCTCGCTAAAGAATACCCAGGGCTGCACACCTGGGCGGTGGCACCGCCCCCATGGTAGACGACCCTCTACCATGGTGCTGGGTGGGGTAAAGAAAGATGAGAAAAGACATAAAAGGAAGGAAAAGAAAGAAAAAATAAGGAAGTAAGGGGTAAAATAAACAAAATGCAAAAAGTCATGAAAAACAAAAAAATAAATTTAAAAAAAATGTAACATACACAAACACTAATACACACACTAACATAATAATTAAAAATTAGGGGTAGATAAGTTTAATAGGGGGAGGATTAAAAAGATTAAAGGGGGATTGAAAATTAGGCCCAGCACAATAACAGAGAGTAGAAAAACAAGATGGCTGTGCACATGCGAACCGTGTGGTGCTGCTCACGTGTGATTTACAATGCGAAGACACACATTACAACCGCATAGTGCAGTTCGCGTGCGATTTGCAACCTGAGGATGCACTCCACATTGCACATGGTAACGGGAATGGGTGCCTGGCAAAGTCCGGCCACACGCAGAACTCCGCGTAGTGCAGCTGAGTTATTTAGCCACTTCAAGGAGTTCCGTGTAGCAGAACTCAGCAAACTTCACCCAGGCCTAGTGTAGAATTGTATTGCCCACTATATATATAGGTTCATCTTGGTCCAGAGCAGTGCCTTTTGATAGTTTGATGTAAATTCATTCAGTAGTTATAGAGATATAAAAAAATTCAAATTTGTATATCTATGGACGCGGATCTACTCATGGAGGGTGTCCACTTGCCACAGCCGGGCCTTGATTGGCTGGCCGCAACCATGACTGGGAAGTTGCATCCCCCATTTTATATATCAAGAAATGGTCCCTGGAGCTGAAAATATCTATGCAAAGTGAACAAAGGGGTCAAAGTAGAGGTACCCTGACCCCATGGGTGAATTAGAGGGGTCCCAGAGGGACCCATAAAGGCCAATAAATTGCGTATAATGTTTTTTTCTCAACTGTGCAGGAATCCACATACCCCCGTGGTGCGCAGAGCAAATCCTGATGCAGCTCATCTGAGGCCCCTGCCCCTTTGTCCACCACTCTGCAAGTGCATCTCCTGGTGCACAACTGGTTGGGGGATGAAGTCCCCTTGGATGCTGCAGGTCCTTGGGGGCCAAGAACCCCTCCTGTTACCTCCAGTAAGTCCCACACAACAGGATTTCTGAATGCTCATTGGAGGCCCTGCCCCCTTTCTCCACCACTTTGCAAAAGGCACCTCCTGGCGCACTACTTGTTGGAGGACGAAGTCCCCTTGGATGCTGAGGGCCCTTAGGGGCCAAGAACCCCTCCTATCACCTCCAGTAAGTCCCACACTGCGAATTGCTAAGAGCTCGTTGAAGGCCCCACCACCTTTATACAGTACTCTGCATATGAGCCTCCTGGTGCACTAATGGTTGGGGGATGAAGTCCCCTTGGATGCTGAGGGCCCTTAGGAGCCAAGAACCCCTCCTGTTACCACAATTAAGTCCCCCACAGCGGGATTGCTGAGAAGTCGTCAGAGGCCTGCTCTCTTTCTCCAGCACTCTGCAAACCCACCTCCTGATGCACTACTTGTTGGGGAATGAGGTCACGTTGGATGCTGAGGATCATTGGGGACCAAGAACCCCTCCTGTTGCCACCAGTAAGTCCCACACTGTGGGATTGCTAAGAGCTGGTTGGAGGTTCAGCTCCCTTTCTCCACCACTCTGAAAACCATCTCTCCTTGGATGCTGAGGGTTCTTGGGGGCCAATAACCCCTCCTGTTAACACCAGTAAGTCCCACACAGCGGGATGGCTGAGAGGTTGTCAGAGGCCCTGCCCCTTTGGCCAGCACTTTGCAAACAGTCCTCCTGTTGCACTACTACTTGAGAGATGAAGTCCCCTTGGATGCTGAGGATCATTAGGGTCAAGTACCCCTCCTGTTACCACCAGTAAGTCCCACACAGCGGGATTGCTGATAGCTCATTGGAGGCCATGCCCCCTTTATCCACCCATTGTGCAGACACAAACAGCCACTCACACACCCACTTCCAGACCCATAAAGCCACTCACAAACCCACTCACACACCCACACAGCTACTCACACACCCACTCAGACACCCACATAACCACTCACACACCTAGTCACAGATCCATATAGCCACTCACACACCCACTAACAGACCTATACAGCTACTCACACACCCACTCTGAAAGATTTGAGGTTACAAATAGGGAATAAAAAAAAATCAAATTCCCTAAAAAAAACAAAGGTTACAGGGACTTTATAGTTAGGAAATAGAATTAATAAAACCTTAGAACTTCACTGAAATAACAAAGGTTACAGGGACGTTATAGTTAGGCTCAGATTTCACACTTACAAAACCATTGAAATTCAGCAGCTATAATTACCTGGTTAAAACTTAGGCGCCTGCAATGCACTGCTTATGACCTCACATATTACATCACTCATGACATTGTCAGTGACATCACTGATGACATCTCAAAAAACATCACTCATGATATAACTGATAAAATCATCCACAGAACTACTCACATACCCACGCAACAACTCATACACCCACTCACACACCCATACAACCACTGACATACCTACCCATTGATCCATAGAGCCACTGACACACCCACTTACTCACCTTACAGCCACTCAAACATCCAATCACTTCACACACATCTACTAAAGGAGCACCACAGGCCACTGCTGTGGCAGTCCAGGTCCAGTACCACAGGCAGCAGCACAAGAGCAAGCCCGTTGCAGGGGTAGAGAGTGTAGGGGGCAGCAGGAGAAAATCCTATTAGTTACAGCAGCATTTCTTTGGCTGAAGGAGGGTACGGCAGAGGCATCCACAACAGGAATACAGCCATCAGCAATTCAGCATCATCCCATGCCACTCATCAACCATCAAAAAGTGACAGTTGCAGCCACAGCTCCAATGTCTCAATGTTGACCCAGCATTCCCAGATGAACAATACATGCCAGAACAATTATGAACTTGATAACTCTTTTTGTATGTTTAGTATTTATTGTAATGTCTTATTGGGGATTCTTGGATTGGGTGGCTATGTTGTGGGTGATGTGGGTTGTTTTTAAATTTTGTTGCTGGATTTTTTGTAATAAGTATATTTTAATATACATATGGCCGTGTTTAGAGGTTTGCAAAGTGGGACAAGAGCCAAAAGTGGCAAATGTCTCCTCCACCATATTTAGGGCCTCATTAGGGCCTCATTACAATGCCGACCGGCCCGGCTTCAACGGTCCTGTCGGAGGCGGTCAGAACGCTAAAGGTCTCATCTGAAGCGGTCGAACTGACCACCGTATTGCAATGTATTCGAATACATAGATTTCTTACCTCCACGGTCCCTCCAACTCCGACAGGAAATTCCGTCCTCAGTAGTGTCACGAAGCGCCTTTCCGATGAGCTTTCTGTGGCGGTCCAACAATCTCATCAGAGCTGGCAGGCAGGAGACAGTGGATAGGGTTAGGGGCATCCTATCCCTAGTCCAAACATATCTTGTAGGCCCATGTATGCAACATAACAGAAAGTATGTTCCCATCACAACTGCATGATGCCTTCTATGCCCAAGCCACTAACAATGTACAGTCACACTCTCACAAACTCTAACTGTGAGCACATCTCAGAAGCTGCTGTACTGATGTGTGCAATTAAATGTCAAAGAACAGCACCTCCACATGACTGACATAGCAATCATCTCCTGTGACACCCACACTTTGCTCATAAGCTAGGTCCTGTTGTGACATCCAACATACATCAGTATGGAAGTGTCAGGTAAGAAAACACAACTTCACTGCTAAAGCACTGTAATGGGTCCTCCCACTTCACCCATATGAAAATGGCAAGTCAGGTAAATGGGATTCCCACAAACCAAGGTGTAAAAGAATAGAACTCCACAATGAAAAGATTCACTGCAGATATGGGTTCCCCAAACCAGGGGAACTCCTGAAAACCTACATGGCCAGGCCGCAGTCCATATTGCACCTGACTCCAAGTCTCCATGTGGACAGGGCCTGTGGAATTAGTTACATCAGGGACTAACGGAATTTGTCACAAAGTGTCATGCATATGTGGCTTATGTGTAATTGCAAGTCTATAACAATTAGAACAGCACCAACAGCAGTTGTCACACATCTAGTAAAAGTATGTGGAAAAAGCACACATGAAAAAGGGTACATGTGCATCCAAAATACCCATTATGTATGATTTATGATTTATAAAGCGCACAAATACCTGGAGGCGTTTTGGTGCTAAACAGAACTGTAGGGAGCAAACAAGGGCAAGGTACGAGCAATCATTGATTAAATAACCAGGTTTTACGATTTCTCCTGAAAATCATGAGTGAGGGTGCCGTTTTCAGAGTTAGTGGTAAACGGTTCCACTGACGGGCTGTGAGCCTAAAAAAGCTTCGACCCCCCCCAAGTAGCACGCTTGAAAGGGGGTGAATTTCAATAGATTGGCTGAGCCACAGCGTAAAGGTCTGCCCAGTATACACTGCTCAAAGGTTTTAGAAAAGAAAGCTGGGGTTTTTCCATTGAGAGCTTTACAGGCTAAACAAAGGGCCGTGAAGGTGATCCAATGGCAAACAGGAAGCTAATGAAGTTGTCTAATAGTAGCGCTGGCTTATTGATGTTTAGGATTTCCCAGAAGAAAACAAACTTCTGGAGAGTCTGCAATTTTTTAAGCGGGCCCTTTGAAAGGCTATTAAAAAGGCTGTTGCAGTAATCCAATTGTGACAGAACTAGGGCAATAACCACCCCTTTCACTAGGTCAGCCGGAATTTTTTTTGCAATTTTCTTTAACATTCTAACACGAAAAAAAGAAGAAGAGGTGATTTGATCTTTATATTTTAGTTCACTGTTTATGATAAAGCCTAAATCTTTTACTTTGGGCATTGGTTTGGGAGCTATACCCAGGTCCGATGGCCACCAGAAAGGAGACCAAATGGCTGGATTGTTGCCGAATTGGATGACTTCTGTTTTAGATGAATTAAGCCTTAGACAGTGGTTGGCCAACCAATTGCTCACTGCCTTCATGCAGTTATTAACCGAGGCACCAGCAGCACTTACATCATTAGCCAGTGACACTATGATCTGAGTGTCATCTGCATAAGACGCCGATGACAACCCAAAAGATTTAATCAGAGCCGCAAGTGGGGACACATAAAGATTGAATAAGGTGGGGGACAGGGACGATCCATGTGGAACACCACACGAGAGACAAAAAGATCCTGAAACAAAGTCGCCAAGGGATACCACTTGTTGCCGTCCAGAGAGGAATGATTTAAGCAGCGCCAATGCCAGGTCTCTAATCCCTAATTCTCTCATACGGTCAATCAGTAGTTCATGGTTGACATGATCGAAGGCTGCAGAGGGATCCAACAGAATCAAAACTGCATTGCCTCCACGATCGAGAGAAGAACTAATTTCCTCTGTGGCTGTAAGCAGTGCAGATTCGGTGCTATGATTTGCCCTGAAGCCAAACAGCGAGTCATCCAAGAGATAATTGTCCTCCAAAAAGGAGGAAAGTTGATGGTTCATGACTTTTTCAACTACTTTTGCCGGAAAAGGGAGTCTAGCAATAGGTCGATAGTTGTTGGGATCAAGAGGATTGAGAGTAGGTTTCTTTAAAAGGGGAAGTACTGATACTGCTTTCCAGGTAATAGAAAAAACACCAGTATCAGACATTGAAGAGAAAAACCATAAAAAGGTATTGTGCAATGACTTCAGGAGCCCTATGAATAAATTTGGGGGGGCACGGGTCCGCAGGAGATCCAGCTTTCACCAGTGAAATGAGTTCAATAATCTGTGATACTGAAGGGGTGTTGAAGTGCTTGATACAAATTAGATAGGGACTAGGATGGGGTACTCCCATTGAATGGTTATGGTTTGTAAAATCCTTGAAAATATTGAGCACTTTATCCTGGAACGTGCTAGCTAAAGAATTGCAAAAACCTTGATTGAGATCGTGTCTGTGCGTCTAATAGTGGTCAGTTGTTTTATGGTTTGAAACAGAGTTTTAGGAACATTACTAGCAGCTTTTATGTGTGAAGTGTAGCAATCGCTTTTGGCCTACAGAATAGATTGTTTATAACTACTCAGACACACTTTGTATTTGTCTCTCTCCTCCCTGCTATATTTAGCCCAACACTTGCGCTCATGCCTGCGGCATTCTCGCTTAATTAATTTAAGCTAGTCATTATACCAGGGCTGGGAGGATTTTTTATGGGTTATATTCACACTTCTGATTGGCACAATGATATTAGGAGCTGAGATAATACAGGCATTATAGTCCGCAGCCAATCGATCTGGACTAGAATCCTTAATAGAGAGTGATTGAGCGAGTTCGAGGGCTAGGTCCACAGGTTGGATTTTATTCCAAGGCCGAGCCAACTGACGTTGATTCTGAATCCTAGAAGAAAGGGTATAATGTAAGCTTAGCTTCCATAGTATAACACAATGATCAGTCCAGATTAGTGGTCTAGAAAAGGTTGAATTGATAACACAATACCCCACATATGGAGTATGGGCAGAAACAAATATCTACTTTGTACACATTAAACACATATCCACCCTACATCTCAGGGAGTACTGCAAGCTGAAAGACGTGGGCATTGGCCAAGGCAGGCTGCACTACATATCGTACCATAGACCATCCAATGCAATGTCTGTCCCAGTTGGAACTCATCCCGCATATACATCAATTGAACATTGACCCTCGACCTCTGTAACTCCGCAACTTGCCCCAATGTCTGACAATACTTACCTACTGAAAAAGGATCAGCTATCATAGTGAAACAAACACAACTGTAGTTACACATCCCAAATTACACAATACCAACAATTAGCATGATTAGCAATGGCAGGACAATGGAGTTCCAAAACAAGCAAATGCTTTATTACAGAGAACAAATTGGTTTCCCAAAACAAAGGCCAATGGCCAGTCCAAGTATCACTACGTGGGCCAGCATACTGCTGTGCCATCCAAACTTGCCTTCCAAAACACTGCCAGGGATACCTCCTTAGGAAGGGGCATCTAGTGGGCAGGCCAGGCACCTCAATGATGTAACTATGGTGGACTGGGTTGCTCCTTGGGGGGCTGGACTCAGGATTGGGAGGGTCAGGTGGGTCTGTGGGAGGCTGAGCTTGGGTTTGGAAAGGCTGGGTTTCAACATTTTGGGGATATTGTAAGCATGAAGGGCAGTTGAGGGTATAGGGAGGGGGAATTGGTTTACCTTTTTGTTTTTTCTTCCCCTTAGAAGAAATGGGTGGGGAAGAGGTCCTTTGGGTTTTAGGAGGGGATGAGGCAGTGTCAGGATGGGTAGTTTTTCTTCTTTTATGGCCATGTGGGGTATGTAGGGCTTTAGTAGATGGATGGGCTGCTTTTGTTGATGTGGACGTGGAAGGGTAGGGTATCGGTGGAAAAGTAGTCCTTTTGGGTTTGGTATGGGGTGGGGCAGGTGGCAGGTGGCATGTGAAGTTTTTGGGCAGCCAGGGGAGTAGCTGAGACAAGGGGTGGGGTTTTGGAGGTAGAGGGGTGTGATGTTTGTGATGTGTCTATGGCTGTTGGTGTGGTGTGTGTGAGATTGGTGTGTATAGTGGCTGTGCCTGCTGGTGTGGTGTCTGCCTGTATGTCTGTAGTGGAGGTATGTGGTATAGTTGGTGTGGTTTCTACCTGTGCATTTGTATTAGACATATGTACTGCACTGGGTGTGTTGTCTGTCTGTATGTCTTTAGTGGAGGTATGTGGTGCAGTGGGTGTGGTGTCTAACTATATGTAAATGGATGTGGTAGTGAGGGTGTCGAGTGCCTGGTGAGTGGGTGTGTGCCTGTATTTTGTTGTATGTTTTTGTGTTTGTGTGCTGCGTGTGGATGTTGAGGTGGATGTGTGCTGATGTTTGTGTCCGCTTTGGGTAGGTACGGGAATAGGGATTGTGGCTGGTGAATAGACAGAAGGGGGGTGGAAAGCTGGAATTGGTGGAAGGCTGCCATGAATGTGGAAGCTGGAGTCTGAAACGATCTCTGCAGGGAAAACATATCAGAGTGAATGCCCTTCAGGTACAACACCATCTGCATCAACAGGGGGCTTTGCAACTCAATTGCATTCAGCATTGCTGTCTGACCCACAGAGATCTGCCTCAGCATGTCAATGATCCCACACTCAGGGCAGCAGGGGATACAGAGTCAGGGGGTGAGGTGCCTGGTGCAAAGGAGACTCCTCCCATCTTAGGGGAGTGGGCCCAGACAACTGGCTGGGGAGCAGCAAGAAGGGAGGAGATGGAATGGGGTGGTGGACTTGGATGTTGCAGATGCAGGTCCAGGGGACTCCATCACCACTTGGGAGTGTTCATTGGAGCTCGACTCAGACAAAGATGACAATCTAGTAGTGTTGGCTTGCTCCTCTGTGGAACTCCCCTCACCCTCTGGGCCACTGGGTCCCTCTGTACCACTTGCAGAACGAGGACCACTGTGGCCAGCTGCTTCCCCAGAGGTTTTGGCCCTGTCTCCTTCACTGCCCTGGGTTGATGCTGAAAAACATAGTAATAATAGGTTACTTGCTACTGCCTCAACAAACTAGCCAAACAGATCATAACACAACACATTACACAATTGCATAGATCACGACATGTACTAGGATGACTACATTTGTTCCAACATTGGCATGAGAACATGCATGAAAGCTAAATCACCTGTGCACAGTCAGACATAATGGTGTCATAACTACAGTCTGCTACAAATGCATGTGTGACCTTGTACAAAATTTAGCCTCATGTGTGTAGCAGGAGATATCATCACCGTGGCAACTTAAGGCCCTTACAGCATTCCATAGTTACCTGATGTCGTCAAAGGGGATGTCCACATGGAATGCGTTACTACGTACCCACGCAGGGCCCTGCAATCAGCAAATGGTCAGGTGTCCCTAACCCACAATGTGGAGAACTTCTGGGCACCTGCTACAGCTAAGTTGCAGCAATATGTAACTACCACGAAGAAGGCGAAATGGAATTGCCCATTCCGCACTGTTCACAATTCAGAAATTACACTTTCACATCTGTTCGCTGACAGATGACGCACTTGTAAACATGCCAATGTCAATACCATTAGAACACTGAGAGGACCCAAGGCTCAGAAGATATCCAGTCAATGAAGAGCCCTACTTGAGGAAACTAAAATCTTTCCTTGATGCTTCGGACCTAAAAATGGCAGTTCAGGCGTTAGTTATCTCCAGAATTGAATACGGTTGCTCAACCCTATTTGGCCCACCCAAGATCTCCACAGCCCCCCTAAAAGCTGTCCTCAAAGCCCCAGCAAGACAATTAACAGGCTCAAAAAAATTTGGCCATATCTCACCGCACCTGAAGGCGCTGAAATGGCTTCCTCTTGAAGCCAGAATCCAACTCAAACTGGCTTGTATCACGCACAAAGCGCTACAAGCGAAATCCCCTGCACATCTCGCCCAGAAAATCATGGTTTCTGGAGGAGCCAGAAACTCCCGGTCCGCCAGAGACTTTGTGCTCCAGCCACCCCGCTTCCATAAGGAAAAAACTTACAATCATGCCTTCTCTGGAGCCGCACCAAGAATCTGGAACTCGCTGCAGTCGTTCATCAGAAGAATACCTTCTCTGTCAATCTTTAAAAAGGAAGCTAAAACCTTCCAAATAGGCAAGTTCCTCCCATAAATCTCATTCATTGCACACACCACTCAGTGGCATTGCTTTATGTTTTCTGCTAGATTCTTGACTGCTTGGTTGCTCTTGTCTTTGTACTTACCTGTTACTCTCTCAAATGTAATTGCTGGATCTCTCTGCATAATGCTCACATGTCGCTGCTCTGAATATTGTATATACCTGTTATTCCTGAGTGTAGTCACTTCCTTCTATCCCTATCCATATTTATTGTCTATCTCAAACTTGTATACAGCGTGTTATCCCTGTAAAGAGATCTGATACCCTAACGGGTCACATTCGCGCTCTATAAAACTCTAAATAAAATAAATAAATGGTGTCCACAAGGGAATGTTGCACGTGTCCACAATGCCAATCTAGTACTGAGTGCTGATACACACATATCGCCCCAACATGTCAGCATATCACTCCCTGATGCATATCATCAGCCACAGATTGACCCTCCACAGATTCACATATGCATCACACCTGACTGAATACACCTTTCTTAATGGCATGCTAAGTCACATTGCCAGAAAGTTCAGGAAGTGTTCAAACTATGTATGTCTTTGCATCAACATGCTGTCCTGGCTTATGACACCCATCAATGCCATTGGGTATGTGTGACTTTCCCACCCATGTCTACACACCCCTATTTGTGGTTACACCTACTCTGTAGGTCCATCACAGACATATATTGTCATGTACACATTGGCCATGCAAATGTGATGGTTTCTGATAGAAAACCTTGTAGACCCCCTCAGATCATGTATGTAACTGTTGTACAAGTGACAGTACAACTCACAAAGGTACACATGCCAGCATGTAGGCATCACAATAGATGGCACCAGTGATGTAATCCCTCTCATTATACTGTAGGTTCCCCACATACCAAGGGGATGTATTGCACAGTGTCTGTATCCAGAGTGCATTGTATGCCATGCCACAAGCAAGTAGTCCACCATCATATGAGACACAGAAGTGAGGGGTTAATCCAGACACTAGGATGACAAGTGGCCTGTTTGGAACCCACTGTCACACATCATCAAAAGATAATGTATGTCATCTGAGGCAATAGGCAGCCATGTGGCTAAGCAGGGTACTGTCAAATGTGAGTTTACATTTGACAGCACACTGCTTAGTTCCAGGTCACATGGACAGTTGTCATTGGTTATTACCATGCACCTACTACCAGACCCACACATGCAACAACTCTCCCATTGTGTGGGACATGAGTCACCTTCAAGCTTAAAGGGGAAATAGCTGCCTGAAACAAAAGATAGATGGTCATGCACAATGTTTCACTCAGGCCAACTCGCCCCCTCCTTGCTGCTGTTGATCTCTCAACTGCCCATCAAGGTCTGGGTATGTATGCCACTGCCAGTATGTGGGCCATTAGGGGGGCCAGGGTCTGCTGCATTCCCCTTCTGCCTTGGTAGGACAGCCCCAACGGACCTCAACGATCTTCCGAGTGCAGCATCTCAGGTACTCCAACCTTTTCTTGCAATGGACACTACGCCGACGAATGACCCCCAAGACGAATGACTTCCAGGCAATGGTTTTCCACAGGAACACATTCTGACAGGAATTGCCCTGTATGGATGCAATAGATGAAGAGACTTAATGGACATGCAAGATGTCGGTCATCTGCTAGGGTGACACAGAGGTAGTACACAGCTAGCATACCCATCTAACAAGATTGAAGACATTACATGATTGGAGCGCACAAGCTGAGCAATTCAAAAAGCTGTCTGGCAAAATTTTTAAGTCCTCTGACTTCCACCCTCCATCCTGATCTTGCCCATGTTAACTAAGCCAGACCATAGATATCACGTAGCCTGGGAACACACCACATATGCTCTGTAAGGTGTTACCAGGTAACACAGCACACCAATGTGTCCTGACAGCTACAGTAGCAGTGCAGCCCTGGACAGACACCTGAATAGTCTGAACAAATTACTTGATCCAAACTGTCCAAGACATCACTGCTGCCATTACACGAGTACTTGCAAAGTTTGGAGTGACAATCAAAATGCTGCCATGTGTGTAACTTGAAACCCCCACTTTGAGGATTAGTGGACATGTGTTTTCCTAATTTGGACATCTTACTACATCTGCATGTGTTTGTGTTTGAAATTTCTGCCATCATGGATCACACCATAGGCCATATGCGTCAGTGTGTATGGAACAACATCAACATACCATTGTACAAACTGCACAGTTGCATATTATTAAACAGCAGGTGATGCACTTAGGAACCGCACTGCAGTTGTAACTAACTTTCTGGTGTTAACAAATTTCACATCATCAATGTTACTGTACAATGGTAGCATCACTACTATGACAGTAAAACTCCAAATATGTGGGAGCAAGGGGCCTGTTCCTAGGCAATGACACACATGAACAAAATGGGTTTATGGACAGGGCTCTTGGATCTGTGGCTCACATCATGTACCATACCAAATGTTGCAACACCAGGAGCATTCAGGCCAAATCATAGGTCCGTTAAATGTAATAAGTCCACATCTGAGGATAAGAAAATCTACAGGGGGAGTACTCTGTGCATCAGTACCATTGACAAAATAACTCTGCTACAGCCTGGGTCATGGACCATACAGGGCACAAATCATTGTTAGTGTTTGCTCTCTGTATGCTAAGCCTACTGTTCAGACATGACCATCACACATGGCCACATTTCCCATACCTGCCTGTACATCTGATGGCCATCCTATACCTGACATGACTGTTGTTGTTCACTGTGAAGGTGTCTGTGAGGTGTTGGAATATCCCTGATGTCTGGTTAGTGAGGCTCATGTGTGTTTAGTGACTGGTGGGACTGTACACAAATCTGACATAATCCTCAAATGCTACTCACAGGACACATACACAATTTAGAGTTAAAGGCCTATAAATCTTCCAGCACATTTTGCATCAAACATATTTGCACATTCATCATTGGCAACAATAGCTTTATACAAGCATAGAAATGTGCATAAAATAGGTGTAGGGTATAGAAATGTATACACATCACCAGTATGATGTTAAGTCCAAAAAGTACATTGTCACATAAAATAGGACATATTTGCCTGTTTTGGTGGCCACACTATCTGAAATACATAACTCTAATGTCTGTCTGGATCTCAGGGCCACATTCTGGCCCTTGGGAATGGATATATAATATGTTGCAGAGTACATCCTGTAAAACAAGTATTCACCTGTTCCTCTGGTGAGCCATAGAACTGGCGATACAGTGGAAGGACCCTGTCGACCAGGGTCTCCAGCTCCTCTGGAGTGAAGGCAGGGGCCCTGCTCCCTGTACAGTGTGACATGGCAGCTCCCAGAGGTAGTAAACAGCATCTGACTAATGAGGAGTGGTACTAAGCAGCAGCTTCTGGAGGCAAGTGATTTCAAAATCGCAATGTATAAGTAGGCTGCACAGGCGGTCTTCTGTGTAGACGGCCACAGACATTGGTCCTCGGCACTCACCAACTTTAGCCAATGGCTGCGACTGCAGTGTTAAAATCTACCCACAGCATGGTTCAAATCATCCGGCGGTCAATGATCCTGCATGTTCCATTGGCGAGGTTAGGCCTCCACATAGGTGGTCTCCTCTGTAGGCAAACACATCCCTTGAACCACGACTGTCACAATAACATCCATCAGCCTATGGCTATGCCCGCCGTCGTAGAAACCACCTACTGCGACATTTGGAAGCGCCTGCGTGTGGCAATCCTGCATGTACCATTGGTGAGGTTAGGCCTCCAACCTGTCAGTTTTTAAAACCTATGTGTAAAACGAGCTTGTAAGTACGTCTCCCCCACTACATTTATCTGTTGGAAGGTGTCACATGATGTATGACACCATTCCTCTCCATATACCATTACTCAAATGTCAGTGTCGTACATAACTGTGCATGAGTGCACGATTACCCCGTGCAGTGTACACCAGCCGGGAAGGTAGTCATATGTGCAATTCAAACTCCACAACATGACGGTGTCCACCATACACAAGCTGTGTGTATGATGTGTACAGTGCAGTTACAGACACATGTGGAGTCCAGAATGGGGTTGATAGGTGGAACTTTCAGTAATGGCAATTGATCATATACATCTGGTAAACATGTATATATCTTGAAAGCAAAAGTAACTATTAAGACTGTCTACCACCTCGAATGGCCTCTCCTATACCTGGGGTCACTGGTGAAATGTATTCTTCAGTTTGTTTTTCCAGCCATCTCTTTCACTTTCCTTATACAAGGAGTTGCTATGTATGCTGTTGTATGTCACACAAAAATTATGTGAATTGCTGTGTACTGCTAACATATGTGGGTATATGTGGTCACATGACTTTTTAGGTGTGTGTTGGTAAATGTTAGTGTGGACACTGGGACCAATCTCCATATGTCTGTACACCCCACACATGGGTACCCTGGCAGAGCGAGAAGACAGCCTCCAGTCTACCGGCCATTTCCAGACCTACACCTACAAACTGGAAGAAAGAGATGTAATCTGCAAATTTCGTCTCAATAGGCAGAGCATCAAAGATTTATATGACCAGTTGGAGCCTCTTTTACGTCCTCATAGTATACTATCCCACATCTCTGACACAAATAGTTACAGTGATGGTAGTACTGCATTTCCTGGCCACAGGTTCCTTTCAGTACACTGTGGCTATGTCTGGTGGAATGTCACAACCTATGTTCAGCATAGTACTTCGTGATGTATAGAAGCATTGATGAGACTCATGGACAGCTCCATTCAGTTCCTCAGATGTGAAGATTTGGCCAGTCCGAAGGGTGACTTTAATGGTTTGGTCTCATCCCATGCCTTCATTCTACCCCAAGCCAGTTAACAGATCAATAGGAACAGGAAGCACTTCCATTCTATCAATGTGCAAGTGGTTTGTCTAGCATATTTGTACATCTCAAACGTCTGTGCCAGATTCCCAGGTTCAGCACATGACTCTTCATACTGCAGAACAGCATCATATCCGATTTGATGTCCCAACTACTACCGGAGAAGGCCTGGCTTGTTGGTGAGTATAATGTGGTAAACCTTTGTATGTGTGTTGTCAGGTCAAATTTTCTGCAAATGTGTAACTAATTATTGCCCATCTGTTTTTCTTCCATCTAGGAGAGCCAGCATATTCCAACCGCCCATGGCTGTTGACACCAATGAAGAATCTGAAAACGTCAGTGGAGGTCCACTTCAATGAGGCCCATGGAAGAACATGGCAGCCAATGGAGCTGGCTTTTGGACTACTGAAGGCCAGATTCAGATGTCTTAACAAGAGTGGGGGAGCCCTCCTCTACTCACACCAGGAAGGTGTGTCAGATAACTGCAGCCTGCTTCATGCTCCACAACTTTGCACTGCGCCGAACATCCCTCTCATCACAGAGGATGGTGACCAGCAGGTGCCACCGGGTGAGGATTCTGAATTACCAAATGATGATGACAGTGGTGAAGAGGAAGGAGTTGACATGCGTCGACGGATCATTAACAACATCTTCTCATAAGTGTAAGTATGCTGTGAGATGTCGTGACTTTGGCTGTTACAGTGATTGTTGTTGTGTAGCTGTGAGGAGTATGTTCATGGATACATGTTAGGTCTGTAAAGGTGTGTGAAACTATGTGCACAGACGTTTGTGGAGTAAGGTCTTGACACATGCACACGTTGATGATGTTACTTCATGTAGGTGATATTGATCTATTCAATGTGTACAGTATAAGTTGACAGAGATTGTTGTGATATGTATGGTTTCCTTGCTAATCTGTTTGTTATTGTCTGTTTAGGAACCTTCACCATATTATCCTCATTTGGATATTTCAGAGTTAGGCCATCAGCATGTATAGGATGCTGTTTCTAAGTATGAAGTGGACATGGATTGTTCCTGGGACTGTCTGTCATAGACTTTGGGTGTACAAATCTTGTACCAAGCCAGCTTGCACAGAGATAGGAAGGAAGTTGCTAAAACTCCATTGGACTTGTTCCCTGTTGTGTGGTGGTCCTCTGGCAATATGTGAGCCATCATGTGCTCCAACACAATGTGGCTGTTGGGTCAAAACATGCTAGTCTTCCTTCACATTGGCTAAGTCCTCAATGTGTATGAACTGGATGTAGCATTTGATATGTCTCTCATTGTATGCCACAGTGCTTGTGACACACAACTGACATATGTTTGTGACATTCCACCAGATGCAGAAAGACTGGATTGGAATGAACTTGTGCTTAGAAACTGTAGTACTGCCATGTTTTGGTTGATTTGTTCTAGTGATGTGGGATACCTTTTGTGAGGATGTGGATGTGGCTCCAGCTGATGACATGAACCAATTGCCAGTTGCCTATCCTATTTAGCATTGTCAGATGTGTCTCCTCCTACCATGTTTTTGAAGTATGCACATGACACTTGTGGTCACTGACATAGATATTTTGTCTTGTGTTGCTCTTTTTTTTACATTATGACAGCCTAATGTTTGGGACTATGGAATAAAGTTGTCCTGAAACTTTACACTTGTATGTCTGTCTTGTGGTGGCGTGGTTCAGTGAGTGTGTAGCACATTGTTGATAATGCACATGTACATGCTTACCTAAGTGGCTTACACTTTCATCTGAGGGATCACAGGGTAATTAATACATAGCTTGCCAGTTGTAAATAATATGACATTAGCTAGTGTTGTTGTGAAAAGTGAATTTATTGCAAGGCGCATGGTGAGAACAAGAAATGAAGCAAAATCAGACATAAAATGAACAGAATGGAGAGTAGTTGTTAGTGTTGGTGGATGAATCCATTGATTTAAGAACCACATTGCCAGGAGTCCAAAGTCAAACACATTCCTCCCATCAGAAGGGAGAAAGTGTACAGGAATTGTCAACAAAGTGACAGACGGACAGAATTTCTTTACTCAGTTGATAAAACAACCATAAAAGCATGCAGCACATAAAAACAGATAAAATGCGTCCAATATTATAAATAACTCCACGCACGATAAAATCCGAAATGAGACCCGATATACAAATAAAGTGCACAGTGCCTTATGTTTAAAATGATAGCCCATAAAAAACATTGCAACGCCCTATCCTTTAAATATAGCAGCACGTAAAAAACAGGTTACAACAGTGTAGGTTTCTTCATCTAAAAGACATTGAAGAGAGAAGTAGGCCGAGGCACAGTGTCTCAAATTTCTGGATCTCGGAAATGGCACCAAGAAACATTTATGTACACTGCATAAAATTTGCAGAAAAAAAAGGAAATGAATCATGGATCGGTTAGCGCCACTATTACACGGACAAGCAATCGCATCTAGGTTCGGCTGATGGCCCAGAGGGAAACAAAGCAGGTACTTCAATCAATCAGGGGTTATTAAGCGTGCTACTCACCCGTGAGGGTCTAAAGGCACTGAGGGGGGGTTCGCAGTTCCGTTAGCCGAAGAGCAAGGTCTTGAGGGCCTTCCTGAAGGTGTTCAGGGATGGGGCGAGTCTGATGTCTGCCGGGAGCTCATTCCAGGTTTTGGCCGCAATGTGAAAGAAGGATCTTCCACCTGCTCTGGCTCTGCGGATGCGCGGGGTTTCAGCCAGTGCGAGGTACGAAGATCGGAGGTTTCTTTTGGGTATGTGGAAGTTGATTCTGTCGTTGAGGTATTTGGGTCCGGTGTTGTGTAGGCATTTGTAGGCGTGGGTGAGGATTTTGAAGGTGACTCTTTTCTCCACGGGGAGCCAGTGGAGCCTTCGAAGGTGTTGGCTGATGTGTTCGTGCCGGGGGATGCCGAGGACGAGTTGGGCGGCGGTATTCTGTATCATCTGGAGTTTTCGGAGTAGGGACTTGTTTATGCCGGCGTATAGTGCGTTTCCATAGTCCAGTCTGCTGGAGATGAGTGCGTGGGTGACTGTCTTCCTTGATTCTGGGGGGATCCATTTGAAGGGCTTGCGGAGGATGCGGAGGGTGGCAGCTCTAATCCTGAATAACAAAGAATGCTCCCAGGCCCTAATAGATTTCCACGCGTAACTATTAGAGGCGGCCTCCACACTTAAAAGCAAATACTTTCCAATAGTCACTTTCTGTGACTCACCTTTGACCCTTTTATTGTGCAAATGAGCTAACAGCAATGCGGACGCCTGACGAGTTTTTTACAAATGACAACCAAGGAATTGACATGCCCTTGTCACAGGCCAGGCAGTCGGTGATTATAGCCCTTGTTAATGAGGCTTCATTGTTTCGCCAAATAGAAAGCCACAACAGAGAGGGTCTAATTAGAATATGATCACACAAATAAGTGAGACCCAATTCTCTATGGCAAATAAAATGTGAGGAGAATACTGGAACAGCCAAAGCTCTTCTACAAAAATTATTTTACTCCCTCTGAAGTGCCATACATTCAGAAATACCCCAAATGCCCGCCCTGTAAGTGGCTACTGGAGAGCATTGTGCCTTATAAATTTGTCTAACCGGGGCCAGAGGCCACCCGATAGAGGGGCGTGGAAACTGAGGAGTGAACCCGCTGATCGTGGCAATTTTGCCCTGATTTACAAAACGTGCAGATTCCAGGAACCTCTTGAATTAAAAGTTATACCTAAATATGAAAAAGATTTTGTACCTTCAGAGGTATTTGAGTCAATTCTAATTCTGAGGTCCGGGTATCTTTTGGCACCACATGTCATTATAAAAGATTTAGAAAAATTGTTTAAAAGATCATATTTTTAGATAAAAGTCACAAAAGTGTGAACTAACGTTCTCAAGGCTATAGGTGTACGGGCCATTAAAACTGCATTGTCTGCATATAGGAGTGCGGAAAGCAAAGTACCATTTATCTTTGGGACATCTGGGGTACTAGCTGCCGATTGCATATTTAAGTTGTTAATATAAAGAATAAATAATAAGGGAGCAAGTACACACCCTTGCCACACTCCTCGGTGAGTCTCAATAATGCCTGAAAGTTCACCTTTTTGTCCAGACCGCACCCTTGCTGAGGTGTTGGAGTGGAGTGCAGCTAATATATGTATTAATGCCCCGTCTAATAAAATTTCATAAAGGTGTTGCTAAAACCTATTTTGGTTTACACAATCGAAAGCCATTGATAAGTCCATGAATCCTAAATACAGAAGAGACTGTTTGGCTACTGTATACTTACCAATTACCGAGTTCAAGTTAAGGCACTGCTCCACAGTGCCAATGCCAGTCCGAAAACCATATTGACATAGATCCAGGATATTCTTTTCATGAACTCAATCCTGAATCCTGTAGTAAAGAACTCGACCAAACATTTTGGCCGGTATGTCAATCAAAGAGATTGGACGATAGCAGTGGGTCTTTGTATGGTAGAAGATGTCATACTATTCAAGCAGGGAAGCCCATACATCCAGAATTCATTTAATTAAATCGATGGGGACTCCATCAGGGCCTGGAGATTTGCCCCCACACTCTGTTGAATTGCTGCTATGACTTCATCAAGAGTAAGAAGTAACATTTTAAAAGGGGTAGCAGCCTGTTTTGACAAAACTGAAGGATTCACAGCTTTATCTAAATATATCTTGACAAAGTGCTTCACCCATGCATCACTCTCTATGTAACAGCAAATATCAGTGGGTGTCTGATCAAGGGAATGCATGTTGGTCACACCTTTCCAGAACGCAGTACTATCCTTTGAGTGTGCTTAATCAAAAAGAACCTTCCACTGGCGAGTGGTGACCTCATTTCTCTTGTGAGAGACCACAACTTTGTATTCATTCCTTGTCCGAACCACTTCAGCGTGATCTATGGGATTTTTACACAGGGATCTATGTAATGAATGATTCGCATGCGAACAAGCGTGGTCAAACCACCGTGGACACTGTGCCCTAGGTCTGTGGGGCTTACTAAGCGTCCATTTAATCTTTTTGCAGAAACCTACAAAAGCGCTGACTATTTTCCCCTATTCCCCATCAGGGCTGGACTGGGAGATGAAACCGGCCCTGGCAAACTGCCAGGGCCGGCCCCCCTGTGGGGCGGCCGAGCTGTTTGCTAGGGCCGGCTTTGGCCAATTTTGTTACAGGCGGCCGATATTGCCGGCCCCGGGTAACAAAAACGGCCCCCCAGGGGCCCAAAACAGGCCCCCACCCTGGCGGCCCACAGGGGAAACGCCCGGTGCCTGCTACGGCCAGTCCAGCCCTGTTCCCCATGCTCTGCTAAACATGCCAATGCTAAATCTGTGTTCTCTGGAAATAACTTTTCTTAAAAATTGCACAGGAGCAGACAATTTCCAACATACTCCTAAATTGTCAGCGGATGGGCATATTGAGCTGAGGCCAGTTGCAAGTTTAATCGTCCTGCTACTAAGATACCAAAATCTACTACAACATGATTGCAATCCCCAAATTGAGTGGGAATAATGGTGCCATACATTAATAGATTTATCAGATTATATGGGAGACAAATACGTAACCTATACCCGTAGAACAATTTCTTCATCCGAACATCGGCAACCCTGCATTATCGTTGCCAGCTATCTCTAAAGCATTATGCATGTTGGCTGAGTTAAGTTGTTCCTCCAACTCTTTGCCCCTTGTATCCCCTCAGGCATTGCCCTTAAACATCTGGCCAATACTTTTAAATGGGGGTTTGGCGTTAAAGTCTGCCTCCAAGCAAACAAATAGTTGAAGGCCCATGTTTACACTTTTTACCAATAAAGAAGAAATTAAATCAAATACAGCTGGAAAATTCTTATTGGGAGCATGATAAAAGTCGTTGTTATAGAAATTCACCAAGTATAACTCCAGGGCCTCCCTATACACTACTACTTGGAAGTTGTTTTCTTGTACATCTAAGGCCTCTGCTCTACCTCCAGGTAACACATTAATCCAAATGGAAAGCCCCCGGATGGATCTGCAGGTAGAGAAAAGCACACAAAACCCTCAAAAATGATCAGGGCAATGTCCCATTGTTAAAATTCAAGAATGTCTCATAGACAGGTCACATAGAAACAAGTTGTAGGTTTATTCATAAAGTAACAGCTTCAGATAAAGCTAACTGGAAGGTGGTAAAGTCCATGTAATGCCCCACCAGGAGCAGCCTCCTTGCTGCTCAGCCCATCTCTTCCAACTGACATCTCCTCATGTCCCACACACTCAACATTCCAAATGACATCATTATAGACTGAGCAGCAAGGGACAGAACAAGAATAAGGAAGATGCACTAACCAACTATAATTAGGTTATAGCACATCTCCCTTCCTTAGGGAAACTAAACACGAATACTGCCAACAAATAGCAAAGATATATAAATGCATTAAGGCACAAAGAACAAAATTACATTGCTACGTAAACAAGAATAAACATCTTAAATGGATTAGAAAGAAAATACATTAAGCAGTAGTTGAATGTACATAATGCAATCAGAAAATACTCAATCCGGAAAATACATTAGATAAATGAATGCATGAAAACACACCATAAGCAAATGCAAGTAAGCAAATGAATGCAAGAAAAATATCTAAAGCAAATGAATGAATGCCCCATCCCCCTCCCTTAGGGAAACTCAATAGTTGGGTACTCACTACCCACAAACTCACTCCCAATGACACTCAAAACACCGTAATAGGGGAAAAACACCTCCCTATAGGGGAATACACCTCCCAATGTAACTGAACACTGTAATAGGGGAAAATACCTCCCTACGAAACTCAAAAGCTCTGTAATAGGGAACAACACCTCCCTATGGGGGTATACACCTCCCAATGCACACTGAACATTGTAATAGGGGAAAATACCTCCCTATGAAACTCAAAAACTCTGTAATAGGGAAAAACACCTCCCTATAGGGGAATACACATCCAATGACGCACTGAATATTGTGATAGGGGAAACACACCTCCCTATGAAACTCAAAACACCGTAATAGGGGAAAAACACCTCCCTATGGGGGAATACACCTCCCAATGCACACTGAACATTGTAATAGGGGAAAACACCTCCCTATGAAACTCAACGACTCTGTAATAGGGAAAAAACACCTCCCTATAGGGGAACACACCTCCCAATGACACACTGAACACTGTAATAGGGGAAAACACCTCCCTATAGGGGAAACACCTCCCTGAAGAAACACCGTAATAGGGAACACAACTCCCTGTGAACTGAATAAACACACTGTAATAGGGGAACACACCTCCCTATAGGGGAATACACCTCCCTTTGAGACTGAACAAAACGTAATAAAATATACGTTACGACATCGACATTTGTAGTTTAGAATGCAGTAAAATTAGTAATGGCAGCACAAGCAATAACGAAAACATGTCCAAGCTAGGAAAGATAAAGAGAATTAAGCATTGATGGTGCACCTATGTGTAAAAAAAAACAAAAAACTGTGGCATCACATAGCTTTACTACAGAATCTACTTAAAGACAAGGATACTCTTTTCCATTGACTGTTGCATCTACAGCTGCTTCTATATGAGCACGAAAGCACAAGAACAGTCTTACCGGAAACCGAAGGTGAAAGTCAAATCCACAGAAGATGAAATAATAGCAAAAGTAGAGTTGTTGCAATATGCCCCCATAAATATCCTTTTGGTTGTGAAGCCAAACTTGGACCCACACGTCGCTCTGTATTGAAGCAATTACACTGAAAAACCCTTGCTCAAAATCCTTCCTACAGCCCGTAGAGCGCAAAGAATGCGTGCACCAAACAAAAACTGGATCTGGAGAAAACGGTTGCACGAGGATCCCACGACGTGAAGAAAATTCATTACCACACGTGGTTGGCCGCAGGCAACCAGGAACCAGCTATACAATGCGTGGAAGTGGTAGCCAACCCTAAGATGGCGGCACGTAAGTGACGCTGGGCCGGATGGCTCACAGCGCGACCGTGCATGCAGGCGTCCAGAAGCAGGTACACACCGCGAGCAGCTTGGAGCGCCAGAGGGAATCCTCGAAAACAACGCAGGACAATCAAGTTCAAGTAAGTCTGCACGCGCAGTTTGTAACTCACGCCTCAGTCTTTTAAACTGCAACACAGCGGTTGGCTAACGCTCAAAGTCTCGATGTCTCAGAGGACATTGTCAATGAAAGACAAACCAAAAAAATGTTTTTTAAAATGTCCAACTTTTTTTTTTTTTTTAGACTCACAATTCATTTCTTGCTGACACTGCCAAGACCAAAACGATCCAGTGTGGCCCAAAGTACATCCTCTCCAATGTCGTGTGCACTCACTCATAACAGAGCATTGAACAACTAGATACTGTGCACAGGCCCAGACACGTAAGACTTCCAGTGAGTCCAACTGCCACAATCTGTAGTCAGACCTTGCACATGTCGTGACAATCACAGTAATCCACTGCGCAAATAACCCATTGACTACTGGAAATACAACGTAATTCAGAAACAGATGACGGCAGGCTCCACAGTAAACTGTTTGAAGACCAGTAATAGTACAAAGATAGAGGGAAAATCCTTTCATCCACAGTATCAGCAAAGCAAGCAGGAGCATTTAACTCAGTAAATCACGTAGGCCTTCAGGGTTGGGGACAGCTTACAGCAGGAACAGGCAGGTACCAGGAACTGGCACTTACGTGGTAGGGCGACCGATGGAGTGGTCACTGGTGGGGCAAAGGGGTGCCAGTTTCCTCAAATACAGGCTTGTAGGTTCTCTTGAAGTTCCTTTTTCTTGAAAATCCTTTAAGCTTCATAAACCATTCCACGTTTCCTGAAATAGCAGAATATCATATGATCTTATAAGCGCTTGCCACTCCGGAAGTAGGATCTTAGGGCGTATACCAGCGATATTCCAACTCAAGACTGTTAATGGACGTGGGTAACAGGGGGCAGGTGCAACATTAACAATCTCCTCTAAGCAAGGTGGTATTAGTGTTGAGATGGGGGTAATGCAAACCGGTTCTGCCTGTGTTAGGAGGTCAAGAGGAGCCAAAATATCCACAATCCCAGGACATGCTTCCAAGGCAACCAGCTTAGCTGACCAGGGCACACACTGTCAGTTAATCTCATTACAATCAGCCAGTGGGGAATATTTGGTGCTATTTGGCAGTGCCCAAAAAGGATCCAAGTGATAATCTTGGGACGGGATGCAAGATAACAATTTGGGGGGTTTATAAAAGGTAACAATAGATGAATTAACTAGTGTTCTTAAAATTGTTTAAGCAACAAGTTCCCCAAAATACAGGGCTGTCAAAAGTTGACTACGATGCAATCACCAGGAATGTCTTTTGGGACAGTCCCAATCCAGCTTATACGTCAGACCATTAAAACGACATTCCCATCTCACAGCTTAAAGTTTATGTTGGCCCCAAGCCAGTGTGCCACCTTGTCATGTGTTTGTTCCCATGTATCTATTTGACAATTCTTCAATGGGGGCACTCAGGTCATGACGACAACATTGGGGGAGGCCTCTGGAGGAATATTTAAGATGTTGGTAGAGGGTTTGGCTTCCTGTACACCCAAATTTGGGTTGATGCATGGTACTCTAGTGGGTTGACTGGATGCTGTAGCGCAATTTCTGCTACCGAGATCATGTTCCTCTTTTCCTGAGGTAACCTTGCTGGCTACAGTTCCACTTGAAGCGTTGCGTGACTGCAATGATGAAACTGTCCTTGTAGATTTTATAGGCACGATGGGATTGCCAGATCACTTACCACCGCTCAGAGTATTACTTGAAATAGCTGTGGGCAGAGGAAGATTGAGTACGGGACATGCTGCAGGGGGGTATAGCTGGGCGCTTCAGCAACAATTACAAGCGCTTTTCTATGCCTGATAGGTGCTCTTTTATAGGGGTTAAATGCTTTTCCAGGGATTCGACGAGTAAGCCCAACAATCTATCAAAAAATGAATCAGTCTGCTGTGGCAACTCCTACCCTCTGCTGCATATACTTTCCGTTGAATGTACCTTGGAGCGAGTTTTGCAGTTGGGCATTCTCTTTCTCTTAACGGCTGGTTTGGGAGTTGGTAAAGGGCTACTGATATCCACAGTGCAAATGGCTCCTTCAGGGCTTACAGGGGCCCCATAAGTCTCAGTTGATCCAGAGTTAGACAATACTTTTCCTTGTCCCACCCAAGGACATCCTAAATTAAGATTCGGAGTTGGGCACAATATGCACTCCCCCCCCATGCCACTACCTTGACCGAAGGCGATTTGAGTGCTTACCACCCCTATAGCTCTCTCTAGCATAGTGTCAATGATTGTGGGTATATGGAGCGCCACAGCAACGCCCATACCTTTCCCTTTTCCTCATTGTGCTAAACTGTTACAGTCACAGGGTGGATAAATAGTGGGAAAATCCACCCAAACTTTTATAAATTTAAACCAACAATAGCTCAAGGTACTCACGTCAGAGGGGTTGACCAGCCCAGCCTCTTCTGGCCACTGACAGGCACAGACAGGACCGCTCTTGGCCCGGTCTTTGCCTGAGCAACGCATGGGTGTGACCCGTGTGTGTCTCGCGTTGTGATACACCCAGGCTGCTTATGTTGATGCCTCCATGTGCAAGCTGCTGGCGTCAGTGACTTCCCAGCTGCGTTGTATAATGGGACTTAAAGTCCGGCCCTGCTCTGAAGCTCCTTGGTCTCCCCGCGCTGCGGGATACCCGGGCTGCCTATGATTGTACCACCAGAAATGAGCTGCTGGCGTCAGCAGCTTCCCAGCTGTATTGCATAATGGGGCTTGAAGTTCGCCCCTGCTCTGAAGCTTCTCGATCCCCCTGTGCTGCAGGACACCTGGGCTGCTCATGATGGCGCCTTGGGGCACAAGCGGCTGGCGTCGGAGGCTTCCCAGTCGCGTTGTGTAATGGGGCTTGAAGTTCGCCCTTGCTCTGAAGCTCCTCAGTTTTCCAAAGTGAACGGATTACACACAAAGGAGGAAATCACGAGCACCGTTTCTTACTGGCGGTGGTGGGTGCCTTGCCATCCGACCCTCCAGGAAATTTCCTTGGACATCCCACCCCTATAGCTCTCTCTAGAATAGTGTCAATGCTTGTGGGTATATGGGGTGCCACAGTAATGCCCATACCTTTCCCTTTTCCGCATTGTGCTAAACTGTTACAGTCACAGGGTAGATAAATAGTGGGAAAATTCACCCAAACTTTTGAAAATTTAAACCAACAATAGCTCAAGGCACTCACGTCACAAGGGTTTCCCAGCCCATCTTCTGGCCACTCACAGGCACAGACAGGCCCGCTCTTGGTCCGGTCATTGCCCAAGCCACACACGGGTGTGACCCGTGTGTGTCCCGCGTTGTGATACACCCAGGCTGCTTATGGTGATGCCTCCAGGCACAAGCTGCTGAAGTCGGTGACTTACCAGCTGCGTTGTATAATGGGACTTGAAGTCCGGCCCTGCTCTGAAGCTCCTTGGTCTCCCCGTGCTGCGGGACACCCGGGCTGCCTATGATTGTGCCACCGGACATGAGCTGCTGGCATCGGCAGCTTCCCAGCTGCATTGCATAATGAGGCTTGAAGTCCGCCCCTGCTCTGAAGCTTCTCAATCTCCCTCTGCTGCAGGACACCCGGGCTGCTCATGATGGCGCCTTCGGGCACAAGCGGCTGGCGTCGGAGGCTTCCCAGTCGCGTTGTGTAATGGGGCTTGAAGTTCGCCCTTGCTCTGAAGCTCTTCGGTTTTCCAAAGTGAACGGATTACACACAAAGGAGAGAATCAGGAGCACCGTTTTTTACAGGCGGTGGTGGGTGCCTTGCCATCCGACCCTCCTGGAAATTTCCTTGGAAATCCCACCCCTATAGCTCTCTCTAGAATAGTGTCAATGCTTGTGGGTATATGGGGTGCCACAGTAACGCCCATACCTTTCCCTTTTCCGCATTGTGCTAAACTGTTACAGTCACAGGGTTGATAAATAGTGGGAAAATCCACCCAAACTTTTGAAAATTTAAACCAACAATAGCTCAAGGTACTCACGTCACAAGGGTTGCCCAGCCCAGCTTCTTCTGGCCACTGACAGGCACAGATAGGCCCGCTCTTGGTCCGGTCATTGCCCAAGCCACACACGGGTGTGACCCGTGTGTGTCCCGCGTTGTGATACACCCAGGCTGCTTATGGTGATCCCTCCAGGCACAAGCTGTTGAAGTCGGTGACTTACCAGCTGCGTTGTATAATGGGACTTGAAGTCCGGCCCTGCTCTGAAGCTCCTTGGTCTCCCCGCGCTGCGGGACAACCGGGCTGCCTATGATTGTGCCACCGGACATGAGCTGCTGGCATCGGCAGCTTCCCAGCTGCATTGCATAATGGGGCTTGAAGTCCGCCCCTGCTCTGAAGCTTCTCAATCTCCCTGTGCTGCAGGACACCAGGGCTGCTCATGATGGCGCCTTCGGGCACAAGCGGCTGGCGTCGGAGGCTTCCCAGTCGCGTTGTGTAATGGGGCTTGAAGTTCGCCCTTGCTCTGAAGCTCTTCGGTTTTCCAAAGTGAACGGATTACACACAAAGTAGGAAATCAGGAGCACTGTTTTTTACTGGCGGTGGTGGGTGCCTTGCCATCCGACCCTCCTGGAAATTTCCTGGGAAATCCCACCCCTATAGCTCTCTTTAGAATAGTGTCAATGCTTGTGGGTATATGGGGTGCCACAGTAACGCCCATACCTTTCCCTTTTCCGCATTGTGCTAAACTGTTACAGTCACAGGGTTGATAAATAGTGGGAAAATCCACCCAAACTTTTGAAAATTTAAACCAACAATAGCTCAAGGTACTCACATCACAAGGGTTGCCCAGCCCAGCTTCTTCTGGCCACTGACAGGCACAGACAGGCCCGCTCTTGGTCCGGTCTATGCCCGAGCCACGCACGGGTGTGACCCGTGTGTGTCCCGCGTTGTGATACACCAAGGCTGCTTATGGTGATGCCTCCAGGCACAAGCTGCTGGCATCGGTGACTTCCCAGCTGCGTTGTATAATGGGACTTGAAGTCCGGCCCTGCTCTGAAGCTCCTTGGTCTCCCCCCGCTGTGGGACACCCAGGCTGCCTATGATTGTGCCACCGGACATGAGCTGCTGGCGTCGGCAGCTTCCCAGCTGCATTGTATAATGGGGCTTGAAGTCCGCCCCTTCTCTGAAGATTCTCGATCTTCCTGTGCTGCAGGACACCCGGGGTGCTCATGATGGCGCCTTTGGGCACAAGTGGCTGGCGTCAGAGGCTTTCCAGTTGCGTTGTGTAATGAGGCTTGAAGTTCGCCCTTGCTCTGAAGCTCCTCGGTTTTCCAAAGTGAACGGATTACACACAAAGGAGGAAATCAGGAGCACTGTTTTTTACAGGCGGTGGTGGGTGCCTTGCCATCCGGCCCTCCTGGAAATTTCCTTGGACATCCCACCCCTCTAGCTCTCTCTAGAATAGTGTCAATGCTTGTGGGTATATGGGGCGCCACAGTAACGCCCATACCTTTCCCTTTTCCGCATTGTGCTAAACTGTTACAGTCACAGGGTAGATAAATAGTGGGAAAATCCACCCAAACTTTTGAAAATTTAAACCAACAATAGCTCAAGGTACTCACGTCACAAGGGTTGCCCAGCCAGCTTCTTCTGGCCACTGACAGGCACAGACAGGCCCGCTCTTGGTCCGGTCATTGCCCAAGCCACACACGGGTGTGACCCGTGTGTGTCCCGCGTTGTGATACACCCAGGCTGCTTATGGTGATGCCTCCAGGCACAAGCTGCTGAAGTCGGTGACTTACCAGCTGCGTTGTATAATGGGACTTGAAGTCCGGCCCTGCTCTGAAGCTCCTTGGTCTCCCCGAGCTGCGGGACACCCGGGCTGCCTATGATTGTGCCACCGGACATGAGCTGCTGGCATCGGCAGCTTCCCAGCTGCATTGCATAATGGGGCTTGAAGTCCGCCCCTGCTCTGGAGCTTCTCAATCTCCCTGTGCTGCAGGACACCCAGGCTGCTCATGATGGCGCCTTCGGGCACAAGCGGCTGGCGTCGGAGGCTTCCCAGTCGCGTTGTGTAATGGGGCTTGAAGTTCGCCCTTGCTCTGAAGCTCTTCGGTTTTCCAAAATGAACGGATTACACACAAAGGAGGAAATCAGGAGCACCATTTTTTACTGGCGGTGGTGGGTGCCTTGCCATCCGACCCTCCTGGAAATTTCCTTGGAAATCCCACCCCTATAGCTCTCTCTAGAATAGTGTCAATGCTTGTGGGTATATGGGGTGCCACAGTAACACCCATACCTTTCCCTTTTCCGCATTGTGCTAAACTGTTACAGTCACAGGGTTGATAAATAGTGGGAAAATCCACCCAAACTTTTGAAAATTTAAACCAACAATAGCTCAAGGTACTCACATCACAAGGGTTGCCCAGCCCAGCTTCTTCTGGCCACTGACAGGCACAGACAGGCCCGCTCTTGGTCCGGTCTATGCCCGAGCCACGCACGGGTGTGACCCGTGTGTGTCCCGCGTTGTGATACACCCAGGCTGCTTATGGTGATGCCTCCAGGCACAAGCTGCTGGCATCGGTGACTTCCCAGCTGCGTTGTATAATGGGACTTGAAGTCCGGCCCTGCTCTGAAGCTCCTTGGTCTCCCCCCGCTGCGGGACACCCAGGCTGCCTATGATTGTGCCACCGGACATGAGCTGCTGGCGTCGGCAGCTTCCCAGCTGCATTGTATAATGGGGCTTGAAGTCCGCCCCTTCTCTGAAGATTCTCGATCTTCCTGTGCTGCAGGACACCCGGGCTGCTCATGATGGCGCCTTCGGGCACAAGCGGCTGGCGTCAGAGGCTTTCCAGTCGCGTTGTGTAATGAGGCTTGAAGTTCGCCCTTGCTCTGAAGCTCCTCGGTTTTCCAAAGTGAACGGATTACACACAAAGGAGGAAATCAGGAGCACTGTTTTTTACAGGTGGCGGTGGGTGCCTTGCCATCCGACCCTCCTGGAAATTTCCTTGGACATCCCACCCCTCTAGCTCTCTCTAGAATAGTGTCAATGCTTGTGGGTATATGGGGCGCCACAGTAACGCCCATACCTTTCCCTTTTCCGCATTGTGCTAAACTGTTACAGTCACAGGGTAGATAAATAGTGGGAAAATCCCTCCAAACTTTTGAAAATTTAAACCAACAATAGATCAAGGTACTCATGTCACAAGGGTTGCCCAGCCCAGCTTCTTCTGGCCACTGACAGGCACAGACAGGCCCGCTCTTGGTCTGGTCTTTGCCCGAGCCACGCACGGGTGTGACCCGTGTGTGTCTCGCGTTGTGATACACCCAGGCTGTTTATGGTGATGCCTCCAGGCACAAGCTGCTGAAGTCAGTGACTTACCAGCTGCGTTGTATAATGGGACTTGAAGTCCGCCCCTGCTATGAAGCTCCTTGGTCTCCCCGCGCTGCGGGACACCCGGGCTGCTTATGATTGCGCCACCGGACATGAGTTGCTGGCACCGGCGGCTTCCCAGGTGCATTGCATAATGGGGCTTGAAGTCTGTCCCTGCTCTGAAGCTCCTCGATCTCCCTGTGCTGCAGGACACCCGGGCTGCTCATGATGGCGCCTTCGGGCACAAGCGGCTGGCGTCGGTGGCTTCCCAGTCATGTTGTGTAATGGGGCTTGAAGTCCGCCCTTGCTCTGAAGCTCTTCGGTTTTCCAAAGTGAACGGATTACACACGAAGGAGGAAATCAGGAGCACCGTTTTTTACTGGTGGTGGTGGGTGCCTTGCCATCCGACCCTCCTGGAAATTTCCTTGGAAATCCCACCCCTATAGCTCTCTCTAGAATAGTGTCAATGCTTGTGGGTATATGGGGTTCCACAGTAACGCCCATACCTTTCCCTTTTCCGCATTGTGCTAAACTGTTACAGTCACAGGGTTGATAAATAGTGGGAAAATCCACCCAAACTTTTGAAAATTTAAACCAACAATAGCTCAAGGTACTCACATCACAAGGGTTGCCCAGCCCAGCTTCTTCTGGCCACTGACAGACACAGACAGGCCCGCTCTTGGTACGGTCTATGCCCGAGCCACGCACGGGTGTGACCCGTGTGTGTCCCGCATTGTGATACACCCTTGCTGCTTATGGTGATGCCTCCAGGCACAAGCTGCTGGCATCGGTGACTTCCCAGCTGCGTTGTATAATGGGACTTGAAGTCCGGCCCTGCTCTGAAGCTCCTTGGTCTCCCCCCGCTGCGGGACACCCAGGCTGCCTATGATTGTGCCACCGGACATGAGCTGGTGGCGTCGGCAGCTTCCCAGCTGCATTGTATAATGGGGCTTGAAGTCCGCCCCTTCTCTGAAGATTCTCGATCTTCCTGTGCTGCAGGACACCCGGGCTGCTCATGATGGCGCCTTCGGGCACAAGCGGCTGGCGTCAGAGGCTTTCCAGTCGCGTTGTGTAATGAGGCTTGAAGTTCGCCCTTGCTCTGAAGCTCCTCGGTTTTCCAAAGTGAACGGATTACACACAAAGGAGGAAATCAGGAGCACCGTTTTTTACAGGCTGTGGTGGGTGCCTTGCCATCCGACCCTCCTGGAAATTTCCTTGGACATCCCACCCCTCTAGCTCTCTCTAGAATAGTGTCAATGCTTGTGGGTATATGGGGCGCCACAGTAACGCCCATACCTTTCCCTTTTCCGCATTGTGCTAAACTGTTACAGTCACAGGGTAGATAAATAGTGGGAAAATCCACCCAAACTTTTGAAAATTTAAACCAACAATAGCTCAAGGTACTCACGTCACAAGGGTTGCCCAGCCCAGCTTCTTCTGGCCACTGACAGGCACAGACAGGCCCGCTCTTGGTCTGGTCTTTGCCCGAGCCACGCACGGGTGTGACCCGTGTGTGTCCCGCGTTGTGATACACCCAGGCTGTTTATGGTGATGCCTCCAGGCACAAGCTGCTGGCGTCGGTGACTTTCCAGCTGAGTTGTATAATGGGACTTGAAGTCCGCCCCTGCTATGAAGCTCCTTGGTCTCCCTGCGCTGCGGGACACCCGGGCTGCTTATGATTGCGCCACCGGACATGAGCTGCTGGCGTCGGCGGCTTCCCATGTGCATTGCATAATGGGGCTTGAAGTCTGTCCCTGCTCTGAAGCTCCTCGATCTCTCTGTGCTGCAGGACACCCGGGCTGCTCATGATGGCGCCTTCGGGCACAAGCGGCTGGTGTCGGTGGCTTCCCAGTCATGTTGTGTAATGGGGCTTGAAGTCCGCCCTTGCTCTGAAGCTCCTCGGTTTTCCAAAGTGAACGGATTATACATGAAGGAGGAAATCAGGTGCACCGTTTCTTACTGGCGGTGGTGGGTGCCTTGCCATCCGACCCTCCTGGAAATTTCCTTGGACGTCCCACCCTATGTCAGGTAGGGGGATCCACAACTGCAGGGTCCAGGGTGTCTGAGGAGTCTCCCCCTGACAGGGCCTTCCTCCCTTTGGCTACCACAGATATCGAAGGGACAGATGTAGTTGTGCCACAAGGAGGGGTAGGTGTTTGTGGAAAGGCCCTTTAGAGAGTGGTATTAATGTCCCTCAGCACCCCAATGACCTGGTCCATTTTGTCATTATGTCTATCCATTTGTGGTCTAAGGACCTCTGCAGTTGCTTAATTTCCCGGACTATCTCAAGTACCTGGCCCATTGCGTCCTGGTATCCCTCGCCCGTGACTCAGGCAAGTTTGTCCTGGGCATCAGCTCTATCAGAAGCCTCAAGTTGTTGGCCCACAGTTGCCCTCCCAACACGCTCGCCCCCACATGCATGTACCCTTGGCCCTGCCAGCCCCCTCCCACTGGCTCCTCCATCCTCAGTGAGTGTGTTGTTATCCCTCACCTCCTGGTTTGGGAGGGGTGGGCAGGAGATGTTGCGGTCCATGCTCGATTCTCTGGTTGTTGGAGGAGGGGTCAGCTGTGATGTTGAAGCTGGGGCCTGCTTTTTCAAAGACCACCTCTAATCAGGGGCTCCATGCAGACAGTGTGAGAGATTCAACTGTATCCATGCTCCATCCCCCATTGGGAGCCCTCACACCTTACTCCCAAATCCCTGGCAGAGAATGGTTTGCACTCATTGTTGGTGTCCTTGTAGCATTAACCCCCCCTCCCTCTGATATGAAATATCCACACAGCTTCCTCTCTAAATCCTCCTCACCTGAGCAAGGAGGAGACTGTAGTCACTCTACCAATCACTGTCAGTAATAAATGAATGCTCTCAGCTCAGTCAAAGTACATCTACATAGCAGACCTGAGCTGGTGTAGGTGTGTTGAGGATGAAACATGAATTTGGGCTGAGACTCAGGACCTGCACTCCTCTCTGGGTAGCCCTGACCACATTAACCAGTAAAGAGGCAACAGTCCTGGTAAGAAGTCATTTGGCTGATCCACAACACAGAGAGTCGGGATAAATGAGGAAAGCTCAGAACAGCCAAAGAGATGACAAACTAAGGAGTACTTGATGGTGTACAGGTAACTAACGGCAAACCAGGTACTCCTCCAAGGCAAGCAGACACATGTATCCTGAATGATTTCTCACCCAAACATTAAGAAAAATAAGTCCAGTTTAGCACCTTAGGTGTTCCTCAGTAGTCAGTTTGCATTCAATAATTGTTACAAGTCACCTGATTCTAATTGAGAGTGAAAAGCCACTCTTTCCAATGGGAGCTACACACACAAGCAGTGTACTCATCAGAACAAGTCTCAGTCATCAAGACAGTCAAGCATGGGAATTCAAGGTTAGATAAGGTGCCACATGAGACATCTAAAACCAGATTTAATAAGAGACAGGTCACAAAAAGGAGGTCGCACGTTGCACACTGATTTTATGCGACCTGTCTCTGATTTTGTGATGCAACCTGTCTGATTTTGTGATGCAAGGTATGTACTAATAGATCACATCACAAATGTCTAGTCACAGGAGGTTGCAGCATGCATTTGTAATGAATAATAATTAAGCAGAACACTATTTGTGGCTCCTGATTGGCTGCAAGCACAGGGATGGTGGCCTGCAAGGAACAGCAATGCTTGCATTTTCAAAAAAGAACCTTTTTGTTTAAAGAAGCTACTGCCCCTTATAGGAATCAGTGTTGCTTTTAAAAACTGTTTCTTGTTTGGAAAGCTTTTGGGTTGAAGACAGTGGTCCAGTGAACCACTACCTGCTCCTCCCAAGGTCACCGGACACCATTTATAAAGTTTATACATTTTATAATTATATCAACTTGCAAGAAACTCCAAGAAAAAGGCCATCTTCCCTACATTCTGTGAACCTTCTTCAAATGTTGGTGACTTGGAATGGACCACTGTAGCCTGCTATTAGAGATAAGGACAAAGAACAATTACAAGAAGCACAGTCGACAGTTAAAACATGAACTTGTCATTGGTTGTGTTAAGAGTGGCACTGAGGAGGTGCAAATCCCCTCTCCATGCAGTGTGCATCTGTATCACCACTACCTACCTCCATGTTCTCTAAATCACAAACCCATCTGCCACACTCACTGTAGTTCCAGCTCCAAACATGTTCTGGGTTTGATACTGTAAAGTCAACCTTCTCCTCTGTTTTGGATTACCTACCTATTAGGAACCCCTTGCAGACTGCTCATTTTTCCGCAAACTAGTGTGTCATGCTAAGCCAGGTAAATATCTTGGTATGGGGAGCCTATTCACCCATTTGAAAAACAAACATGCAATCAAATTGGGAACAACACCTCTGAAACCTGGTGTTGCTGATACAGCTGCAGTAGAATTCGAAGTGATGGAAGGATGTGATGGTGATGAAGAAGAACATGCTGTCATCTAGACTCTGCACCTTGATGATCATAGCGTGCATTATGATTCTAACTCACTGATATCACATATAACTGCTTTCACTGTAACACTGAGAGTAAAGGTCTTTGATTTTGATAGTGTCACCACGGATCCAGGAGTGCTTCTAAAGTCTTTCTAACCAGAAATGGATGCAGCAGTTGTCCTGTGTTATGCATCTTTTTAAACAATGGAAGCAGGTTTGATGGCATATAGTTGTAGGATGGAATAACAAATGCCTCAACCACGCATACCTTTACAAGGCAAGCGCTACAACGACCCTACCACTACAACGCAAGTCTTTACCACCCATGTCTCAACCACGCATATACATAGGGATACATTGCACATATCTTTACCATGCATACCATTACCACGCATACATTTATTACGCGTATTGTTACAATGCACATACTCGAACATAGTACAAATGTACTGTTTCACATAAAAATGTATGAATATTTCTTTTTTTAACAACAATTTGAAAAAAAATTAAGCAATAAATTAATATTGCCAGCACCATATTTCAAAACTCAACATTAACATTAAATCTTGTCAAATACACATTTTATTACATAAAAGGGTTTCAAGGTATCCTGTTTCCAGACTAGTCCTTCCTTTATTTTCACAAAACATTACATGTACTCCCACTTTAAAATGGCTGACGTTCTAAGCGTGGAATGTGAATAAACATAATTTTTTAAACCGATCAAAATAAATGCACGTTCGGTCACAATCAAACACTTGCTGTAAAATGCTGTCCTAAACATATTTTCGTCTAAACTATGGAACACCACAAAAAATATATATATAAACAGCCATCCACTATTTTGTAGTTAGTGGTACACCGAGTTCCTTCATGACCATGCACAATGTCAGGAGTGGAGAACGAACAGCCACAGCCAGTTGGAAATACCACCATCTAGCTACCCAAGTAGGTATATAATTATGAAATACTGTTCAATATTAACCCTAGAAAAATACCAAAACATGTATTTAGTCAGTTTAAAAAAAATATTTTGCAGTCTTTGAAACAAAATTGCTACAGTGGACTACTCGAGTTCCCTTAATTATTCCACAACTCCAGAAGGTAAAAGAACACAAAATATTACTATACTACAACATTTTATGGTTTTTTTGCAATTTGTAACAAAATGTGCCCCCACAAATTTGTATCTGAGCAGGACAGTTGCTGGACATTATTTTAGAGTTTAAACGAACAATTGTAAGACACCCTGCAAAATACCTCCGGGCAATTATTGCATACTGTCTGGAAGAAAAATACTAATGTATCTCTGCAAGAGGGTTTACCTCAGGGCAGGTGCTGGACAGTAACTAGGGGATATAATTACTATTTTAACTCCACTGGGTACCTGCCTCAGGGCAGGTGATGGACAGTGACCAGGGGGGTAAAATTACTATTTTAACTCCACTGGGTACTTTCCTCAGGGCAGGTGTTGAACAGTGACTGGAGGTGTAAAATTACTATTCTAACTCCACCGGGTACTTACGTCAGGGCAGGAGTTGGACAGTGACAATGGGCACAATTGCTATTATAACTTCGCTGGGTACTTACCTCAAGGCAGGTGCTGGACACTGACTGGGGGACAAGATTACTATTCTAACTCCGCCAGGTACTTACCACAGGGGAGATACTGGACAGTGACTGGGGGCAAAATTACTATTCTAATTCCGCTGGATACTTACCTCAGGGCAGGTGCTGGACACTGACTGGGGGCAAAATTACTATTCAAACTCTACCAAGGAACTTACCTTAGGGCAGGTGCTCCACACTGACTGGGGGTAAACGTTACTTACACTGCCGGGTACCTATCACGAGGCAGGTGCTGGACAATGCCTGAAATATAAACTTGCCTTTGTTACACCACCGTATACTTACTTTAGGACAGGTGTTGGAGAGAGACTATGGTTTTAAATAACATTATGAAACAATACAGAATCTAAAAAAAATTATTTTTCCAAAACAGAGATCACCCTCAAAAGTACAATTGGAAAAGCATCGGAGAACATAACAGATTACACAGGGAATTTTCAAATTAAATGTAAGCATAGCAAAAATACAAAGAGAATGAAAACAAAACCACCTCATGTTGTCATATATGTTTCACAAAATATAATTGCATTTTTCTTTTTTTCATAAAAGTAAAGACTATACAAAAGTGCCAGTTTCATCCCAAAAGCAACAAACAACTCAGAGAAGAAACCAACACTGCGTTCCATTAACAAGCCATAAACCATTTCATCCTCGGGTAATAAAATACACTATAAATATTCAAAAGCGTAACCCAGAAAGTTGGCAAACCACCAAAGCAAACAACGCACCTTAACATTTTTAAGTCCAGCATGCCTTTTTAACTGTTCCCTTTCTCCACAGGCTACAGCAATTAAGAAAGTTCTCTCTTTCTCTTACCAGGCAAAACACCACAAGTCAGAAATGCATAAAATTAAAAAAAATCATATACTTTTATATTTTTCTTTTTCCCTTATTCAACAGATCTACGAGCAATGGCTTCAGCTCGGCAACCAACTTTTGTAAAGTTGCGTAGAGAACACAGTCTGTTAAAGTATGGTGGCTATCTCTGCTGTAAGGAGAGGTTGACTGAGCCCAGGAGTCATTGGGGGTGCATGCAATATTTCTCTTCCCATTGCACAGGCGGAGTGGTTACTCTGGAAGACACCGTTGTTAGGACAACTGAGCATAACCACTCTGCCTCTGCAATGGAAATTGAAGTAAGTGAAAATGTACAGCAAATTAAACTACTAGCGTGAAGCTCCAATGAGCCCAAAACATTCCATACACGTTGCTAGTAGCACGCCCACCATATCCAACCCCCCCGCAAACCAATGGAGATATTAGCCTTCCCCCTCTGAAGAACCTTTCCTTCTGCATGACAATGAAAACCCTCAGAAAAGAATCTTAATTTTTAGCACAACCCAAAACCTAGTTACCTTGGAGAATAGTCAAATTTGGACGATGAATGGAACATTTCAGTCAATACCCCTTCCATTCACCCACACTATTCATGCCAACATCAACAACACAACTGTTCCGTTAGTGTATAGCTTTCTCCCTGACAAGCAATCCTCGACTTACACTGAGATTTTAACAGTTATCAAATTCAAAACATTGAATTAAAGTCCTAGAAAAGTGATAATTGATTTTGAGTTGACAATGATTTATACAGTCACAAAACTGCACCCTGATACCCAAATTCAAGGATGTTTTTTTCACTTTTTACATTCATATTAGCGAAAAATTAAAAAAACATCCTTAGTTGAGGATTACATGACAGGCTGTAAACTACAGCGATACAAAAGGGGATGATGGACGGAACGTTTGAGCCAATCAAACACTCACCCCCAGTCAACTGATCTGGGTTTAATCCATCATCATTCTTTAGCTCACTCCACCACCCCAGTTCAGACATGGCCATATGCAAATCAGTCTGACCCTGTGCCTCATGGGAACAGTCCAGCCCGAACTGCCAAGCCATGTCTTCCCTGGACCGGAAACAAGCCTCCTAGGACCGGTTTCTGGCATTTCAGCCGTCATCAGCCAGGCTTGCTTGAATCCAGTGGCAAAGTGAGCAAGGGACCCACGTCTGGGCATACCCCCGCCAACTTAGGGCGACCAAAGCGATACAAAAGGGGATGATGGACGGAACGTTTGAGCCAATCAAACACTCACCCCCAGTCAACTGATCTGGGTTTAATCCATCATCATTCTTTAGCTCACTCCACCGCCTCCAGTTCAGACATGGCCATATGCAAATCAGTCTGACCCTGTGCCTCATGGGAACAGTCCAGCCCGAACTGCCAAGCCATGTCTTCCCTGGACCGGAAACAAGCATCCTAGGACCGGTTTCTGGCATTTCAGCCGTCATCAGCCAGGCTTGCTTGAATCCAGTGGCAAAGTGAGCAAGGGACCCACGTCTGGGCATACCCCCGCCAACTTAGGGCGACCAAAGCGATACAAAAGGGGATGATGGACGGAACGTTTGAGCCAATCAAACACTCACCCCCAGTCAACTGATCTGGGTTTAATCCATCATCATTCTTTAGCTCACTCCACCACCCCAGTTCAGACATGGCCATATGCAAATCAGTCTGACCCTGTGCCTCATGGGAACAGTCCAGCCCGAACTGCCAAGCCATGTCTTCCCTGGACCGGAAACAAGCATCCTAGGACCGGTTTCTGGCATTTCAGCCGTCATCAGCCAGGCTTGCTTGAATCCAGTGGCAAAGTGAGCAAGGGACCCACGTCTGGGCATACCCCCGCCAACTTAGGGCTGTAAACTACAGCATGAGTTTAGAAAATTAATTGTGTTATGCTTTGTACCACCTAAAAGTGTAGATAAGTTCTACACTTCAATTACGGAATCAGATTTTTTTACACAAAACGAAGAAAAATTGGCACCATTACTAAATTACTGTTAAGATACATGGATTGGCCGTCTAAGCAGGTCGGGTTGCATGAGGAAGCCAGAGTTTCCCATTGAATGGTGGAACTGCTACACAGCCATTGTAGAGGGTGGTGCAAAAATTAACAATGCCATAGAGGGATGGCACCATTTCTTCAACAAATCAAATGGTAGACATCACCCAAACCTATATAATTTCTTGGAAATTATGAAGAAGGAACACCCATGTGTGTCCAAAAAAAGTAAAGAAATGTCCGAAAGGCTATTGGGTAAAATGCAACAATTTTCATTGATGATGGCTTCAGACTACCTAGACAGTCTTGCATACATATCACATTTCTAACCCCTACTAACAACTACCTACATTACTTGCCTGTTAAAAACTCACTACAATAAAATTGATATTTTTGCAATTTTTCTTATCTAAATTAATGGAATTTTGCGGTTACTACCTGTAGCTGTCTTCTTTTTTAAACCCTAGTTGACTTCTTAAATCGTCCTTTGTTTTTTTTGTTGGTTGGTAATTTTCCTGTATGGGGTATTGGAAATACTCCAAACAGGAAAATTACCAACCAACAAAAAAAAACAAATTCCCCCAAAATATGGCTAAACCACTGCAGCCATCTTCGTAAAGAAACGCAAGTCCCAAAACCATAGAGCCTCAAAAAGTCCACCAGTTTGTGAAGCCAGACACCCATTTTAAAAACATTCCTCAAAAAATAGAACAATTACAGTCATCTTCTCTCCATTAGAATGTCTGCTTTTCCCATAAGAAAAATCTGGAAATCCTTTAAAAAAAATGGAAACACCATTTCCCAAACTGAAAGAACTGTAGAGCTATCTAATGTGTTGTTCCTCCCAAAAATTGTCCAGTTGAATACAGTGTGCTGTTTTCCAACTCTCCCAAGCAGCTGCGTGGTCTTACTTTTCCACATAAAACTGAATGCATTTTGTAAAAAAGCGACACAAAAAAACCCATCAAAATGTTACTTTTATTTGAAATAGGTTTACAAAAGTGATATACCTTTCTTAACCCACTTTTTGAAACATATTTTTTTTATAAAAAGCAATTGTCCCGACATGGGCATGCAAACACAAACTGCATGGGAATGAAAATTTGGTAAACACAACACAGACATTGGTTTTCCTACTAACTATAATCTAACTACCTCCCTTCTCTAGCCTTATATTAGACATAGCCACCTATATACTTAAAATCTAAGTTAAAACGTTCTTACCTGGCCGCAGCTCTTCCTTGCTTCTGACCTAACTGTAAAAAGAAAAAAAGGAAAATTTTCACCATTGAAGCGAATGTAAAAGTGTGGGAAATAACTTTATGCAATTTTTTCAAAATGTTATTTATTGCAATAAAATCTTGTTCTATTTTAAAAAAATATTTTATAACTAATATAATTTTTCTTAAATGATTGTCTCTTTTTTACTATTTGCAAACACATCTTAAAATTAAAAAACCTAGGGGCCTATTAGGATGGCGGGCGGAGACACGACCGCGGTGCCGGTGGTGGCAGTAACACCCATTTACCGCACGCCGCCAGCGGTCTCCACGCCCGCCATATTAGGATGGCCACACATTGCACATTTCCCGCCGCTGCGGTGCGACGCCGACCGCCATCAAAGTGCGCCCGCCATCGCGGCGGAGTGAGCCAATCACCACACACCGCCGAGCGGAATGACGTCCCATACGCCGAAGATATCACAATGCCGGAAACAGGGCAGCGCACCGCGACGGAGAAACCGCACAGCGAAAGACGGCGGAGACATCACAGCGGAGACAGAAAAGAAATTCCCGGGACACACCGCGATGGATCCTGCCTTACACGCCTTCCCGGTGCTGTACATGATACACCACCTGCAAGTTATCCACCGCCGCGGACGCCTCCGCAGGTACGTACAGACACAACAGTGCAAGTAACACAATACACAGCTCCAGGGTGGAAAAACATTGCATGGGAACACCACACACCCCTGTGGGGACAGGCACACAGCCATCACTGCACACACACATGTCCCACCTGTGACAAAAACATCTCGCCACATACTGCCCACCCATGTACCGCATTCATGAACAAATGTCCCGGTCATGTCACCGCCGCAGTCAGTGTGCATGAAACCATGCACACAACGCAGAGCACAGGGCCAGCGCCTGCCAAGGGCACTGTACAAATCGCACAGAGCCACAACTCCAGCTACCTCCCTGAAGGGACACAACATGTGCCTCCCAAGTGCCACTCCTGCACAACAACCACACAACTACAGCCACACCATGCCCCACGTCCCAACAACTGCATATACAGCCACAGCAGGACCCTTTGCAAAGGAACACATAGCACAGAAGCCCAGGCCCCAGCCAACACACACACCACAACAACATCACACACAAGCCAAGAACACTGAGGCCAGGCACAAAATGTACACACACACAGATGAGGACCAAACACTTCACTGCACACACTACCTGACAGGTCACACACACACACACCACCCTGACTCACAGCTACATACACTCACCACATGCCAGCAGTAATGGAGGACAACATATAGGAAAGCCAAAGTGAGGTGCCCACAAATGGAAGGGCAGTGACACAACCATCAAGCATGTGTGATGCACATGCAAGACAAGACACATGTGAGAACACACACAGCCCATCACAGCACACATGGCTGACACAGTCAGTCAACACAAACCACGGTCACCCCAATGCAACAACTCCTGGAGACAGCAAGGACACCCATGTATAGGCACAGGGATGTAAGGAAGGCCCTGAACTCAAACACTGACCAGCCACACATAGGCATCCAAATACTGGACAAGACAATGTCTGCTGCACAACACACAGTGACACACTACATGACAGCCAAGCACAAGTAGGATATGTCACACATACCTCCTCCCACAACAGCAACAGACAATACTGCCATGTGCACAAAACACAACCACAGGGCTAAACAAGTACACATACAGGTACACCACTCCAGGGTCACACATGGCAGTAGTTGACAATGCAGATGCACACACATCCACAGTCACAACCAAGTCACCCCCTTCACACCATACACTTCTCCACCACCCAAGTGCACACATTGGAAGTAAGCCATGGGACCTGGATAACTCATCACCACAAGATGTCCATACACCGACACTGATTGGCACACAGAAAGGAAGCTCACACAGACCCCATGACCCTGGCGTGCCTGCCTGTAAGCCTGTGCCCAAACTCCCACCCTGTGCTGCCATTGCCCACAAACCTGACATGTGTTCACCATAGATAACATGAGCAAAGAAGGAAGATGACAACAAGAGTTAATTGCCAACCACCTGCACTGCACCCATAAGTATCACAGTCATGTAGAAATGAAGTGCCTCCCACCCCTGCAAAAGAAATGAAATGTGAGACAACCCATTGGCAATGTTGAAGTGGCATACTGAGCATGTGACACAGTAAACCATGCACACACAGAAACAACTTTATTCAGGAAGGACACTGACACAACTCACAGCAGGACCAACTGTGTTTATTCACAATTTGCATATTGAGACAACAAATTTGGGCAACAGCAAAGCCAGTGGGCATTTCAATATGCACAGTATTTACATGAGAAGCTGCACAGGCAGGGGGCAAACAGCAGTGAACCACAAGGCAAGTACAATGTGCAGAGTAGTTACATCAGAAGCTGCACAGGCAAGGGGCAAACAGCAGTGAACAACAAGGCCAGTGGCCAGGACACAGTGCAGGTGAGGTACATGAGAAGCTGCACAGGCAAGGGGCAAACAGCAGTGAACAGCAAGGCCAGTGGCCAGGACACAGTGCAGGTGAGATACATGAGAAGCTGCACAGGCAAGGGGCAAACAGCAGTGAACAGCAAGGCCATTGGCCAGTACAATGTGCAGATGAAGTCCATGAGAAGCTGCACAGGCAGGGGGCAAATAGCAGTGAACAACAAGGCCAGTGGCCAGTACAATGTGCAGAGTAGGGACACCAGAAGCTGCACAGGCAGGGGGAAAATAGCAGTGAACAACAAAGCCAGTGGCCAGGACACAGTGCAGGTGAGGTACATGAGAAGCTGCACAGGCAAGGGGCAAACAGCAGTGAACAGCAAGGCCATTGGCCAGTACGATGTGCAGATGAAGTCCATGAGAAGCTGCACAGGCAGGGGGCAAATAGCAGTGAACAACAAGGCCAGTGGCCAGTACACTGTGCAGATGAAGTCCATGAGAAGCTGCACAGCCAGGGGGCAAATAGCAGTGAACAAGGCCAGTGGCCAGTCCAAAGTGCAGATTAAGTCCATGAGATCCTGCACAGGCAAGGGGCAAACAGCAGTGAACAGCAAGGCCAGTGGACAGTCCAATGTGCAGGTGAGGTACATGAGAAGCTGCACAGGCAGGGGGCACACAGCAGTGAACGACAAGGCCAGTGGGCAGGACAAAGTGCAGAGTGAGTCCATGAGAAGCTGCACATGCAGGGGGCACACAGCAGTGAACGACAAGGCCAGTGGGCAGGACAAAGTGCAGAGTAAGTCCATGAGAAGCTGCACAGGCAAGGGGCAAACAGCAGTGAAACACAAGGCCATTGGCCAGTACAATGTGCAGAGTAGTTACATCAGAAGCTGCACAGGCAAGGGGCAACCAGCAGTGAACAGCAAGGCCAGTGTCCAGGACACAGTGCAGGTGAGGTACATGAGATCCTGCACAGGCAAGGGGCAACCAGCAGTGAACAGCAAGGCCAGTGGCCAGGACACAGTGCAGGTGAGGTACATGAGATCCTGCACAGGCAAGGGGCAAACAGCAGTGAACAGCAAGGCCAGTGGCCAGTCCAAAGTGCAGGTGAGGTACATGAGATCCTGCACAGGCAAGGGGCACACAGCAGTGAACAACAAGGCCATTGGCCAGTACGATGTGCAGATGAAGTCCATGAGAAGCTGCACAGGCAGGGGGCAAATAGCAGTGAACAACAAGGCCAATGGCCAGTACAATGTGCAGATGAAGTCCATCAGAAGCTTCACAGGCAGGGGGCAAATAGAAGTGAATAACAAGGCCAGTGGCCAGTCCAAAGTGCAGATTAAGTCCATGAGATCCTGCACAGGCAAGGGGCAAACAGCAGTGAACAGCAAGGCCAGTGGCCAGTTCAATGTGCAGATTAAGTCCATGAGAAGCTGCACAGGCAGGGGGCACACAGCAGTGAACGACAAGGCCAGTGGACAGGACAAAGTGCAGAGTGAGTCCATGAGAAGCTGCACAGGCAGGGGGCACACAGCAGTGAACGACAAGGCAAGTGGGCAGGACAAAGTGCAGAATGAGTCCATGAGAAGCTGCACAGGCAGGGGGCACACAGCAGTGAACGACAAGGCCAGTGGGCAGGACAAAGTGCAGAGTGAGTCCATGAGAAGCTGCACAGGCAAGGGGCAAACAGCAGTGAAACACAAGGCAAGTACAATGTGCAGAGTAGTGACATCAGAAGCTTCACAGGGAATGTATGCAACTCTACCATGCCATGCCCAGCAACAGAGTAATGGGCCTGACAATGGGCATCACACGCACCCCTGTGGACAGACAGGTGTGTGAGGGTGACCACCACTCAGATGGGGCTGTCTGTCGGACTTGGAGCTGACTGTGTGTTGGGGTCAGTTGAAGGACTGACCTGGGCAGTGGGAGTAACAACTGTGGAAGAGTCAACTGTGCATGTGGTAGCTGGGGGGCTGCTTGGACCAGGTGGGGTGGTGGCCCAGGGAGGTGGACTCATGCCCTGGTGAGACACAGTGTGTGCTGGAGATTGTGGAGGGGTGCCTCTCCACTTCTTGGGGATCCTGAAAGGCTTCCCTGTCTGTGGATTGAGGGGAACTGGGGCAGACACAACAGGTGACCCCAACACCAAAGCTGATTCTGGTGTGGATGGTGACCCCCCCTCTGGGGACATGCTGGATCCCGCTGTGCACTTGCCTGGTGTTTGCCGCCTCCCTGCCTCCCTCTGTCCACCAGCTTTGCCCCCTACAGTGTCCTCCCGTGCTGGCTTCACAGGGCTTGGGATGGGAGTGGAAGTCAAGGATGGATTATCCATGGGGCCCTCATCCTGTGTAATGTTTGCAGGCAACACCTTCTCAGTGGGTGTGGAAACTGTCTTTTTGCCTCTGCGAGACGTCTTTGGGACAGGGGAGTCTTTGGCAGGGGAGGAAGGTGAGGCCTGTGACCCTGATGCTTTTTTCTTCGCTTTGTGGCCCTTGCTGTTGCCTGATGGGCTTTTCTCTCTGCGCTCTGGGGTGGCCTTACTCTTATGTGGGGATGGTGTCTGCACCCTAGTACGCTTGGGCTGCTGCTGATCCTGTGTGCTGCGGGTTCTGTATCGGGACTTTGGGGTCCGTTGAGCATTGTCACTGTCGTCAGAGGTGCACAGTGACACGGGGCCGGACCGAGTGCTGGGAGCCGCTCCCTGACTATGTGCCTTTTGCAGGGCTGCTGTCACAGTTGATGACAAGGACTGCACAGTCCGGTGTAGCCCACCTACGTCGGAATGTAAGCCCTCCATGAAAGCTATAACCTGCCCCAACTTTTTGTCGTGCTCTTGGAAGGCATTGAGAAGTGCTGTCTGCCCCACACACAGCTGGCGCAATAGCTGGACTGCTTCTGCACTGAGGGCAGCAGGGCTGACATGTGCTGGGGCAGCTGTGCCTGGGGTGAAGGTGACTCTTCCCTTCCTACTCGTGCGGACACGGGCAGCACCAGTGGAGGTTGAAGGGAGGCTGGGCACTGGACGCTGTGTGGCAGAAGAGGAGGCCGAGTACCCGTTCCCTGTACCCCCCAACATGGATGTGTCACCGCTGGTGTCAGATGAGGTAGAGCTTTGTGTCTCCAGCTGTGAATCCTCTAGCAGACTCCTGTCCCCCTCCTCGGCGCTGGTCACATCTGTGTCAGTCAGCTCCGGTGCGGCTGTTGCACTGGAATCCTCACCACTGGTGTCCGTCCCCTCTCCCTCTGCACATACGGGAGCTGCTGCATAGGAGAGAGAAGTACTGTGAGATGAGTGGCATCAACAGAACTAACACGTGCCAATACATCTGCATCCTAGAAAGAGGTGTGCAGCACATTGCATGCCACCCTGTGCACACATATATCTTGCCACCCAAAATTTCAACACAACGGTGCATGTCCGCCACACATCCTACCATAAGTGCCCCAGGTGACTCACACAGCACACCATCCTGCAGTTGGCTCACATCAGACACAGCCCCAAAATGGCCTGTGCACACACACTGTCCCGATGTTGGCAAGGATGAACACCACGACATGGTGCACATCACCTACATGTGTGGAGCAGTAGGGGACCACACAAACTACAACATACCAGCCCACAATGACCCTGCACACATGCCATCCACCATATCGAGTCCATGGGCACATCTACTGTTGCACATTGGCCTCAGATGTCTGACTGGCAGACATCTGAGGTCTGGAATTGCACGCATTCATTGAAACGCATTCACAGTTGGCACACTGGCATTCCCATCCATCTGAATTCACACACTACCCCACAGCAGAAGGTACCTGAAGGCCACAACTCCAAATGTAAGAGAGATGCACAGTGCTAAAACTCACTTCATGAAGCACCGTTTGGGAAAAAGCATGGCACATACACCCAGCACAGAGGCCACTACCAAAACATTGCACCACACAACCAACGTCACACAGTTGACAATTTGCACACTCTGTAGACACATGCACCCACTCCCAGCCAAAGGCAGCCTGCAACACATACTCACCCCTGGCTCGCTGCTGATGCTCCTTCAGTCGTCTGTCCAGCTCAGGTTGTGTGACAGCCAGGATGCGGGCCATTAGTGGTGTCATGCTGTGCCTAGCCAACCTGCCAGTCCGAGGGAGCAGCCCCAGCGTCATCTCGGCCACGTTCTTGCTCAGCCGGCAGATGTCGTCCCACCTTTAATGACAGTGGGTGCGCCTTCGGTTTGACACACCCAGATCCCGGACTCTGGAGGCAATGGCCCTCCACATGGCTTTACGCTGGTGGACCTTCAGCTGCAGGCATGGGAGACAAGAGGGGTGAGGTTCCAGTGACACAGTGCACAATGACAACACAACGAAAATGCAGTAGCACGACAGTGACTCATCCAAAACTCCTGCTACAACTGACACATAGCCAACAATTGCTCTGAACATGGTGCAATGTCATTGGTCAATCAGACGTACAGGCATGCCTGTTCGATGGTGGACACAGTACCTCCACATCCCATTCACATGCAGGATACCAACACAGCAAGCAACGTGTAGTCTGGCTGCAGCTACTGTCTGCAGTTACCTACAACTACACATAGAGAAGATAGCAAAACATGTGTCTTGTTGTTGGACTCACTGTGTCCAACACTGCGCATTCCTAAGTGTCCTAGCCCTGTGAAAGCCTCACTGTGTCCTGGAACTCACATAGAGTGACAACAACTGTCATACACACACCCTTCTCCCATGCCTGCTCCTGTGCAATCTACATGGCAGAGATGGGACTTAGATGAAGAGGCGTGACCCAAACACACATGGAACACACTGTACATGCAGTGATGTGGACATGTGGCATTCGGCGGGGACTGTGCAGGGCAGGTGGACTGACACTGAGTGGGTTAATTGGGAGCAACACAGCCATTCACACAAACGATAACTGGCCAGACTCCTGCATCACCAAAATGCAGTTGCACTCTATGGCTGACACTACAGGACATGTCCCTCTACTCAGGATAGGCATGCAGGGTAACATGTGAAAGAGCCCACCAAGCCCTTCCCGCTGTAGTAAACATGATAGGCAGTGCATGTCAGAGCCCCACAACCACTGACACATACCGAAGCACCTCCACCCCACGTGTGCACACCCTGCACTCTCACTCACAGTCTGGGAGACTTACCACGACATTAGGGCCGCCATAAAGCCTTGGGTACTGTGCAAGCACCCCGTCTACCAGGACCCCAAGCTCCTCACTGGTGAAGGGACTGGCACGGATCTTCTGAGTCCTCGACATCACAATGGACATGTGGCAGCAGCAGCACGTTGAGGGTGGCAGCCAGCAGTCCCTTGAGGCAGCAGCAGCAGGTGGAGGGTGTCAGCCAGCAGTCCCTTGAGGCAGCAGGTGGAGGGTGGCAGCCAGCAGTCCCTTGAGGCAGCAGCAGCAGGTGCAGGGTGGCAGCCAGCAGTCCCATGAGGCAGCAGCAGCAGGTGGAGGGTGGCAGCCAGCAGTCCCTTGAGGCAGCAGGTGGAGGGTGGCAGCCAGCAGTCCCTTGAGGCAGCAGGTGCAGGGTGGCAGCCAGCAGTCCCTTGAGGCAGCAGCAGCAGGTGGAGGGTTGTCAGTCAGCAGTCCCTGGTAGCTGTGGGAATGTGGTGCACCCTCCCACACATATATAGGCCCCTGGGGCTGTGTCAGTGGTCCCAGGGTGCTGCAATTGGTGTACCAGGTCTGCCTCATTCAAATACATCAAATGTCCGCCTCCGCGGTGGCGGTGCACGCCTACCGCGATTTTCAAACTCACATCAGGCTACCGTGAGGCTGCTTCCCATTGGCTGCAAGGGCATGGTCCATGCCGGTGACACACCGTAGGGTGCATGTGCGCGCTACCGCGGTGGTGCATCTTTTGAATGCCTCCAGTGACCGCCTCCGCGGGAGTGGTGCACGCCTACCGCGATTTTCAAACTCGCATCAGGCTACCGTGAGGCTGCTTCCCATTGGCTGCAAGGGCATGGTCCATGCCGGTGACACACCTTAGGGTGCATGTGTGCGCTACTGCGGTGGTGCATCTTTTGAATGCCTCCAGTGACCGCCTCCGCGGGGGTGGTGCATGCCTACCGCGATTTTCAAACTCGCATCAGGCTACCGCGAGGCTGCTTCCCATTGGCTGCAAGGGCATGGTCCATGCCGGTGACACACCTCAGGGGCAAGGCGGTAGGCACCGCCATATGTCTGCCAGACAGTGCCTGGAGTGACCATGATTTGGGTTGCGGTGCATGGTGACCGTTATTGTCACATACATATCTGGCGGTGTCACCCGCGATCGTGCCTGGGTTATGGGCGGTGCCACACCACAGGGGCCAGGCGGTAGGCACCGCCATATGTCTGCCAGACAGTGCCTGCAGTGACCGTGGTTTGGGTTGCGGTGCATGGTGACCGCTATTGTCACATACATATCTGGCGGTGTCACCCGCGATCGTGCCTGGGTTATGGGCGGTGCCACACCACAGGGGCCAGGCGGTAGGCACCGCCATATGTCTGCCAGACAGTGCCTGGAGTGACCGTGATTTGGGTTGCGGTGCATGGTGACCGCTATTGTCACATACATATCTGGCGGTGTCACCCGCGATCGTGCCTGGGTTATGGGCGGTGCCACACCACAGGGGCCAGGTGGTAGGCACCACCATATATCTGCCAGACAGTGCCTGGAGTGAGCGTTAATGGAGTTGTGGAGTAGCTGTGCTGCACCTAACGTGTCCTCCAGCTCTCTGCATAGGCCAACATGTACAGTGCCCAGTGTCTCAACAATTGAAGGGTCCTCATGAGGGCAAATGTACAAAAGGGACATGTCACTCCACGTCACTAACACATACCATATATGGGTCGCCAGTACATTGAATGGTCACATACACTCGCACATGTCACATGTGCTGTGTAATGAAATGTAGACTGTCCAGTTAATGTGTTGCATAGCATATGTAGATAATGGTCAATGTCTGTGTGTGCAATGTAACGCACACTGTCGTCTCATTAACTGAACTAGGGGCATCAGCAAATGGCACATTGTCCAATGCACATGCACACACGTGTCCCCCACGCTCAGCTGGTGGTCAGTGTGTAGTTGAAGTGTGCCATGTGCAACCTGTTTTGGTAGGTGTATCAGGGCCAGCAACATGGTGTGTTCGGGTAGTATTGCAATTAGTGACATATGCTGGGGGTCATACTCACAGGTATGCACACATATCTGTTAGTACATCACACTGTGCATGCGAATGAGCCGGAGGGGTGCACAGATAATTGCTGCTGGTAAGGGGACAGGTGTACGAGTAGTGTGCCTGATGTGTACCTACTTGTGAAGTGCCCTGTCGGTTAATGGTGCATGTTGTAAGACTTGGGAATGTGTCTGTTGAAAAAATGTATGTGATGCACATTTCATGGTCTTCTGCATTGACATCTGTGCACTTTGATCTGTCCTAGGAGGAGGAGGCCCAATATCCATCGTCCGTTCACAGTCCTGGCAGACATGGAGAATGAGGATGTAATCCGCAAATTCAGGCTGGACCGACAAACCCTGCAGAACCTATGTGCCATGTTGGAGCCCCACCTGCAGCCACGTCGGACATATCCAACAGCTTTCACCGCAACATCTAAGGTGATGGCATGCCTGCATTTCTTTGCAATAGGCTCATTCCAGCACACGGTCGCAAGTGCAGGCGGGATGTCACAGCCGATGTTCAGCATGGTGCTGAGGGATGTCCTGTCGGCCATGATGCTGTACAAAGACAGATATGTCCATTTTCCCAGGGGGCCTGTGTTGGTGGCTGTGAAGGGCGATTTCTATGCCCTTGGACATATCCCCCATGTCATTGGTGCAATTGATTGCACACATGTTGGGCTTGTGCCACCACAGACACGTGAACAGGTTTACCGCAATAGGAAGCATTCACACTCGGTAAATGTTCAAGTGGTGTGCCTGGCGGACATGATCATCTCCCACGTGTGTGCCAAGTTTCCCGGCTCAGCCCATGATGCCCACATCTTGCGCAGCAGCATCGTTCCTCAGTTGATGGCCAATCTGCTTCCTGAGCTTGCATGGCTTGTGGGTGAGTATGCATAGTGGATTAGAGTGGTGTGTGTGTGACATGCTGTTGTGTTGCATTTTGGGACTGCAAGGTTAATCTGTGTCTCTCACACCCAGGTGACTCGGCATATCCAAACCGCCCGTGGTTGCTGAGCCCATTGCGGAACCCCGTCACGCCAGCTGATGTGCGATACAATGATGCCCATGGGAGGACACGGCGTGTGATAGAACGGACATTTGGTCTCCTAAAATCAAGATTTCGGTGCCTGGACTGTACTGGAGGTGCCCTTATGTACTCGCCAGGGAAGGTGTGTCAGATAGTGGTGGCATGCTGCATGCTCCACAACCTGGCCATTTGCAAGGCAATACCCCTGATCCTGGATGACGATGATGAGCAGCCAAGGCCGCCGCCTGCAAATCAACCTGGATCCAGTGACGAGGGCAGTGGAGAGGAGGAAGGGGTCGACATGCGTCGACAGCTCATCACCCGCTACTTCACTTGAAGGTGAGTGACGATGTAGAAGGGACAAAATGGTCTGATGGTGTTGCTGTTGCTGTGTGGGTGTATGTGAGCTTGCTGACTGCAGCTTGGTGTTGACTCATTGCTGCCTGCCAATGTATGTGTGATTGGTTAGTGTGATACAGAATGTCTCTATGGTGACTGTTGCTCTGTGTAAAGTTTGTAGATCTGAGTACCTTGTTGACAAGTGTTGTGTGATGTGTGCAATGCCACACCCATACAAGTGACTCTTGTTCTGCGGTTTTCCCTAGGTCCCTTCAGCATTTCACTTGTTACCTACATTCCATTCCCCTGGACCATGTCCTACACGGTGAAGGTTGCACATCCTGTATTAAAGACGGAGCAGACACAACAACATGTGTGTAAGGTGTATTTATTTACAACTGTGACATGCGAGGGTGGAGAAAATGTGAAGGGGGAATTGAAGAAGTGAGTTGACAGTCATGGTAGATGAGATACTTGAGTAGTCCCCACAATGATGTGGAGACCCAGTCCAACAGATAGATGCCATTCACATGGCAGTGTGGTGAAGGATAGTCCAAAAGGTCAATGCAGTGGTGCAGTGGTCTGCCATCATGGCTGGCTCGGGGACTAGCGTTTGGCAGGTGCTTTGGCACGTGAGTCCCCCTGGCCTTTCCTTGGACGGCCCATCTTGCGCTTGACTGGAGGGGCCACTGCTGCAGGGGCAGTGGTGTCTGAGGACTCACCCCCCTCTGTGGACGCAGGGGAGGATGATGAAGTGTCATCCTGCTGCCCAACTGGGGGAGGCGGAGGGGTAGAATGTTGCGCTTGCCTGTCCCTCAGAACCGCCACTAGCTGCCCCAAGAGGTCCACAATCTGTCCCATGTGTGTGTCCATGGACCTAAGCAGCAGGAGGTGCTCCCGAGATTCTTCCTCTAACCGGACCATTCGTCCCTGGGCCTGTTGGTATGCCCCAAGGACTCTGTCGATGTGGCCCAGGGCTTCTGTCCCAGGATCAGTCCCCCTCTGCATGACCCTGTCCCGACCAGCTGCACTGCTGCCACGGTCCTGTCCGGTCCTCACATTGGCCCGCTGCATCCTCTCCCTGGCCTCCGCAGTTGATGTGGTGGGCTGCTCAACCCCTGGGGCAGGGAGGGTGTTGCGGACAGCTGTGGTGGTGGTGGTAGTGGTTGACACACAGGCCGTGACAGCAGCTGTCAGAGGATGGTCAGGGGCTGAAGCTGATGTGGTTGGGGGGACCATGGGTGCCTGGGACTGGTTGCGGCCTGCCACACCAGATGGGCCAGCGTGGAGCTCCTCATCCAAGGAATCCAGGGAGTCCTCATCCAGTTGTCTCTGTTCCGGGGGGGGGGACTGGCTCTGCAGGGTGGTGTCATCCTCTGCAGTGAGTTCTTGGTCACCTGTGGGTCAGATGAAAAATGGTCATTGTGTTGCACCCATCAAAGTTTGTGTTAGCAGTGTTACATCAACTGTTTGTACATCCAGCAGTTGTTCACTGTACACATTTGCATTGACCGACATCCAGTGATGCATTACAAGCTGTTGTGGTACATGCATTACTTGTCCATATTGGGAGTTGTCAAGACATGACATGCACAATATAATTTTTTGGCATTGACAGTCTCATGTTGGCATCCTGTCATTGATCAATCATATGTCATCCATTTACGCGTATGTGTCACTTGTAGAGCCCTTGCAGCGGTTTACTATGCACAGTGAGTGAGCATTGTAGTTTCATGCATACCTTTTCAATGTGGTGTAGATATCTGTATTTGCAATTCCAGACATGCTTAAGTTTGCTTTAATTAGATCCTAGGTGGTCTGGACCACTGCTACTGTCAGATGGCATGTAGTGGTGTGCATGGTTGTGCTCGGAGTTCCATCTACATGTGTTTCAGTCATTCACACTTTGGTTGTTGTCACAGTTTCATTTTCTTAGGTGTGTGCACACTATAGTTGCCAATGCTATCTGGGTGTGCAGTTGTGCATTGAGAGGCCTGGTGTCCTATGCCAACATGTTTTTTTAAATGCATATCTGGCTGCATGTTGTGGCTGTTGATATGTTGTGTTTGCTGTGTTTTCCTTGTATTTGAGAGACCTCTCTGTGTGTGTATGATGAGGGCTTCCATCTTGGTCCAGTGTGGGACAAGTCAGCATGATATGTGCACATGCCAGTTCTTTTGAAGTGTACATTGCAATGACTGACACATGCATGTTGGTGCCAGGAAGTAATGGGTCTTGTGTGCTGGCGGTCAGGTGGGCCCATGTGAGTTGTTGTGCAAGCTTCCCAGCCCCACACACCCCGACCTGTGAGATGCGGTTACCTACCTGTGAGTTGGGTGGGTAGCATACATTGCCTGCCACATGCTTCTTATTGGGGGTGTAGTGTCCCATCCTCCATAGTGGTGGAACAGCATGCATGTTGCATTTTGTGGGACGGATAGCCAAACACACTACACCGTCTCACTGTGAAGATGGCTAACTACCGTTTGAGGTGAAGGTGAGCAATGACATGGCTATGTGACTTGGTAGAAATCTTTGGATGGAATGTGCGTGTGGTGAGCATGATGTGTGTGTGGCTTTTTGTACCCATTGATTTCAGATTACATTTGGTCATGGGGTATAGCCCCCCATCACTGTTGTCCCAGCTATCTGGCTGTGGGGTTCACTCCCCTGACATTTGAAGGCACAATAGGGCAAGGGGTATAGTCTCGTAGCACAGTGGTGACATACAGCAGGGTGAAGATCTCACCCAGCATACATTTCCACACTGTCATGGTTTCATGGTATTTGTGGACCTGAGAACATGAGCACAGCACTGGTGAAGCAGTTGTTCCAGGGCATCCATACACTGACATGTTGTGGTCAACAGTGGTGTGTGTGTGAGGTGTACTCAGCCCTGTGCAGACAATGTGTGCTTTTGGGGCCAGACTATACCAGCACTGTTCAGACAGACAGTGTGAGATGTGAACATTGTCAATGCATACACACATTGGTGGTCCAAACAAGACACCTTTGACAATTTAATTCAGACAAGGTGCTGTTCTGCAATTCAGTGCAGCACTGTGGTAGCTGGGTGTGTTGCTGGACATTTGGGATGTGCTTAGTTTAGCATTGTGAGTCCCAGCTGCAGTGTAGTTTTTGGGTACACTGCACTTCCACTGTTTACATTGCAACACTGTGGTATGACATGGGTGATTTGCACTTTGCCATACAAACGGCCAGACACTGCTGCAGGGCAGCATGATCGTTGTTAGTGTTGCAGTGTGTGATGCCTGGCACAGTGTACACAATGTGGGTCAATTTTGAACAGAGACTTGTCCATGGTGACTACAACACAACTGTTTTGCATTATTTGTGTTGGTGACTGTGGACTAAGTGGCATGGTGTCATGTGCGGCTGCACAGACGTCACATGCCTATGAGTGGGTCTAGTGCTCCATCCTGCTCAGCTGTGGGACAAGGGGGCCAGGTGGGAGTTGTAGTGCAGGCCTCCCTATTCCACATACACCTCCCTGTAAAGATGGCTCCCTACCTGTTAGGTGAGGGTGAAGCACACAATGGCTGAGGTATGCTTCTGGGTGGGGGCAGTGCTCCATCCTGCTCAGCTGTGGGACAAGGGGGCCAGGTGGGAGTTGTAGTGCAGGCCTCCCTATTCCACAGACACCTCCCTGTAAAGATGGCTACCTACCTGTTAGGTGAGGGTGAAGCACACAATGGCTGAGGCATGCTTCTGGGTGGGGGCAGTGCTCCATCCTGCTCAGCTGTGGGACAAGGGGGCCTGGTGGGAGTTGTAGTGCAGGCCTCCCAAACACCCACCCACCTCCCTGTAAAGATGGCTACCTACCTGTTAGGTGAGGGTGTAGCACACAATGGCTGAGGTATGCTTCTGGGTGATGGCAGTGCTCCATCCTGCTCAGCTGTGAGACAAGGGGGCCTGGTGGGAGTTGTAGTGCAGGCCTCCCAAACACCCACCCACCTCCCTGTAAAGATGGCTACCTACCTGTTAGGTGAGGGTGTAGCACACAATGGCTGAGGTATGCTTCTGGGTGGGGGCAGTGCTCCATCCTGCTCAGCTGTGGGACAAGGGGGCCAGGTGGGAGTTGTAGTGCAGGCCTCCCTATTCCACAGACACCTCCCTGTAAAGATGGCTACCTACCTGTTAGGTGAGGGTGAAGCACCCAATGGCTGAGGCATGCTTCTGGGTGGTGGCAGTGCTCCATCCTGCTCAGCTGTGGGACAAGGGGGCCTGGTGGGAGTTGTAGTGCAGGCCTCCCAAACACCCACCCTCCTCCCTGTAAAGATGGCTACCTACCTGTTAGGTGAGGGTGAAGCACACAATGGCTGAGGCATGCTTCTGGGTGGGGGAGTGCTCCATCCTGCTCAGCTGTGGGACAAGGGGGCCTGGTGGGAGTTGTAGTGCAGGCAGCATGTACACATGTACCCATGGTGATGTTGCTAACTACCTTTGGGGGGCTTCAGGGGAGTGTCTGTTGTATCTGTGAGAGATGTGTTGGGGGAGTGTTGTGCACATGAATGAATTTGAACCTAGGAGGTATTATTTTGTAATGGTGCAAGACAGTACATTTGTGTGATGTTAGGCATTTGTTTGTACTTACCAGCCTCCACTCCCCGGGTATTCCTGAGAGACTCTCTGGATGTAGAATGCCAAGCACCTTCTCCTCCCATTCAGTGAATGTTTTGAGTGGAACGGGAGGGCCACTGCCTGTCCTGTGAGCCAGCTCATGGTTCTTGGCTCTCTTCTTTTTGACCACTGCCTTCAGATCGTGCCACCTCTTCACGATTTCATCTCTATTGCATGGCACGGTCCCTACTGCATTGACCTTCTCTACTATCCTTCTCCACATTTGCGTCCTTGTTGCTAGTGGTGTCTGTTGGACCTGGTTACCAAACAATTGTGGTTCTACCCTAATTATCTCATCGACCATGACCCTCAACTCACTCTCAGTGAATTTGGGCATTCTCTGTGGTGACATGGTGTGTGATGTGTCAAGGTGTTTAGGGTGCAGGTTTGGAAGTGGTAGTGGTGGTTGTGATGTGTATGGTATGTGCTGTGCAAAGGTGTTAGAGGTGCAGGTGTGGAAGTGGTGGAGGTGGTGGTGATGTGTGTGTGTTGTGCAGATTTGCCTTTCCTGTCATCTGTGGTGGATGTCCCCTCAGTTGTGGAGTTTTGCAAAGGATTGTGGTATGTTGGGGGCTGGATTTATACTGGTGTCTGTGGGTGTGTCAGGATGGGGTACTGGTAGCAGGCGTGGTGTGTGTGTGAACCTGGGATTTGTAGTTTTGGAGTTTACCATGGGGGTGTGTCTTTGGGCTGTGTTACCTATTTTTGGGTGCATGCCTTCTTTGGTTGGTGCACTTTGTGGCCATGCTGTGTGTTTTTCTGGCGACCGCCATTTTTTTAACGGAGCGTCCGCAGTGGTGGCTCGGCTACGGCGCTTCCGCCGTCTCACTGATTCTTCAATGTTGTCGACCGCGGCGGTCGGAAACAGCGCACTGCACCGCGGGGATGTCGGGAATATCATAATTTTGATGGCGGAGTCTCCGCTGTGGTTGCGGTCGTTTGGGCTGTTTCCGCAGCGAAACCGACCGCCGCGGACGGGTTTGGGCCTTCTCCGCAGGCGAACGGCGGTTTCTCGGGTCTCCTTTCCGCCGCGGTTGGATTTTTACCGCCGAGGATCCTAATCTAGCCGTTCGGTTTTCCCGCGGTAGCGGCGGGCGGTGTTTTCCCACTACCATGGCGGTTGGTTGTTTTTCCGTCCGCCATCGTAATGACCTCCTTAGTATTTTTATTTGTGTCATACAACTTACACTAAAATAAATTGTCTATCACGGGGGCGTGGCTTCCAGGGCCAAGATGGCAGACGTGCCTTAATAGTACTCTGCCACCCATCCCCGTTATCCAGTATGTATTGGGCCCTAGGAGTGGCATCCATAATTTACAGAGACCCTGCCGAGCTACTTTGATGGTCTCTTCTTGCAGCCTGTTGGCTCGGGCCGGGGGCAGCCTGTGTACAGTTGTGGCAGACCTGTGGCCCAGCGTGGGTCACGCTAGGAGGCAGGGGAATCAGACAGCAGGGCTGGAAGCCACTGACCCGTGGAACTGCTGTGGTGCCTGCCAATCCGAAGGAGGCCGAGATACGCTGGAGGCAGCCCGATGCTCCCAAAAAAACGACGGGAGGACGCAGACCGCGAGACCCAGAGTTACGGGTCTTCAGACCACACCTGCTTGGGGCTGGGCCCTTCGCATCCTATGAGAGGGCTTGCAAGGCCCACCACAGGGACGTGCCACCTACCTGCCCTCCTATTGCCCATGCGGTGCCACACACGCAGCAATGCCTTGGATACATCTTGGTTCATCGCCTATGCCTGCCTCCCGCCTGCGGCACATCGGGCTGCGGTATCTGCCAGGGGGGCTTCCGGCACCCAGAGATTCACCTCTGGAGGCCTGAGGGCTAGTGATGGGGCCTGCACATGAGCTTGGGAGTGAGAGAATGGGCCTCCACACCCTTTGAGTGACTGAATGGGTTTCCTCTGGACCAGAAGAGTGCTGTACTGTTCGAACTTGCTCCACTATCGCTGTGCAGTACTTTTTCAAACATGGCTACCAGCCTATGGGCAAGAGACATCTAAGTCTATCTGGGATATACTAATATTCTCACCTGAGGAGAACGCTTTATATGGATCTGGTTACCTGTTGACCCCACTCTGAGATACCCTGCCTGCTGTTTACCACTGCCTTGTGGCCCTCTTGCTATCACTGTTGGGGGAAACTAAGCTCTTCTTCTGGCAATGCGGCTGCGGATCACCACTGTATCTCACCACAAGAACATGTTCCACCCTTACACCCCGGTGTTGAGACTCTACTACTGCTGCTGTGAGATGGCTCGTCCTGGGCTGCATGTGCTACGTTGCACCACAATTGACTGGTGGGCATCTGAAAGCGGGCCCATGACCTCAGATATCGGACCATCTTCCCTTGCACCAGTGCTTCAATACTGATCTCATACTTCACTGTAGAGGGGTGTGAAAGAGAGACGAGCGACCATTTATTGAGCCTGCTCCTTGAGCTGCTCGCGCTGCGATGTTGAGACTTTAAATATTATGCCAGCAAGTGGGCCCTCCCCTGACCTTGACTGTCTCCACTGCGGTGGCTCCCCTGATGTCGAAGGCCGCTGAGATGGGTTGCATACATAATGCTAATTTCAGGACATCATTGTGTTCCTCACCAGGCGGGTTCCCCCAGACCAACCTTCTCCTCCTGAAGAGAGGTTTGATGTGGTGTTGGCAGCTATAGAGGAATCCAGTGTTTCACTAGAATCCAAAATTGACAATGGGGTGACAGACCTTACACTGCTACATGCGGACCACAGGAAACTGGTTGACCGCATAATGGCCACGGAACAATCTCTCTTAGAGATTCATTCCCCCCACCAAGCAGCTGGAGCAGCAATTGCGGGAGTATGGCACTAAGATCCAGAATTTAGAATCGAGTGTGGAAGATGCAGAGGGTCGCTCAAGTCGAAACAATGTCCACCTTATTGGCCTCCCTTGAGGGCGTAGAGGGTGAAGATGTGGTCTCATTCACTGAACAATTGCTCAGGGACTACTGCTGAATCCTCCTTATCATCTTACTTGAGTGGGTGCACCGGGTCCTAGCGTGCAGGCCTGCCACTGCCCCAGGCCCCCAGACCATTTATTTTTAAAGTACTACACTACAGTGACAGAGACTCAATACTGCGTGAAACTAGGAAATTGCAGGATATCAAGTTGGAGAACTCACGCGTGATGTTCTTCCCAGACTACACCCGGGGAGTGGAGCGCCAACACAGCTCTTTCCTTGCAGTGAAGCAACAATTTCAGGCACTAGACAAAAAGTACTCCCTGTTATTCCCCACACAGCTGCGTGTGGTATCTGCTGACAAAACAAGGTTCTTCGACATGCCACAGGATGCCTGGGACTGGCTGGAGGCCTCTGGATGTTTTCCAGCCCCCGACTGAGGAGAGAGGGAAGGGAGCAGGGGTCTGTGGAGGACCAGTCTAGGTCACGTTCCTGGCACAGGAACTGCCGTCTCCCTGGCCCAGCGGCCATCTTGAACCTGAAACAGATCATATCCAAATAACGATGGGATGTCCACGAAGATACATGGAACAGTGACACTGTAAATGGCTCTGACCAGGACACAGCATCTGTGCGATCATCAGGAGATGATGAATCCTCTACAGTGTGCCCATCAGACCCTAACTCGACGATTCTACCTGTCGTCACTCCACAGATGTCAGATGACATCATATGAACTCTTACCTGCTTTAGTTTGCATAATGTCTCCCACTGTTTTGTACCTTTACTCTCCTGAATGTTACAGATCCTTTTATTGCTAATTCCTCATCACCTGATTTTGTCTGGTAATCCCATGTAAATGATGAATCTCTGATTTGGGCCAGGCTTGGTGGGGCGGACGGGGGGCCCCTCATCCTTCTGCGATGGCGCGCCTCCGGGGAGGTCAGTGCCAGGTCAGCGGCAGGTGCCCTTGAGGTCCTCCTTTACCTTTGTTATGCTATGGAATGATATTCTAAATGCTTTGTGAAGCTTCATACCCCCAACCTAGGCCTTTTTGGGTTCACTCTTTTTGACATAGTTTGTGTCTAAGTTTGGGCAGCCTTCCCCAGAGGTCTGCTCTTCTGGTATTGATGAAAAGTCATGTTGGCAATTGGTTCATGTTTCATGTTGTTTTGGTTCTGCGGATCCCAGCCCCACCCCCGTACATTAATACGTGTACACTCCTAGGTCAAATCACTGTACACACTTCCATATGACAAACTTCAATATTGTCACCTGGAATGCGCGGGTATGCATACCCTGCCTCGTCGCTATGCAGTATAGTCATCCCTCAAACATCATGCTGCACACATAGCTTCACTACTAGAGTCACATTTAACATTACCCGAAGTGATTAAGGTGCAGCGCAGATGGAGAAGGTGGGTTTTTGCCACAAATTTCTCCTCCTGTGCCCGAGGGGTATTAACCTGGGTCTACCCGAGAACTTTTCAGGCGGAAGAGGATGAGATAGATGATGAGGGCTGGTAAATTTTTATTAGGGCAAGCTCGATGACCGCCTTATCTTGTTAGGCAATATTTATGCACTCAACACCGACCAAGGCGCTTATCTACGGTGTCTTCCGCAGACACTCTCCAAATGGTGTGGCAACTTCAACAGTGTCTTGGACACAAGCTTGGACCACTCCTTTCCTCCTCTGCAGTGTATGGTGGCTTCCACCAATGCCTCAGCATTACAGGAATGGTTATATCATTGGTGGTTGACAGATGTCTGGAGGTCCAGCAACCCCTCTGCCCTAGTATATTCCTTTTATTCCCATCCACATAACCTTCATGTTAGAATAGACCCGATGTTATGCATGCCCAATTTACTGCCCTCTATTATGCATAATGATTATCTGGGGTGTACTCACTCGGATTTATCTCTTTAAAAAAATGCTAATTAAACTGTGATAATTTCAAACCCATTACTCAGTTTTAGTGACAATATTAAAATTAAATGTATTACAACACCTAGTGATTGATACCCAGGTATTAACATTAATATATGGGTATTAATACACTTCCCCACCCATTAACCCTATATACCTTGCATCCCGTTTCTAAAGATGAATATTACAGATTTTTTTGTAAATATTTAATTTTAGTGACAATATTAAATGTAAATGTATTACAACACCCAGTAATTAATACACAGGTATTAACATTAATACCCAGGTATGAATACACTTCCTCAACAATTACCCCAATATCCCTTGCATCCCGTCCCTAAAGGTGAATGTTACAGAATTTTTAACAAATATTTAAATTTAGTGACAATATTACATTTGAATGTATTACAACACCTGGCAATTAATAACTAGGTATTAAAATTAATACCTGGTATTAATAGAATTCCTCGCCCATTACCTCCATATCCCTTGCATCCCATCCCTGAAGGTGAGCCTAGCAAAATAAAAGAAAAAATGTAAGTTTAGTGATAACATTACATTTAAATGTATTTCTACACCTAGAAATTAATACTCAGGCATTAAAATTAATACCTGGTTATTACCACAATTTCCCACCCAATACCCCATGTAACCCTCACATCCTCTCCTACAAACTTGGTTATATTGTAATTTTGAAAAAGTTGTTAACATACATTAAAATAAATAAATTAAATATAAATAAAAAAACATATTAACATTGCTTCATATGCTTGGCAACTTACTTACCTAAATACTTACATGATATATATGTGTTGTAAAGGCATGCATGGTGATGCTCAAAACCTAAAATGCGTGGTTAAGACATTCATGGTAATGGTATATGCGTTGTAAAGTCATGCGTTGTAAAGACGTACCCGTGGTTAACACTACATGGTAAAGTCAGTGAGTGATTAAGACTTGGTGGTAAAGGTTGTTTCCCATGGCAGACAGTGCAATGTTGATGCTCTACATTGTGCTGTCAGTCCTCTTCTCACAAGACACCTTCTTATATAAGTATTGATTTCTTGGATGCCATTTTCTTCTTGACTTGTTACTGTGGACCACAGATTTAGCAAATTCATGAAGAAAGTTCTTGCAACGGTCTATTTTTCAACTCTTGTGAAACTGCAGGCAATAAGAAATAAGAAAGTGGACACAGACACTGAAGTGAATGCAATGCATGCCATAATAAAACATAGGGCCTTATTACGACTTTGGCGATCTTACTTCGGACGGTGCAACGCACTGTACGCTGTAGGGCCACCAAAGCCGTGGTGCTGCCGCTACCCAGATTAGGAGTTAAATCCTGGTCTGGTGAGTGGTGCTGCAGCGTGTTAAGGCGGTGGTCTGTCAGGCTCATTGAAGAGCCTGACATGCAGACCACCGTTCTTAGAGCACCAACTGCACCTTCCTGCATGGTGTGGCATGTATGAGGGTGCAAAACCATCGGGGAACTACATGTGTCCCCCACCATGCACCCCCAAGCCCAGGAGTGGCAGGAGTTGCCTCTCTGCCATTCTTTTCATGGTGGACTCACCTCCATGAAAAGGGCAGTGGACAGAAAACTCCTAATATGTTTGGTGGTGTCTCAGTATCAAAGCCAGCATATTAGTGCTTCTGACTACTGTGTGACTGCCGCTGGTTCCTTGATCCCCGGCGGTCTCAGTGATCCTGTGGTGGTCCGACCACCACACTCATAATACTGTTGGCGGGCCTTCAGTGCGGTGGTGGTCGGACAGCCACCACGGGTTCAGCAATCTTATGGGCCGCCAATCTCATAATAAGGCCCTTAACCATAATACCATGTTTACTGTAAACTGGTTGTTTGACTGAGCCGTCGGTTTGACCCCAATCTTACATAGAAATGTTGATATTACTTAAAATATTGTTTTGGTCAATACTAGAAATCTACCTTCATTATGAACAGTGGTTCTGAGGACCCACTCCCACCCTGCCCATTGAAGCCTATAGTAATGACAAAAATATGAGATAGCTCAGTACAAGATCCAGAATGAAATGTGTGAACATTGGCAAAATAAAGACTCTTTTTGGAGAATAGCAGAGTACATAGAGGCATTTAAAAAGAATTGATAAATTATGAGACAAAAAAATACTGCAGACTTTAAGTAAAATGAGTTATAATATCTGGGGTCGTATTACAGTAAGTGCCCTGGGGGTGCGCAAAGTGACCGCCACACTTTTCACTGCGGACTCACTGCTATGAAAAGTGTGGAGGACTGGAAAGTCATAATATGCTTGATGGTGCCACAGCGGTGCCGCCAACATTTTGCTGCCCCAGGCCACTGAGCCATCACTGTGGGATCGTAGATCCCCAGCAGTTGTGGCAGTCAAATGGAGGTCCGGCCACCAAAGTTGTCATAATGCAGTCAGACCGCTGATGCGATGGTAGCTGCACCGCCACTGCTGCGCCACTGTGAGTTTGGCAGTTCACAGACCGCCAAATTCATAATCAGGCCCTTAGTGGCAGAAAGAGACACATAAATAAATACCAGCATATGTAAAGTGCGCAGCTACCTCAGGCGAGGTGCCCCAGCTTTGGGGGCCGTCGGGAAGATTAAGCGAGCTATTGCCCAGAGTCACAAGGTGCTGGGCTAACCTGCAGCCGGCGATTGAATTGTGAGCCCCCGTGTTCCGGAGTCAGCCTCCCTGGCCGCTGCACCACACCTCTTCCCATATATCACATCAGAGAAGGGCAAACAATTGCTATCGTTCATGGGAGACACATACAGCCACCACAGCACAACCATAGAGAATGTGAATTGTAAATGTACAAAATATTATGCAAATGCTTGTTATGAGAGAGCTACAATGAGCTACAATGAAAACTGGTGCAATTAACATCAGAGAATACAACGTATAATAACTAAACAAACCAGGGAAATGTACGTAATGTTACAATTCAAGTCAGACTCTTCGTAATAAATAAAGGAACACACTACCCAGAAATGATAGCTAAGTCCCTATTACAAACAACATACCACCCAATATACTCACAACTAAAATACATTTAAACCTAACACCACTAACATAAACAATTTTACATAAATATTAGAACACTTTTTATAAATCAGGCTATAACAACATTATATTAATAAAGTAGAAAACAAGACTGATAAAAACAAATATTTTATTTTAATATTTAATTTAAAATATTTATCAGAAAAACAAAATGAATTATAATGAAAAATATACAAATCAGCTCAAAAATTAAAATGCACACACACAAAATGCACCTTTTCAGTTCCAGTAAAAGCAAAATACATATACATATTAAAATTTAACATTTCCCACCATTTAAAAATTAATTAAAAATATCATACTTACAGTTGCGTAGCAGAAGTTCTTGATCCACCACTATCTTGCAAAAATCCAGTCCAAAAAAAGTGAAAAATCAAAATGTAAGAAACCCACAAAATGTCTAAATTAAATCCACCAAAGTATGCACAAATCATTAGAAACCATAAAAAAAAACATTTAAATTGAAAATGCTCTAGGAAATCCATAAAATAAAAATAAAGTTGATTTAAATGAAACCAAATTAATTTCCTTTAAAAAAATCATTAAAAGTAACTTCAAACATTCCACTCTAACTTTGCAACATCCCAAAAACAATACAAGCATAAAATTACAAATCTACATAACTATATGTGCAATATCATACTACTACCAACCTTCCAGTGCATCACAACACTCATCCACAAACTCCCCCCAAGACTGGTGAGACAGTTTCCTACTGCCCCTGGACATCAACCTATACCCTTCAGGTGTGACACCCTCTTCCTGGGAACCAGGTACCATGCTCTGGGGTCTGGGAGTGGAACTTCCTACAGTGGACTCTATATTGCTGCCACCTCTGGACTCCACCCTCACTGGTGAATCCAGACCACTAAAACTACACTCAGGGGACATATCCTCAAGAGCTTGCTTTTCTCTGGCAAAGGCCCTCTCTGCCTCCGCCATCCTCTCCTGAACTAAGGCTCTCTCAACCTCAGCCTTTTTCTCCTGCAAACCCAGCTGCGCTATCTCCTTGGAATGCTCCAATCTGAGCCTCTCCAAATCCAGCTGATGCTCCCTTTCTTCCCTCCTATCCACCCACTCCTCTGGGGACAGGGAAAGGGATGGGGCACTACCCCCAGCACTGGACCCAGCAAGGGACTCCCCCTCTATGGGGTCCTCACTATCTACTGGCGTCCCTGCCCTGTCATTTCCTCCCTCCTGCTCAAACTCTCCAGGGCCACTGTCCTCTAAGGGTGCTGATCGGGGACCCTCTCTCTCAGAGACCTCACTGATCTCGGGGTCATCCTTCCCAGACTCCTCAACCACCCGGTTTTTGGATATCCAACAGGCCAACACAGCCTCCCACAGTTCCACCCTCCTGGCAGAACTACCCGCCTGACACCCAAGATCCCTAAAGAACCTCTTTAGGTCCTTCACAATATACTTATGCAACATGTTTACATTAAATGCACTTTCTGTCACAACAACTGCTGGATCACCGAGGTGAGACACGACTGACACTTAAGGGATGTCACCAACATTTTTAGGAGAGCAGAAAAACACAATAGAAAATGACTTTTGTGAGAAAATCAGGAGAAAAAAATAATCCCAAAGCACGTGATTGTCTAAATGCAGAGTTTGTAGTGCAACCATGCGTCACTGTGGTACTGCGCAAATGCAAGTCCTATCCCACCGCTGTCCCCAATGTTAGAAATGGGATTTCTGGTTGGCTAGGGCATGCGCCTAAGCCAGGCAAAAACCACCACTTTAGTCAGGGCAAGGGAGTTGCACACCGAAGATAACCCCTGCTCACCCCCTTGGTAGTTTGGCAGAGCAGTCAGGCTCATCCCAGAGGCAATGTGTAAAGCGTTTGCACAACACACACACACAGCAGTGACACACCAGGCACACCACAAAAGAAACTCCACACAAGGTTATATCAAAAATAGCCTTTGTATTATTCATACCACACATTAGAACGTAACACATATATACACTGTGCCACCTGGCACTTGGTATGACTTTTCCAGGGATTATATACACTACAGGGCCAATCGGGCCACTGCCATAACCATCATATCACAGTTAGTGAAAACAACCAGTAACTACTGTCAATAGGGCACTTAGCATAAACACATTAGGCATACATCCTAATCATTAGCATAGCACATTCTGCACATTAGCAGTAGCAATAGGGCACCAAAGTACCCACTTTCAAAGGGCACCACACATGTGCATGAGACCACTTCCAGGGCTCACAGGCCCCTGAATCATCAAGCCAGGGTGTAGGGCACTGAGGTACTTTCACCCCTGCCCCCAAGTGTCGTACATAACTTGCCAGTCCAGGGCTCACCCAAAAGGGTGTGTCCATCAAGCAGCTGCCCATGATCTGGCAGTTCAGCTGCGAACACCGATTCTTGCCCCCAAACTTAGAGCACGCAAAAGCGACTCAGTGCAGTCTCAGGTGCCGAGGGGGGAGGGAAGCCATCCCCTTTCCCCCCCTCCTCTGCCCTGGCTCAGAATGGGCAACGCCCCCACCCTCACAGTGACCGGAGCTCAATACAGGAGAGCACAGCCGCACTCACCATTCCATGGGGGCTGGGCGGGTCTGCTCACAGCCGGTAGCTGTACTACACGGGAGCCGGGAGGATTCCTACCTCTCTTCGGCTCCGCTCTCAAAGGACTGCCTCTCCATCGGGCCACTCATGGGAGAAAGGCGGGAAGTGGCAGAAGGGAGCCCGCGAGGCTACGGTCCTTCTTCTGCTTGTCCGGTGAGCCTGCAAGGCTCCGTCTCCTTCCTGGAATGTGACCACACTTGGCAATCAAGCGGGGCTCTCCTCTTCCCACGGGGAGCCCCACCCACAACCAGGCATCCTTCACCTGACTTCCTGGACTTCTCGGTCTCTCACACGTGGGCCCTGCCCATAATCAGGCCCAAACGCTGCCTGACTTCCTTCCTGGCTACAGCACTCACTATCAGCACAGTTGGAGCCCCCTTCTCGGGCTCAAGCAATAAAATTCAAAAGCACCCACCACGGGCTCCTGGTGCACGGGCACAGCACTGAGGAGCACAGTAAGGACAAAGTGCTCCTCACTCCCCAGGGTGGTGCACCAAGCACAGCACTCACCACGCGCTGCTGCGGGACGAGCCCATGCCAGGGACTCAACACATAGGACTCCTGCAGTGCCCCAAGTCCCAAAAGCACACAAGGCAGAGGCTGGCCCAGGCAGGCCAGCTTACAGGGCCCTCCAGCAGAGGGGGAGTTTTTTGTGGTGGTTCCTCCTGACGCCCAGCAGTCCTTCAGCTCCAAGTAAGCACAACAGCCCAGACATGGGGTCACAGCCCCAATATATATATATATTGCAAATGTCTTTGTGTATCCCCCTGGCACAGGGCTCTGTGCCCAGTCCAAACCAGTTCTGGGGATACTTACATACACCTTTTCAAGTGCACAAACACCCTTATTGTTAGTGTAGGCTCTGGTTCCAGGCACGCCACAGGGGGTGGATCCAGCATTGTGGAAGGCAGCCACTGTCCTATTTAGGGTCGGGTGCTACTCCTCCCACAACTCCAAATGCAGATCGGCCTATTCAGCCTAGTGCTGACTCACCCAGCCCCTCTGGAGTCACTGCACCTCCCCAGCCCCTGTCATCCAGAGCCAGACATGCTATACACAACAGGCAGGCACATTTCTAAAATAGTGATAATAAATCCGCGAACACCATTACGCAGCATTTATTACCACTATTCCAAACATACCAAACTTGATCATGCTACTCCTCTCATGTCAGGAATTACCACTGAAACACATATCAGGCATTCCCCAATGCATTCCTATGAGAGGGCAGCCTCACAGCAGTGAGAATCCAAATAGGCTGTTTGCCACTACCAGGACATGCCACACAGTTAAGTCACATGTCCTACCTCTTACCTACAGCGCACCCTGCCTATAGGGCTAGCTAGGGCCTACCTTAGGGGTGACTGATATGTAGTAAAAGGGGAGTCGCAGGCACTTTATGTGCCACGTCACAGCAGCAGTAAACTGCGAGTGCAGGCCCTGCAATGGCAGAGGCCTGAAACAGGTTTGAAAGGCTACTTTGGTGGGTAGCACAAGCAGCGCTGCAACCCACCAGTAGCATTTCATTTACTGGCCCTGGGTATATGAGATACCACTTTACAAGGAACTGATAGGTAAATTAAATACGCCAAACAGGTGTAGACCAATCTCACCACGTTTACCATAGAGAGAACATGCACTTTAACACTGGACAGCAGTGGTAAAGTGCCCAGAGCCCTAAACCACCAACACTAGGTCAGAAAATATACCAGGAGGAAGGCAAAAAGTTCTGGGATGACACTGCAAAAAGGGCCAAGTCCAACACACTACATAACAATGCAACACAAACTACCACTAAACAACTTTACCAAATATAACTAATACTCTGACCCACACTAACTAGACTATCCATAGCCTACTAACACCAAGGGCCTGATTATGACCGCTTTCTGGCATTCCAACTGCCAGCATACCTGCCGGTCCAACCACCGGATTACGATGTGGGTGGGGAGACCGCATCCAGACAGCCTCCAGACCACTGCCTTTGCCAAGATCTGAGCTCCCGCAGCAGCGGTGGTGCGGACAGCGATGGTCAATGGTGGAGTGGTGGTGCCGGCATTGGCACCGTCATGTGTATTACAACCTGCCTGTTCGACTGCCTTTTCTTGGCAGGGACACAGCCTTGAAAAAGTCGGTGAAAAGGCAGGTTAAGGGCCATAGAAAAGGGCCCCAGGGTAAATATGCCATTGTTGCTTTTGATCTGGGCCCATGTTGTGCCACCATGCGGTTCACTGACAAAATATTGATTACCAAAATATCCCCATACACAAATATCGACACGTAAATATCGATGTCAAAAATATCGACATCCTATCTTTATAATGTAAAGTACAAAAATACCGAAAAAATAATATCGATGTACAAAATATCGATGTACAAAATATCATTTTTTGTATATATAAAAATAATGGTAAATAAATTAAATAATAAAATTAACTTTAAAAAAATGATTTAGATGTAATGTACATTTTAACAAATATAATAAATAAATGTAATTTAAAAAATATAAACATATATATATAAAATATAATATATATATATGTATATTTACTTTAAAACAATTAATAAACTAATAATTTTAATTTATTTTAAAATGTTATAATTATATAGAAATTTACAACTAAATATATATATATATATATATATATATATATACATACACCTATAACATAAAATCTAATAAAAACATTATATTATAAATTAAAACATTAAAATATTTAATAATTTTCAAACTTAGATTTTGCACTCCATTGAGTGCAACAGTAGGGAAAGTATAGGATAGCGGAGGGGTAAAAATTACTATTCCCACTCCAGTGAGTGCAACAGTAGGGAAAGTGTTGGATAGCGGAGGGGAAACAATTACTATTCCCACTCCAATTAATGCAACAGTAGGGAAAGTGTTGGATAGCGGATAGGTAAAAATTACTATTCCCACTCCAATGAGTGCAACAGTAGGGAAAGTGTTGGATAGCGGAGGGGTAAAAATTACTATTCTCACTCCAGTGAGTGCAACAGTAGGGAAAGTGTTGGATAGCTGAGGGGTAAAAATTACTATTCCCACTCCAGTGAGTGCAACAGTAGGGAAAGTATTGGATAGTGTAGGGGTAAAAATTACTATTCCCACTCCAATAAGTGCAACAGTAGGAAAAGTGTTGGATAGCAGAGGGGAACCAATTACTATTCCCACTCCAGTGAGTGCTACAGTAGGGAAAGTGTTAGATAGCGGAGGGGTAAAAATTACTATTCCCACTCCAGTGAGTGCAACAGTAGGGAAAGTGCTGGATAGCAAAGGGGAAAAATTACTATTCCCACTCCAGTGAGTGCAACAGTAGGGAAAATGTTGGATAGCGGAGAGGTAAAAATTACTATTCCCACTCCAGTGAGTGCAACAGTAGGGAAAATGTTGTATAGCAAAGAGGTAAAAATTACTATTCCCACTCCAGTGAGTGCAACAGTAGGGAAAGTGTTGGATAGCGAAGGGGTAGAAATTACTATTCCCACTCCAGTGAGTGCAACAGTAGGGAAAGTGCTGGATAGCTGAGGGGAAAAAAATACTATTCCCACTCCAGTGGGTGCAACATTAGGGAAAGTGCTGGATAGTGGAGGGGTAACAATTCCTATTCCCACTCCAGTGAGTGCAACAGTAGGGAAAGTGCTGGATAGCGGAGGGGGAAAAATTACTATTCCCACTCCAGTGAGTGCAACAGTAGGGAAAGTGTTGGATAGCAGAGAAGTAAAAATCAATATTCCCACTAAAGTCAATTCAAAATTAAAAACAAACAAAATATCAACTGCAATACAAAAGATGTTAAAAAACAAAAAAGAAAACATTTATAAAAATATAAAAAATTACAAAAGATAGAAACATATTATAGTGTTAAAAATCTAAAAACTACATACAAAGATTATTTTATAAAAATTTAAAAATAATTTACAAACAAATAATTATATTTAATAGAAATTAATTATAATCAAAAACATTAATTGTTACATAAATTTAATATTTTTTATCTCCTACCCTATAACACCACACAATTCACAGCACACATCTACATTTTTAAAAAAGTGTACCTCCATAATTAACATAATTAATTATCAAATAAACAAATATTATTAATTAAAAAACAAATTAAAACAGATAAAAATTAATTTACTCACCAAACATTACCCCTATAAAACCAAAATCCACACACAAAATAAAAATAAACAATTACCATAAATATTTATCAATTAGTGAATGAATATCAATGAGCAACTAATTATTAATTAATGAAACCTAAAACACTTTCCACCCTCTACCCCAATAAACACCACAACACACATCTAAAAATCATTACACAATTTCCATAACTAATTTTACATTATTAAATTAATATCAATTAACAACTTATTAATTAATTTAAAAGAATTTACTTCACTCACATCTCAAATTAATTACACAATTGCCATATTTAATTTTTAATTAATTACCAATAATTAACAATTAATTATTAATTAATTATAAATAAATTACTTCCCAAACTATTCCCTATAAACCCCACCACCCATTCCTAAAAAATGACACAATTAACATAATTGATTACCAATTAATTAATTAATAATAATTAGTAAGCAATTGATAAATAATTATTAATAAATTAATTCCCACAATTAACACTATAAAATCTAAATTAAATAAATACTATTAAATAACAAATATTAATTAATTTATTATAATTAAATTACTTCCCACCCTATCCCCCTATAAACCAACAACCCGCTACAGAACTAAAAACGAGAAATGTAATTAACATAAAATTAATAACTACTAAAAATGTAACACATATATTAAAAAACAAAAGCAATACTTACACAAAAAAATAGATCACATACTTTTAAAATACATACTAAAATACATAACACTAATTTAAAAATCGATATTTTAAACAACTATATTTTTGCAAACGATATTACTAACTTCGATATTTTCAAAAATGATATTTCTTACCTTAAAGTCGATATTCTTGACCACAATATTCTTGCTGTCGATATTTCTGTATCACGATATTTCCAACTCGATATTTGTGTATGTCGATATTTAAAACTCAATATTCTGCACCCCGCCATGCCACTCATGTCGGTACGCGCACTGTTTCCCATGCACAACATGGTGCATGGCAACAGTGCCGCTGACTTGCTGGAGGTGCAGTAGTGCAGCCGGCATTGGCTCCAGGCTCACTCCTAGACCCGATGCATGCTGCCACCTTGGCTGTGCCGCCAGAACACTGCCAGCCCCGCTGTAATGTTGTAATGTGGTGGCTGGGATGCCGCCGGCTTGGCGGCATTCTCCTGACCACCACCGCTGTGGACTGGCGGTGTAACTGTCATACTCGTAATCAGCCTCTAAAACGCCATAAACCTCTTAAAACAAAAAAAAGGGTCTTACCGTGTCCATTGAACACCAACTGGAAACCACAACAGACAAGAACAAAATCCCCCTCAAACTGACACTAATAGGGCCTGATTCACAGAACTAACTTGCGTCAAAAACGTAAAGTTAGTACTTTTTGGTATTCACAGAATTCACCGGCCGGAATCTCCACAACCGGCCGGAATCTCCACCATCGGGCTGGAATCTCCACCGCCGGGCCGGAATCTCCACCTCCGGGCCGGAATCTCCGGCCCGAGTGCGGACATAAAGTTAGTATGAGTAAGTGCATTCTGTGAATACCAAAATGAGTAAGTGCATTCTGTGAATACCAAAATGAGTAAGTGCATTCTGTGAATACCAAAATGACTAACTTTACGGTTTTGACGTAAGTTAGTTCTGTGAATCAGGCCCTTAGAGTACAAAATACAAAGAGCAGCAAAAAAGTTGCTGCTAAATTAAAATAAAAAAGACAACCTTCCTATAGAAATCAATAGAAATGTGATAAAAACATTTTTTAAAGTGCTAAAAATGTATGCAAAAATTTATTAAAATGTTTAATAATAAATGTTACAGAGCGTATTGAACAAATACAAATATATATGTAAAGCATAAATTAAACAGTACTAAAAATATAATTGTACATTTAACAAAAATAGGGTGATTACGATGGCGGACGGACTTCAGTCCGTCCGCCATCGTGTCGGGGAGTGGGACCACCCACCTACAAGGCGGCGGTCCCACTGGCGGTATTACGATGCCACCACCACTGTGGCGGTCGCATCTACCATCTTTAACATTGCGGCGGGTGCTGCTAGCTGCAGCACCCGCCACAATGTTAAAGATGCACTGTTTACATTACCCTGCACTACGTGGCAGGCACCACACGGTGCCTGCCACATGGTGCAGGGAAATGTGGGGGGGCACCATAGGTGACCCCCAAGTGCCACAAGGAAGTGCCCCTGCACAGGGGGGGCCCGCAACGGGCCCCCAAAGTACATCCCCGCCAGCCTGTGATTGGTGGTTGAACCGCTATTCACAGGCTAGTGGAAATGCAGCATCCTAATCTGGCGGACGGTGCCTGCTAGGCACCGCCACCATTTTAGAGATGCTTGGTGTGTCTGCCAGGCAATCGTAACGATTGCCTGTGGCGGACCCGTGGCTGATGGACTTTGCGACCGCCAGCACACCGCCCGCCATCGTAATATGGCAGGCGGAGAAGTGCTTCACGATGGCGGGGAAACCACCACTGGCAGGCTGCCGGTGGTGGTTTCTCCGCCATCGTAATCAGCCCATAAGTACTTTGTATAAAAAATGTATGTATAAAAATAATTATGTACCATTTTTGCATACATATTTAAAAATATACATGCATTAAAATTGTTACAATACATGTGATACAGCACAAATATACATACAAATGTACCACTGTAATATGTGAAAATAATTTTTTCTTTGAAAAAATGAATGTAGAAAAATTAAACTAAACCTGTCCCTTCAATAAAATAAATTAAATACGTAAATAAGGCAGTGGCCCTAATAATGAGTTATTATTGTAGAAAAAAAAACGCACACTATGCAAAAGTACAAACTGCAAACCATTTTCGGTAAGGTGATTCACATTAAATGGCTATCCTTTACAAATTCCACTCCGATGTAAACAATTTTGATAAAGGTGATGGACGCTCAAATAAGAACATTTACTGTTCCAACTTCAGTTTAAACCATTTTGAAGAAGGTGCCGTACCCAAAAGGTGTTAGATGTAATACTCCCACTCCAGACTAAAATAATTGTGGAAAGGTGTTGGGCAGCCAAAGGGGTTAGATTCACCATTACAACTCCAATCTAAACCATTTTTTAGATAATGTTGGATAATAAAGGCATTACATTTACTATTCCAACCCCAATCTGAACAATTCTGTGGAAGGTGTTTGACCTAAAGGGGTTAGATTTAACATTCCCCACTCAAATCTTAACCATTTTGGGGAAGGTGTTGGACACTAAAGGAGTAAGATATACTATTCCCACTCCATTTTAAAACATTTTGGGGAAAGTGTTAGAACTAAAAGAGGTTAAATTTACTCTTCCCCTACAATTTAAACCATTTTGGAGAAAGTGTTTTACACTAAAGGGGTTGGATGTACTATTCCCACTCCAATCTAAATTATTTTGGGAAATTGGACAATGAAGAGGTTAAATTTACTGTTCCCTCATTCACCTAACCCATTTTGGGGAATGCGTTGGACACTACAAGGGTAATATTTAATATTCCTACAAGACAATACATATTTTTTTCTGAATCATGAATAGCAATAACAATAAAATATATACAACTTCCAACACATATTTACAATTTACATACATATTCCAAGAAGCAAATATAAAACAATAAAAAACAACATTTAAAAACAAACATTTAACAGTCATATAATTTCATGTAAAATACAAAAATATAAATATAAGTGGAACATTTATGACAACATTTTAATTCTCTACTTACAATATAATGATCATAAAAATTACAAACAAATAACTTAGGGGCACATTACGATACCCGGCGTAAATAATTTCGCCAGGCATGGAAGCGGCAAAAATCCGCCCGCACACACCACCTGAACACCGACCACGCCATTACGATTACACAAACCGAATACCGCCATCGGCGGAAAAGCACACAAAATACCGCCCGCCAACGTCCGAGTCGGAGACAAACCGCCCGCCACGGACGGAAACACGCACGACAACACAAAACCGCCCGCCCTCACGGCCGACACACCGCACGTGAAATTACGATCGCACCGACATGAGCGCGGAAAACAACAAATATACCGCCCGCCAGCGCAAACAACGCCGATGAGAATCGACACGGCAGAAGCCATGGCGCCCACGTACCTGCACAGAAACCATCCGCACACAAAACCAATAGCACACAACATGGCCAACAAGTCCACACAGCAAGGCACGCACAAATACACAAGCACAGTACATATCCCGAAAACACCCCCCGGACAAACAAAAAATACAAAGGCCAGAACCCCAGACACAACACACCTGAAAACAACAGACCATGAGGACACACCCACATAGGTAAGTACAAAAGCAGCACTCCCACAGACCACAACCCCTTGCTACATTGCAAACCAGAGAGGAGAGGAGAGGACACAGTGACACAGCAAGGACAGCAGCACACCAAAGAAACGCACACATCACAACCACCACCACCACCACCACCACCAAACACCGGCACCACAAACCCCCTGCACATTACACAACACACACCGCACCAGCACCACAAACACCATGGCACCACAAAGAATGCCTCAAGTTCACGCCCATTGAGCTGACGGTCATGGTCGACGAGATCATCAAGGTGCACCCACAAATCTATGGGAACATGGTCCAACACACACCACTAGCCACCAGAAACAGAATGTGGAACCGGTTCGTAGACCAGGTCAATGCAGTCGGGACCCTGCCCAGGAACAGAGTCGAAATTAACAAACGGTGGAATGACGTCAAGAGCCTGGTCAAGAAGAAGGAGGGCAAAAACAGAGAGCTGGCTGCCGTCACTGGCGGAGGGAATCCCGCGCTCTTCAAGACCTTCAAAGCGTGGGAGGAGAAGGTGCGAGTCATCATACATCCCGAGATCCTCGCCTGATTAGCAGGGGGAGTGGAGGCTGGTAAGTACAAACTAATGTATACCAGCACACCGCTATGTACTCACATGCACTACCACCATGCCACAGCTCCCAGGGACAAACACCCCATGTCCAGCACACAATACACGACACACACATGCAACAGACACCACCACACACAGCCCAAACAGAACAACTGTAAGATGCGTGGGGACATGTGTACATTCAGCCAGCCACGTAACCACCAACAGGTCCCCAAATATGCCAGAAGCGCCACAACGAGCACCCACCACACCCATGTGTCCGCCACAGCTGCACAAACCGACAAGTAACAGGTAAGTGGCAGGAACACAAAGTGCAGTGGGTGGGACGGTGGACAGCCCAAGTACAACACACACCAGGCCCCTAGTCCCACAGCACAGCAAGGAGGAGCATCCCCCACACCCCACAGCCACGTGTCAGCCACCGCAGTGCACAACGACAGCCGAAAGGCAGACATCACGGTCCACAGCAATCGGTGTCAGTGGGTGTCCAGCCACCCCCACGACCCACAACACCCCCCCACCCCCACAGACCTGCAACATGGAGCACCCCCGCTTAGAGCCATGTGGCATCCAGTACAGTGCACGCACGAACAACCTGCAGGTTGGAAACTGGACAGGGCTGGATTACTGGAGGCATGAGGACCGGCACACGACCAACACATGGGACATGTCACGTAGCAGACGGAAACGCAGCACCGCCCACCGTCACGAACAAGTGAACAATGTGCACACGGACATGAACAACAGACTCACACCCCACATGACCCATCACAGACATAGCAACACCCAAGGAGCCACGTCTGCATACACAAGCCACACTGAAAATAGTACCACACGGCAGCCACTGTGCAACTCATCACACACAACCGAAACACCATTGAAGTCCTGTCCATGTAGCCCCTGCTGCCTGTCAACCACACACCCCACAACTACGCCTATGTAAGACAAACAACACTAGACGCAACAGAGCGGAACAACAGAAATGCACACGAACACCACTGAACCCATCAAACACACAGACACACCATGCACATACAACATACCATCCATCCCATCCGTCAGCCCCAGTCTCATGAAAGGCATGTCATCCGCACAGCTGCCACACATACAGCAGTCACGCTAAGATACATGCCCATGACCAACCATGTGTCAGAAGTCAATGAAGCGCACGACACACTGTGGGCAACAACACACAACATGGGCCACACCCCCCCCACGAGCACTGCAGTGATGCACATGGCACAGGGCAGCACGCACACCAAGGAGATGGGACAACTGCAATACGTTGGCTTTCACACACAACCATCACTCACTCATAACGATGCGTCCAATGCCATGTCCAGTAATCACAACAGACAGCAAATATGCAGGCCATGTCAAGCATGCACACACCTCAAACCATGCACTGTCATGCTGCCACAACACATGTCACGTTCGGCACCCATGGCTCACAGCATGTACCCCAAAAGCATATTCCCTCCCAAATGCGAATCTGGGGCATGGCCCCCATGTTGCCATATGCGTTCCTAAGCGTTCCATTTGAACCCCAAAAGCATATTCCCTCCCAAATGCGAATCTGGGGCATGGCCCCATGTTGCCATATGCGTTCCATTTGAACCCCAAAAGCATATTCCCTCCCAAATGCGAATCTGGGGCATGGCCCCCATGTTGCCATATGCGTTCCTAAGCTGTTCCATTTGAACCCCAAAAGCATATTCCCTCCCAAATGCGAATCTGGGGCATGGCCCCCATGTTGCCATATGCGTTCCTAAGCGTTCCATTTGAACCCCAAAAGCATATTCCCTCCCAAATGCGAATCTGGGGCATGGCCCCCATGTTGCCATATGCGTTCCTAAGCGTTCCATTTGAACCCCAAAAGCATATTCCCTCCCAAATGCGAATCTGGGGCATGGCCCCCATGTTGCCATATGCGTTCCTAAGCGTTCCATTTGAACCCCAAAAGCATATTCCCTCCCAAATGCGAATCTGGGGCATGGCCCCCATGTTGCCATATGCGTTCCTAAGCGTTCCATTTGAACCCCAAAAGCAAAGTACAAACCAGACACACGATGGGCCAGGAGCCCGCATACACCAGAGTCACAATGAGTAGGGGCACAGCAACACACCCATCGGCATGGCCAATCCGTCCCATGCCACATGTGCACAGCACACAGTCCCATTGCCAAGCACACACAACTACAAATGCCACAGCCACACACACGCCTCCGGGAAACCCATGTACGAGATTGCACGAACTGCCAATGTCAGACGACAAATACATACTTCGCCAGGTGCAACACAATAACAAATCTCATTCTCTCCACAGGTGACGAACTGCCGGATGCTGGGGATGGAGACAGCAGCCAGCACAGCCAGCCCACAAGCCCCCAACGAGGACACACGGATGTGGAGGATCTCACCTCCTCTTCGGACATGGACCACCAAGCAGGCCCATCTGGTGTGGCAGGGCCAGCCGCTCCCCAGGACCCCTCCTACCCACCAACCCATCATCCAGGGCCGCTGAACATTCCCAGCCCCCTGCTGCCACTGTCATTGCGGCCACACCCACGGTCATTGCGGCCACACCCACGGGCATTGCGGCCACACCCACGGTCATTGCGGCCACTACCACTGCCGCAACCGCCACCACGTCTTCGCTGGCCCCAGCCCCAGCGCAGGTGGTGGCCCGGATGACTGGATCCACCCTGGGAGCCAGGGCGAGGACCGTGGTGAGCAATGTGGCTAGTGGGCAGGCCGGTGGCAGCAGGACTGGTAGGAGGAGCAGGGTCAGGGAAACGCCAGCCTCCCCTGGGAGCCATGCCCTGCCTCAAATGGCCAGAGTCCTTGGGGCCTATGAGGAGGCCCAAGAACAATGGGTCAGGTCTGCTTCAGACACGCGGGAGGTGCTGGGGGTGCTGAGGTCCATGGACGCCCGTATAGGTCAACTCGTGGACCTCATGGGCCAGCTGGTGGTGGCGGTGAGGACACGGCCAGGGATAGCAGCTCCCCTCCGCCACCACCTGCCGGGGCGCAGGGTCGAGCAGCAGTGTCCAGTTCCCCTGCGTCCACAGCCAGTGAGCACACCTCAACCACCAGCATGTCGCAAGCAGGCACCCCCTCGCAAACGTGGAAGGGGCCGTCCGAAGAGGAAACAGATCTCCCGGGAGGACTTCGCACGCTCCAGTCGCAAGTGAGGCAGCCAGCCAGCCTTCCGCCAGCCTTCCTTGACCAGCCACTGCATTGACTTGGACTACGATCCCACTCCACACAGCCATCTGGATGGCATGTGTGTGTTGGACTATGGACATAGAACCAGTGGGTACACCCTGAGCATCACGCAGCCATGACCGACAGCTCATTGTCACAGCACGCACCACTTTTGTCATCACCTTACACACAATCACATGTCACAGTTTGTAATAAATGCACCTTTTTCACTAACTGCTGTTTGTGCCCTGTGTTTTATTTGTACGGAATACAACGGCCACCTTGGGCGGAAAGGCACCTGATGCGTGGCATGGCAATGGAATCCGGAGGGACCTGTAGGGACCTAGGGTGGGAGACAGAACAGGAGCACATTCAATGAGTGTGTCACACACCCATCACACAGTACATGTCAACAACTACAAGCAATGTACACACATCGCACAGAGCAATAGGGCACAATGCCACAGCCACCATCAGTGGCATACTAACCTGGGCATGGAGCTTTGACACACAGCACGCAGTGAACATAAGGCCACCCTGACACAGCACACACACCTGCACAAATACAGACACATCAGCCGTCGTACATGGACACTCACCGTCAAGTGAAGTAGCGGGCGATGAGCTGCTGCCGCACATTCCCAGCTTCCTCCTCTCCGCTGTCCTCCTCACTCGAGCTGTCCTGGTCTGCGGGCTGGGGCCCTGGTTGATCTCCGTCATCCACAATGAGGGGGATCTGCTTCCGAATGGCCAGATTGTGCAGCATGCAGCACGCCACCACTATCTGGCACACCTTCTGTGGGGAGTACGCCAGTCCACCCCCGGTGCGGTCCAGGCACCTGAACCTGGACTTGAGGAGGCCAAAGGTACGCTCGACCACACGTCTGGTCCTCCCATGTGCCTCATTGTATCGATCGTCTGCTGGGGTGCGAGGATTCCTCAATGGACTGAGCAGCCATGCCCCATTCGGGTACGCAGAGTCACCTGGGTGTGAGGGACACAGAGAACCGTTGCTATTCCAACTGGACAGGGGACAGCATCGCACAACCAGCATGCTACACCACTCCACATACTCACCGACAATACAGCCACGATCCTGTTGCAGATTGGCCATCAGCCGTGGCAAGATGCTGTTGCGCATTATGTGTGCGTCATGGGCCGAGCCTGGGAACTTTGCACACACGTGGGTGATCACCATGTCCGCAAGGCACACCACTTGCACATTCAGGGAGTGCGTGTGCTTCCTGTTGCGGTACAGGTGCTCAGTGGCCTGTGGTGGAACAAGGCCAACATGTGTGCAGTCAATGGCTCCAACGACGTGTGGGATTCTGCCAAGGGCATAGAATGCACCCTTCACTGCCGCCAATTCACGAGCCCTGGGGAAGCGGATGTACCTGTTTCGGCACAGCATCATGGCTGCCAGTACATCCCTCAGCACCTTGCTGAACATGGGCTGGGACATCCCTCCTCCACTGCCCACTGTGTGCTGGAATGACCCAGTGGCGAAGAAATGCAGGGCAGCCATCACCTTAGCCGTGGGGGTGAATGCTGTTGGATACACCCTGCGGGGACGGAGATGGGGTTCTAACATGGCACACAGTCGATGCAGGGTTGGCCTGTCCAGCCGAAACTTCCTAATAACCTCTGTATCGTCCATGTCCACCAGCAATTGGTATGGGCGGTCAATGTTCGGTCTCCGCCTAGGGAAATTGCAGAGGACACATGTCAAAGCAACACAACACATAGCAATTTCGCATACACATCACTGACATGACTGAGCACGCACATGAGCCACAGCCCAGCTGTCAAGCTGGGATGGCACGGCCACAATACACTTACACAGGTCTCCCAACAATGGCAATGGCTAGTGAGACATACCACTGCCATGTGCATGCACATGGGGATCTAGGCCCCAATGACTTGCGGGGCGTGCTGATGGGGACTGACTGCATATTCGTCAAGCGGCAACGCCACGGCAACATGAGTGTCTGCTGAGCATGGAACTGCTTCCGAGGCTGGATGAGTATGGCACACGACGACGACGATGTGGGCACAGGCTGAGCGGCCAAAACAAGTGGGACCTGTGGCACGAGGGGATATGAGACAGTAGTAGGTGTCAGCACTGCACCCTATGTACAGCACTGTACGGATCACACCTCCCGAAACATTGACAGGTGTCCACATTGACAGCCCCATGCCAAGACGGCTGTGTGCTTGCAGTCACACGTCACAGGTGAGAGGTTACATTGCACGTGCCAGGTGGCAGACGTACATAGTGGGAGCTGGCATGTGTGTGCATGTGTCTCCTGTTCAGGATCCACCAGATGGGCGCTGACTCTGTACTGACCATTGGACACAGCATGTTCCGTGGAAGGCTTGTGTGTGTGGGATGGTGGCACTGGATGTGCCTCCGTTGGGTGGGGGGCCATGCACAGGGCGGGTACGTCGATGATTGCGCATTGTTGGTCACGGTGGGTGCACCAACTAAGATGTGTTGCCCTGTGTTCAATTCCTATGTCCGCATGATGATGGACTGTGGATGTGGGCAGACTACACATTGGTCGATGTGCTGTCTATATGCATGTGCCTTCACACCAGGCACAGCTGCCCCTGCACATGTGACCCCTGCTGGACTCGCTGCTGGGTCTGTGGAGCTGATGCACCTTCTGTGCGTGGGGCGGACAGCTCTCCTCACTTCCCTCATTGCGCATGTCATGTCTTTGCCGCAGGTGACATGGATCATGGAGGGCCCACATGTACGCGTGGGTAGGCTACACATGATTGTTCACTGGTCGCCACCCCCAGTCAGTGTTTCGAATGGGAAGGTTGTCGTGCTGGTGGTATGTTCGATGTGGCGGATGGGCGGGCCTAGGTGCGGGCTTACATTCCGGACATGGGGGGTAGTTGGATTGGCGACTAGTTGCAGTACACACGGGACACGTCTCTTCCTTTCCACATCTGGGTCATCCCTTGTACTAACCGACAGTGATACAGTCATCTTCGCCCCAGCCCTCATGTCCTCCCCTCGCCCCCCAATATGCATGCTCACCTGCGAGGCTAGCGCTTGCACAGGCAGCCCCAAGCTCGCACCAGAGAGGGCAAGGAGTGTATGTGTGGGTCCAGTTGCACGAGTGGGCTGTCTCAGGGTATGATGTGTGGCGGGACGCCCGTCCACCTGCGTGGTGCCCCAAATGGAGACCCGGCCTGCATGGACTATGCATCACAGTCTTCGCCTTCCGGATCCGCCACCTGCGACACCCAGTGGCTGTGGCTGCCCTTGCGGCCAGGCCGCGTCCGTCTGTGGCTGATGGCCCACACATTCACTCTTTGGCCTCTCTGGGGAGGGCTCGGGGGTGGTGGCGCACACGCTTGCACTTAGTCGCAATGGCATGTGGCGTGGTTGGTATGATGGGCAATGGATGGGATGGTGCGAGCCACCTCCCGTGACGTCAGTGCTGCTCGTGCTGTGGTGCGTCCCCCTACACTTCCATCTGACTTGTGCCATGCTAGACGTTGAGGTTCTATTGCCTGCGTGATATGACCAGGAGGAGCGCGAGGAGACCTCTCACACACCATGCTCCACTGCCATCCCGTGCCCTGTATCGCCTGTGCGGATTGACTATGTTGGGGTTACACCTGGTCAACTGGGGCTGTGTGTGCCTTGTCAGGGGCATGGCGGGCGCACAACAGGATCCAGCTTGTCCACAGAGGGTGGGCTGAGGTGCGCCTGGTACCGCTTTGTACGTGTGCCCGGCTGCTATGCACACACGTGTTCACTCCCCCCGACAGGTGTCCTCTCACAATGCCCAGGGAAGCGGTGGTGTACTGTTCATGACCCCTCCCAACACGGCGTGCTCCAACTTGGCATGTGCGCATCTACCCGTCGCACCCACCCACCTGAGCACTGCGTCCATACGACTTCACACGACACATGTGTGTCTTCCACAGTAGTGCTACTCATTTGCGTTGACATCCAATACCAGTGGACTACATGGTCATGTCACGACTGCCGTGTACTTCACATACTCTCATCCTCTCTCATTCGTACTTGTGAAATGAGTCAGCGGAGACAGTTTTGGTTTCAAACATTATATTGAGTCTTCTGTCCTCTGTGATGCAGTATAGTGGACACTACTGGCAGCGGAATACATGTTGAGGATATACTGAGCATGATTGCAAATGGGATAGGGAGTGGGGTTACATGTGATTGGCTGTTGCATGTGGGATGTGGGCTTCAGAGTGACATCTGCTTGGCCAAGGCTGTGCTAATGTACATTTACGTATAGCTGCGGAGCTGCGGACTTTGACACAGACGGTATACATGTAGCCTACCAGACCGCTTGGCATCATGGGCACAGTCCATCTCAGTTCCATGTGACAGGTTTGCTGCGGTTGTTCCTCATGCACGCGTGCATGTGAGATGACATCAGGGCATGTGCTTGCGTGCATGCAGCGGCGTGCCACTTGTTGTTGCACTGTGGTGGTTACTGGACATGTCACAGTCACTGGGGTCGTGTTGTTGTTGTATGCACTTGTCGTCCATGCAAAGGTCCTGGTATGGGATTCCCGGGGCGGGGGTGGGAGGGGTGCAGCACCCACAGACTCCAGGCGACCTATTCATGTCCACTGAGCGGTGTGTGTGTCCATGGGCGCTGGATCCATGTCGTGTCCTGGTTGTTCGTGCAGTTCCGTCCATGTGGGTGCGATACACAGAGCCCATGCCACTGCCTCCCACGATGCATGCGGTGTTCCTGGATGTGATGGGGAACAGTGTGCATGTCCCGGTCATATCCGATGTCATGGCGATGTCGTTGATGGTGTGGTTACAGTTGCCGGTCGTTTGGTATGGCTGTTGTGGTGGTGACTGGCCAGTCCGTGCGGAAGCTAAGCATGGGTGCGGGGTTGGACATCATAGGTCACTCGGGAACCTGCGTTGTGGTCCGACGTATTTACAGGTTGTCAGGTATGCGATGCCGTCCAGCAGGGCTTCCATGTCATTGGTGGTGTACATGTTTGCCAGCCAATGAAGCGGATGGTGGCTGTCAAGGTGTTGTTCGTAGGTTGTCCCTTGGAGGACCATGATGGGGCATGCTGGGTGACATTCGATGTAGCTGTTATCGATGATCCGTCGTGTGGAGGCACAGTGGTCCCATTTCAGTGCGGGTGCGATGTTGGCCACATACGCCATGCCCCCATAGGCAGAGCAGGCCCTGTCGTGTGCGTCCAGAGGGAGGAGTAGTGGTAGCAGGTCCGCCTTCAGACATGCCGGGTTGGAGAGGCATATCTCGACGGGATGCTGGTAGGGACACCTCCGACAGTAGAAGACGGGCATGACGCAGCTGAACAATGTGATGCGGTAAGTCAGTCGGTAACTTACGTTCAGCAGGGACAGGAGATCGCATCCCAATGTATGGCACAGGTTGGTTTTGTACAGCTTGAGCTGTTCGGCGTAGTTGGGTAGGTGTGTTGCGGTTGCCATTTCGCAGCGGTTCGTTGAGGTGGCGTGCTCCGGCTGTGTGTGCAGTCTGCAATGTGCACGCTCCGGGGTTGCTGTGAGCTCTGTGTAGTCGTAGGGAGACAGGACTTGTGTTCTGTTGGCTTGTTTGGAGGACACGGGCCCTCTTCCCACATGCTTCTCAGACAGTTCAAGGTCAGTGCTGTGTGACTCCTTCCAATTAACTTGCATGTGGCCGACATGGGGGAGTGTTTTCTTCTTTCTTCCCCGTCCGTTGTGTGCTTCTGTGATATGCGCTATCTGCCCTGTGGTCGGTCTCCTCGGCATGCCTGTGTTGGTCTATTCTTGGACAATGGCTGTATTCACCGGCTTCTGTCGTAGGGCTGTGGTTTCCGGAGTTGGAATGGAAGGTCATTCAGTGCTGTCTGCTCTCCCTTGTGTGGGCGGCAGGCTGCCTTTCCGCTCTGCGTTGGGCCTTGTGTGTGAATGTTATTCTTGGGCCACCTGTTGTCGGTCCCCGGGCTCTTTGGTGTTCCGTTTTATATGTCTTGTTCATATGTGCAGGGTGGTATGGGTGTTTCTGTGTGGTACTGGCGTTCCTCTTCCCGAAGGGGCCCTGCTTCTCCTAGTTGGTGTTGCCGCCGCTGTGTGCTACGCCATGTTTGTTACACTGGGGTGTGTCCTGCTGTTGCGTGTCTTCACTGACATGTGTGCGTCGGTTGTGTGGCGTTGGGTGTTGTCCGTGAATTGGGCGTTGGGGACATGTCTGTGGCCGGCCTGTCACGTGTCATGTGCGTTCGGGGTGGGGCTGATGTGTGTGCTGCTTGGTTGTGTCCCTGTGTCTGTGTGCGACGCATGCATGGCGCTGCGGTTGGCCTCTGCGTTGTGCGCATGTGTGGCGGCGTCATCGGCGCTTTGGGGCCGTGACGGGGTGGTTGGTTCCTAGTCCCAGGTGGTGTGTACACATGTGTTCTGCGATGTTACGATTTGGCCTGTGTGTCATATGTGGATGCGATGGTGGATGTGTTGTGTACACGCGCTGGTGGGGGGTTGTCCGCTTTTTCCGCCCTTGCACTGTGTGCGCTGTTTGCGTGCACTTGTTGTGTGTGTGCCTACCTGCGTCTCCGCGGTACGTTGCGTCCTTGGTGGTGCATCAGCAGAAGCATGGGGAGGGCCTGCAGTGCTGGATTCATGCTCGGGGAGCCGCTTCTTCGTTGTCCGTGCTCTGCGTCCGTGTTACCGCCTCTCTTTCACGTGCGGTGTCTCTTAGCCGTGGGAGCCGTTTGTTTGCGGCATCGTAATTTATGCGCCGGGCGGGACGTGTTTCGTCGGACGGTGTGTGTCAGTTGTGCTGCGCCGCTACGTGTGCGGGCGCACTTTGATGGCGGACGGTGTTGCTGGCTTGCCGGGCGGTGTTTGGCCTGCTTTTCGCATCGTAATTGGGCGGGCGTGTGGACTGCTGCGTGCCGGCGGTAACTGGTGCTTTTGCATCCGCCAGCACGGCGGTTGTGCTTCCGCCCGCCATCGTAATGGGCCCCTAATAAACTGAATTCATATTTGCATAAACAAAATAAATTATAAATTTCATTATTAAAATATCATAATTTAAATGGAAATGTACACAATAAATACATAAAACAAATACACATATAAACAACATTTGAATATAATTTTAATAAAGAAAACACACATTTTAAAATAATGTAACATATATAACATGTTATAATCAATTTAACCTTTTAAATACAATTTTAAATAGGGGCAGAGAGGCAAGATGGTGTCCA